>OY776281.1:51392217-51444717 GCA_963675445.1 Linnaemya vulpina
CGAATTTTTTTCCTATTTATAATCAAAACCAGCTATTTAAAAAAAAATTTGTTCCGTTGAAAAGTAAAAAAATTTAGTGTTAAAGTAAGTGCACAAAATAGTATTTAGTGTAGGTACGTCAAATTGAAATAATTTTTTTAGTTCATAAAAATATTATATTTTTGAATTCTCAAAAAAAAAAACTTTAAGTACAAATTAATTAAATAAGTTGAAACTTTTAATTTTTATTTTAATTAAACAAATTAAAGAATGTGGAAAGCTGAAAGTACGAAAATGTATGTTTATATACAAAAGGTGTATATTACATATAAAACTAAATTAATATTTTTTAACAATTTGTGTGTTTATTATTTAAATATTTTTGATTTTTTAAAAAGCAAAAAATCTTTGAGATTTAAAATCAAAATATGAAGATTTATTTGATTTACTTTATATTAATAACAACTTTTCTGTTGCATTACTCTTTATAAAATACTTTTAACTCAATTTGCAATACATGTACCTATGAAGAAAAAAAATTTGTTTCCTTAAAAAAAAACAAGGTACAAATTAAATGGACTAATTTTTATTTTAGCAAAAAAATTAATGAAGGTATAAAATTGAAAGTAGGAAAACTTGTATAACTTAAACTTGAATTAATTTTTTTTTAAAGTTTTTTTTTAACATGTATGCTATGAAAAAGGTTTTTTAATTCTTTAAAAAGTAACAAATGTTTGAGATTAAAATAAGATTTTAATTTAAATAAATTTGTTTTAACAACAACTTTTTTCTTCCAATACTGTGAAATGCGTTTAATTTAATAAATGCAACTTGTTCAAAATTTATATTTCTTGTTCGTCACTTGAAGATTTCAAAACTGGTAGTGTAAAAAAAACTGGGTAAAAATTATTTGGCGGTGTCCCGGTTTGAGTTACAAAAAACAGTGGTCACGTTAGGTATAATTGAAGAAAAATGGGGAATAATAAAAGAATATACAGAAATTGAGAAAAAATTTTTTAAGCGTATTACAGGTTTTTGCGTAATAGATATTTTAAATATGACAAAAATATATATATGCAACATAAAGGACTACCAATGGGATCTCCAGTTTCTCAAATTATAACAGATATTGTTATGGAAAAACTATTAAATAATTGTACTGCAAAATTAATTATTAAACCAAAAATTATCACAAAATATTTTGAGGATCTTTTTTGTATTACTTCGAAAAATTCAATTCATAACATTTTTTCAGTTTTTAGTTCTTTTCATAATGAAATAAAATTTACAATTGAAAAAGAATGCAATTGAAAGATTTCATATTTAGAGACATTAGTAATAAAAAGAGGTGATTTCTTATTAATAGATTGGTACCAAAAACCAACATGTTCTGGTAGAATTATTAATTATTATTCAAAACATTCAAAAAGAATAATTATTAATACTAAGAACTTAATAGAAAAAGTACTAAAAATAAGTGATCCAGCGTTCCACAAAACTAATATAGAAAGAATAAAAAAGATTTTGATAATAATTACCCAATTCAACTTATTGGTAATTTCAGAAGACAATTTAAAAACCAACATTTTAATATAAGAACAATTACTGAACCTTATATAAATCATTGGTAATGATAGCGAAAATTATAACAAGATGTTTGTCGGTATAACTAAACATAAACTTAAAATTAGATTTGCAGGACATAAATCTGATTATAAATACAGAAATACAACATCAACATAAAAACAGCATTATCATTGCATAGTAATATTTCTAATCATTGTCCAGGTTTTAAGAACATTTCAATTTTGAGTACAGAAAATAATCATAAACGTAGATTAATACTAGAAATGTTATATATAATAAAACTACCAACTATACAACGAATTAATTAAAAAATTGATACAGCAAATGTAGCACAGAATTATAGATATTTAATTAATAAAATTACATACTTAACTTAGTTTATTATATACAACATAATAAGAATCTCTGTTATGTTAATTTTGTATCTATGTTATGTTATTTTATTATCTTAAGTAGAGACAAGGGAATACTATAAAAAAATTTTATTTGAGTCATTTAACATATGTATGTATGTTTAAAAAATATTTATAGTTTTTGACTTAACAACTTTCAAAAATTATTTTCGTAAACATTGTTTTTTGAAAATATCCCTGAAGACGCTACAAATTGTTGGTAGCGAAATATTGGATTCAAATAAAAAAGTTGCAAGTTTTTTATATAAAAAAATACAGTGGATCTTTTGCTCAAAAAGAATTAAAAAATAAAAATCAATAAGATCGAAAAATAATTAGAAGAGCATTGTATATATATATATATATATATATATATATATATATATATATAGATGTATATATACGTATATATGTATATATATATATATATATATATATATATATATATATATACATATATATATATATATATATATATATATATGTATATATATATATATATATATATATATATAGATGTATATATACGTATATATATATATATATATATATATATATATATATAGATGTATATATACGTATATATATATATATATATATATATATATATATATAGATGTATATATACGTATATATATATATATATATATATATATATATGTGGCATCACCGTTGTGATACCGGCTACTCGATGCACCAAATACTCGGGTGCTAGAAAATGACGTTTATGTTCTGCAGCAATACGAACAAAAAAGCTGAATTCTTTCATCCCTTTCGATATTACAACGCGTTTAAGATCGTTTTCATATGTAACTCAATTACATTTTGTATTTAAGTAAATTTAAGTTTTGTTTAAATAAATAGCACACATTCAACGAAATCCTAAGCTATTCTTATTTATTGGATAAATAACGAATATTACCAAATTGGTGACCCCGCTTTAGAACTGATTTGCATACGGAATCTTTTTGCAAATTTCTCACAAAAAATTGCAAATCATTGGAATTTTACTTGGATTTCCGCCATCTTGTTTTTTTTGGTGCAACGTGTCTGGGTTAACTTATTAGCCATTTTGCGTTTATTAACAAGTGTGTGCGTGACATTGGTTAAAAAATATGTCTCATGACGAGGCAGGGCACGCAGCCGAGTGGTTTTTCACAATCATCTGCTGCCAATGTTAGCGCCGTGTATGCCAGGTTGCCGGTGCCCGCAATGTCTAGCACAAATATCGAGGCTTGGTTTACCACTATGGACTTCTGGTTCACGGCCTCTGGCATAACCGCCGATAAACAGAAGGCCGCAACAATATTAGCAGCGATGGATCCGAATGTTATTCCCCAGTTGGCTGATGTAATTGCAACGCTGCCACAAACAGACCGCTTCGCCTACGTAAAACAAAAAATTATTGATCACTTTGCTGATAGTGAACAGCGTCGCCTCAACCGTCTTTTATCAGATCTGCCGTTGGGAGACAAAAGGCCATCCGAATTGTATTTCGAAATGAAGCGCATTGCTGGTAACACGCTTGGAGACGCAGCATTAAAAGGCCTTTGGACAAAACGTTTGCCTGAATTTGCCCAGCCGGTGGTCGCTGCCTCGTCTGGCCCGCCAACTGAATTCACGAAAATTGCCGATGCAATTGTCGATGCCATGGCACCGAACCAAATTCAACATGTTCAGTCGCAAACACCAAACGAAATCAGCGAACTACGTGCAGCTGTAATTGAGTTAAGCAAAAAATTTGAAAGACTTTCGACACGATCACGCTCACGTGGACCAAGTACACAACGCAACCGTTCTAAAAGTCGCCAAACATACCAAAGCGACACTTCTGGTAATGAATGCTAGTACCACAAGAAGTATGGCCGCAGCGCTCAAAAGTGCCGAAGCCTATGCAGACATAAGCGTCGGCAGATTACGCAGCGTGCAGCCGTCACTTCCAACAACTGACTTGGTAGACAGGTGGAGGATGCAAGCGAAAGCTCCCCCACCAAATGTAAAATTTTTCGCTTACAGGTGAGAGACATATATAGTAATAAAAATTTTCTGGTCGATAGTGGCGCCGATGTATCCGTCCTGCCCTTAACGTCGAAGTCGTTTGATGTCCGTCCGACAGCTTTTGTTTTATACTCCGCCAATGGTTCTCCTATTAAGGTCATCGGAGAAAAGCGCATTAAATTGGACCTAGGCTTGCGCCGGGACTTTCACTGGTCTTTTGTAATCGCAGACGTGACGTCACCGATTATCGGCTCCGATTTCATCAAACACTACGATTTGTTAATCGACCTGCGTCGTAATCGCCTGATCGACAACATAACCGGACTCGTCTCACAACTAACATCCTCATCGCATTTCGAAGCAGCCGTCATCAAAACGTACGACACAAATAATTCTCACGCCGACATTTTGGAGCAATTCGCTGACATCACCAAGCTCACGCCGTATGGTTCAGCAACAAAATCTTCTATTTCGCACAAAATTGAAACAACTGGTCAGCCCGTTTTTTGCAGACCGAGACGTCTTTCGCCGGAGGAGCTTTTGGCCGCTAAATCCGAGTTTGATTTTTAATAAAAACTGGTATTTGTCAACCGTCTAACAGCACTTGGTCAAGTCCGCTCCCTATGGTAAAGAAGAATGACGGTACCTGGAGGCCATGCGGAGACTACCGTGCTCTAAATGCTCGCACATTGCCAGATCGGTACCCTCTACCGTATCTGACAGATTTTACAACAAATCTGAGAGGTAAGAAAATTTTTTCAAAGATTGACCTTCAGAAAGCCTTCCACCAGATACCGATCTCTCCCGATGACGTCCCGAGAACGGCAATTAGTACCCCATTCGGTCTCTACGAGTTCAAATTCATGACTTTCGGCCTATGCAACGCCGCACAAACGTTTCAAAGGTTAATAAACGTTTTTCCCTACATCGACGGTATTTGCGTCGCATCAGCTTCGGCCGAACAGCATCGTCAGGATCTAATCGCAGTTTTTCGTCGTCTTCGAGACAATCATCTCACAATAAACAATTTGGGAAAAGCGAAATAAAATTCCTCGGACATTGGGTCAACGCTGACGGCATTCGCCCTCTGCCCGAAAAAGTTGCGGCTGTACTGGATTTTCTAAAACCCAAAGTGGCTCAAGAGCTTAAGAAAAACGACCGCAGCCCGCTGAAACGGGATTCGTCTACAGAAGCTGCTTTCGACCGCCGTAAGAGCGAACTGGCCAACGCTACTCTCTTAGCGCATCCTGCTTCTGACGCCGAGTTGGCGTTGTATGTTGATGCATCTGATACAGCGGTGGGGTCAGCCTTGCATCAACAAATTAATGGAACCTTCAACTTTTGGCATTTTATTCTAAAAAGTTTACGAGTACTCAACAAAAATATTCAACGTACGATCGGGAGCTAGCAGCGATGTATCAAGCCGTGTGTCATTTCCGTTATATGATAGAAGGACGGCGGTGTTACATAGTTACCGATCACCGACCGCTTATTTTGCGTTTCAGCAAAAACTTGAAAAAGCCTCGCCCCGCAGAATTCGTCAGCTCGATTTTATCAGTAAATTCACGACAGATATTCGCCATACGCCTGGTCTAGCAAACGTCACTGCCGACGCGCTGTCCCGCATCGACTCAATAAGTCAAATTGTAGATTACAACCGTATTGCAGCGGCTCAACAAATGGACGAAGAGCTTCAAAAAATGATTAAAAACAAAGGTACTACATCAAATTCTCTGAAATTGAAATATTTTCCAATCCCAGGTTGCAACGATGAGCTTATCTGTGACACAATAACATCTCGAGTTCGCCCTTGCATCCCGAAGGAGTTTCGTCAACAAATTTTAGCAAAAATCCACGATTTGTCTCATCCAGGTGTTCGGGCCACAACCAAACTCGTCACCAACCGATTTTGTTGGCCTTGGATTCGGAAAGATGCTGCTGTTTTCGTACGAAATTGTTTATAATGCCAGCGCTCGAAAGTTCAGCAACATACTCGTTCAGCTCCCGTCAAATATGAGCCGACGAAAGAACGTTTCGCTCATATTAACAGAGACATCGTTGGTCCGTTCCCATTATGTGAAGGCCAACGATATTGCCTAACAATTATTGACCGTTTCACTCGTTGGCCGGAGGCAGTTCCGATTCCTGACATGTCAGCTGATGCGGTCGTTAAAGCTCTCCTAGCTCAGTGGATTTCGAGGTTCGGTATCCCAGCTCGGATAACTTCGGATAATGGCCGCCAATTTGAATCTTCAGTTTTCACTGAATTGGTAAATACAATTGGCGCATCACACCTTCGTACTACACCGTATCATCCGCAGTCCAACGGCATCATTGAGAGGCGGCACCGCACATTTAAGGCAGCCATTTTATGTCATAATCCAGCACGATGGGTGTACCATCTGCCAACTATTTTGCTTGGACTGCGGGTTGTTTTCAAGCCAGATTTAAAAGCATCGCCAGCTGAGTTGGTTTACGGCTCCACTTTAACGATTCCTTTCACCAAGCTAAGATCTCCGACTCTGCCAGCGAGTTTATCACCGATTTTCGATCAGTAATGCAAAAGCTTAAGCCAACCGATACAGCCCACCATGCTATGCCTCGCACATTCATTTCGAAAAATCTAAAAAATTCATCCCACGTCTTCGTCCGCAACGACTCGATACGGCCTTCGCTTACGCATCCCTACGACGGTACATACCAAATTTTAAAACGCTTCGACAAATATTTTACAATTTTGATACGAGGTCGACCAAACAACATCAGTATCGACCGTTTAAAACCAGCTTTTACCGAAACTAGTGATCTCAACGATTGCTCACCTGCTCCAGAGGTACCCAGCGCTTGCAATGACAGCAGTGAGCAACAAGAAATTTTACCTGATGACATAAGTCAAAAAGTTCCTAGCAACAACGATCTCAACTCCAGCCCAGCTTTAAACTTGTCACCTGAAATAACACAACCTAGAGCCACTTCGAGTGGTCGCGGGGTTACGGTTCCTCTGAGGTTCAGATGAGCCCCCTCCGGCGGGGGGAATGCTGTGGCATCACCGTTGTGATACCGGCTACTCGATGCACCAACTACTCGGGTGCTAGAAATGACGTTTATGTTCTGCAGCAATACGAAAAAAAAAAAAGCTGAATTCTTTCATCCCTTTCGATATTACAACGCGTTTAAGATCGTTTTCATATGTAACGCAATTACATTTTGTATTTAAGTAAATTTAAGTTTTGTTTAAATAAATAGCACACATTCAACGAAATCCTAAGCTATTCTTATTTATTGGATAAATAACGAATATTACTATATATATATATATATATATATATATATATATATGTATGCATATATATATATATATATATATATATATATATATATAGATGTATATATACGTAAATATATATATATATATATATATATATATATATATACATATATATATATATTTTTATATATTTATATATATATATATATATATACATATATATATATATATATATATATATATATATATACATATATATATATACATATATATATATATATACATATATATATATTTATATATATATATATATATATATATATATATATATATAAATTCATATTATATATATATATATATATATATATATATAAATATATGTGTATATATATATATATATATATATATATATATATATATATATATAGATGCATATATATATATATATATATATATATATAAATATATGTATATATATATATATATATATATATATATATACATATATTTATGTATATATATATATATATATATATATATATATATTTATATATATATTTATATATATATAAATATATGTATATATATATATATATATATATATATATAGATATTGTTCGATATCATATAATACTTCAGCCATCTAGCCGCACGAGTGATAGCAGAAATTTCGGCTTGCAGGATGCAACCATCCCGAAGCCTAAAAGAAGTTCTTACGTTAAAGTTCTCCACGTAAAAACCCCCGCCTACATTAGTTCCCCTCTTAGATCCATCAGTGAAGACCCTAACGGAATCTGAGGGAAATGAGAGTCTAGAAGCCTGTTCCCTGTCCTCGACAAGAGAATGGAAAAGTCGGCCAAAGAAAGGTTTTTGTACACAGTAGTCAACGTTGTCATGGATCCCGATAGTTGGAGAAGATCTGAGCGCGCCTGTCATCAGCCTCGCTACTAGACGAAAGATTTTCTCAAATATCCTGCGATGAGTAGCCTTCTCCATCGCATTCCAACACACCAGTACTACATAAAAGAGTATCGGTTTAACAACAGCTTCAAAGATCCAGTTGATCCCTCTGAGGTTTACACCCCAGTTGAGACCAACTGATAGCTTGCCATTTAGGATTACACCCAATTATTTGGCGCTGTCAGATATTATCAAGGGTGTACCGTTCAGCTTTGGATGTGTGAAGCTGTCAATCTTGTACCTTCTAATACAGAGTACCAGCTCAGTTTTGGCTGGATTCACACTGAGCCACTACTAGAGTTAGCAGGAGCGAATTAATAGTCAGATTCCACAGAAGGGGTGAGAAAACACCTCCCTGTGGAGTGCCTCGATTTACTGCTCTGTACTCAGTTGCATCCCCAATCGAGGCCCTGACGACCCTGAAGGTAAGCAGATTCCTAACAAACCTGCAGATACCAATATCAATCCCTACGGCCAGCATTCCCTCAATTATAGCCTCAGGATTGACGTAGTTGAAAGCACCCTCAATGTCCAGGAAGGCTACCATAGTGAATTCCTTGTGTTCAAGAGATTTCTCTATGCAGCCCACTAGAGAGTGAAGTCTGGTTTCCACAGACTTGCCTTTCGTGTATGCATGCTGTGACTCTGAGAGAACATTCCTGGGTATGGTCATTCTCAGATGAATATCAATTGCTCTTTCCAACGTCTTGAGCAAAAACGAAGTAAGACTTATGGGTCTAAAGTCCCTAGGTGAAGTGTGGGATGTCTTGCCCCCTTTAGGGATAAAGATGATCCTACAGATGTGCCAGCATGCTGGCAAATAAGCCTTTCTTAAGCAGTCTTTGTAAATCACATACAGAGAGCCTAGGTAGGACAATGCCCGCATTCCTCTGTAGGTCAGCTGGAATTATTCCATCTGGCCCTGGGGACTTATACGGATCGAAGCTGTTAACGGCCCAGAGCAGTCTGTCGATACTAAACGGAACTGTAGCTGCGCCGCCAGTTGAGCAGTCAGTAGTAGCACCTGTTACAGGCGCTTCCTGACTGCCAAGAAAATGAGTGTCAAGTAATAGCCTTAGCGTTTCCTGGCTACTGCTAAGGCTATTACTTGACACTCAGCTACCACAGGGTTTCTGCATGTAGCTTAGTACAACCTCTGTGGTTGACAGTATCTTACGCAGACTGTTGGTCTCGGAAGATCCCTCTACTTCACTGCAGAAGGTCCTCCAAGACTTCCTTTTTGCGTTCCTTACGAGGTTTTTAAACCTATTCACTGAGGACTTGTATGTTGACCAGTCTCCTGATCTTTTAGCCTCATTGAATAACCTGCAACATACCTTGCGTAAATTTGCAATTGCCCCTGCAAATTACTGTCCTGCAGGCCATGTTACTGGCGTAGCGGAATGATTCATTTAGAATCTCCACAGCAGAGTCAATATCCCCAATGACATCCATCGGTGGAATCGATGATAGGGAGTTACAGAGCAAGTTGTTCTGTAGCTCCCAGACGGTCTTCTTCCTATTCACTATAGGACTCGGTCTCTCAACACCTAGCCTTATGCTGAAGTCAATATAGCGATGGTCAGAAAAGGAGCAGTCGTCTGTAACCCTCCAGTCGCTTATCAGATTGATGTGACGTGTGCCAACCAGTGTGATGTCCAAGTCCTCCTCACGGTTGGACACAACAAAAGTGGGTTTTTAACTATATCAAGATTATGATTCAATATAAAATCAAAGAGACACTCACCTCGTTCGTTGGTATCAATGCTACCCCACTACGAAGTGTGGTGTGACTTAGCGTCGGCACATATTATCAACGGCGTCCCGGTGCTCGACGCCCTGGTCACAATACCACGCACCTTCTCATTGGGTGGGCCGCCTACGTGGTCATGTGCCATGTAGCTCGAGACCAACCATACTGTTCCAGACGGGGTCTCCAGGGCTACAGAAAAGGTGTTCTCAACACTGTATTCAGATAAAATGAAGATACTCAAAGAGTTTTTAGCCAAAATTCAAGATCTGATATTACCTGTATTTTTGGCACATATAAGCTTAAATCCAGAAGGACATCTTCGTCGTCCTGCGCAACATTCATCCGTACGCAGAATTCACCCACCATTTCGTAAACTGATTGGTTGTCTTCTGCGTCGGATGGAGCTGCGTCCGACATCACCGCTTCATCTACCCCTTGGTCGCGATTCTTTCTGGCATCGCTCCGGTAGAGGCGCAACAAGATCGTACTGAAGCAGTAGAAGATCTTGTTATTCCTCTCCCGAATCGGTGCCAGTGATTCTTTATTCAGAACCAGAACCACACTCCTCCTAGGCCCTTTGGGTGTATCCACCTTCGCTACCTTCCAGTCGTGGGTAGGTAGATCCGGGTTGCAATCCTTTAGGATCTCGAGGATCCCCTTCGGGGAAAAAGGTTCGGAGAGAATTATGGTCATGGCTCTGGGTATTTCCTCCACAGGAACCACATCCAGTTTAGATCCCTTCCACACTTTCCCAATAGCAACGATGGCCTTCTTTAACAGCAACGCTGAGCGTTCATCTTTACAGGCCATCAATTTAACACTGCGCTGATGCCATCCAGCGTCAACGTATTGAGGCGGTGGTCCCAGATTGTCCTTGCGGATTTTCCAGAACACACCCGCCAGCTTTTGGTTAACCAGGCCCATTTAGCATGGGACATGGCACCATCCGACGCATCCCTGCCGATAATGGCCCTTATGAAACTGCCTTTGGCAACCTCGCTAAAGGAGCCCGACTGGGAGTGTTTGCGACGTTTAGCCCCAGGGTCTTTGGCTGCATCATTATCCTCTTCTGAACGTTGCCGTTTAGGCACCGCTACCTTCTCGGTTGCGGTAGAGGACCCTGCTTGCGGCCCAGCGTGAGCTTGCGCCCACTTGAGAGAGGCTGCCTGCTTTTCAGAAAGCTGGTCAGCCGGGATCGCACCTAAAAGCGAAATCGTCCTTAAGGCGGAGCGCCTTTGATTAGCGGCCCAGCGTGCTGGATTTTCGCGCTTAGCCTTAGAATCTGTGTTGCCGGGGTTGGCAGTGGGTGGCACAGTACTAGGACTCGAGGTTATCCTATTAGTCCCTTTGCACAGATTGCGCATGGGAAGCGGTGGGTTTGGACGGTTTAGACCTTTCCATTCCCTTCGCACCCAAATAAGGGGATTTTACCGTTTTACCGGTAAGGATCTTAGCAGATTCCGAGGTACTTGGGGTTGAAGTCAGAGGTACCTCGCTGCTTGATTTAGGACAACCACCTTGTTCCAGCTGTTTTGTCCTGTTGGTTTTAGCAGCTGGCCTGGTTATTCCTTGCCGGCTGCCTGTGACATCAGTAGCTTGCAGACTAGTCGGGCCTGATGTAGACAGCCGATCAGCCTGAGCAACAATAGCATTCGATTCACCACGGCCTGCTACTGGCGCCGTGAGAATGGGGTCCCCGGAGATTATGAAACCCCTGACCGGTTACGTGGGGCTGGGTCCTGTTTGTGGTATGGTAAGGCTTTATTATCAATATTTTATACCTGCTGTCAGGTTTCGGAAAAGCTGCCGCCCCAATGCGGTACAGACGCAGACTATCAGCCATCCCACTATGGGAAACAGACGCTGATGGATTTGGACAGGCCCATAGGGCCGAACAGATACGGACAGCCCGATAGCCGCCCCACAGGGGAAAAACAGACGCTATTTATAAATAAATAAATATATATATAAATAAATATATATATATATATATATATATATATATATATAAATATATATAAATATATATATATATATATATATATATATAATTATTTATATATTATATATACATATATATACATCTATATATATATATATATATATATATATATATATATATATATATACATATATATATATATATATATATATATATATATATATAGATATATCTATTTATTAATATGAAATAATGACAGTATGTCAAATAGTTAATTTATTAATATATATATATATATATATATATATATATATATATATATATATATGTATATATATATATATATATATATATATATATGTATGCATATATATATATACATATATATATATACATATATATATATATATATATATATATATATATACATATATATATATATATATATATATATATATATATATACATACATATATATATATATATATATATATATATATATAGATATATATATATATATATATATATATATATATATGTATATATATATATATATATGTACATATATATATATATATATATATATATATATATATATATATTAATAAATTAACTATTTGACATACTGTCATTATTTCATATTAATATATAGATATATATATATATATATATATATATATATATATCTATATATATATATATATATATATATATATATATATAATGTTCTTCTAATTATTTTTCGATCTTATTAATTTTTATGTTTTAATTCTTTTTGAGCAAAAGATCCACTGTATTTTTTTATATAAAAAACTTACAACTATTTGAATCCACTATTTCGCTACCAACAATGTGTAGCTTCTTCAGGGATATTTTCAAAAAACAATGTTAGAAAGTTGTTAAGTCAAAAACTATAAAATTTTTTTGAAACATACATACATATTTTAAATGATTCAAATAAAATTTTTTTTATAGTATTCCCTTGTCTCTACTTAATATAATAAAATAACATAACAGAGATTCTTATTATGTAATATATAATAAACTAAGTTAAGTGTTGAATTTTATTAACTAAATATCTATAATTCTGTGCTACATTTGCTGTATCAATTTTATAATTAATTAGTTGTATAGTTGGTACTTTTATTATATTTAACATTTCTAGCATTTTCTGTAGTCAAAATTGAAATGTTCTTAAAACCTGGACAATGATTAGAAATATTACTATGCAATGATAATGCTGTTTTTATGTTGATGTTGTATTTCTGTATTTATAATCAGATTTATGTCCTGCAAATCTAATTTTAAGTTTATGTTTAGTTGTACCGACAAACATCTTGTTATAATTTTCGCTATCATTACCAATAATTTATATAAGGTTCAGTAATTGTTCTTATATTAAAAAGTTGGTTTTAAATTGTCTTCTCAAATTACCAATAAGTTTAATTGGGTAATTATTATCAAAATCTTTTTTATTCTTTCTGTCTTTTATTTTGAATGTTTTGAATAATAATGAATAATTAGGACAAAAACATGCTTTACCAATAAAGAGAAATAATATCCCATTATTGAAAGTTTTAGCAGATCGTGAAGATTTTATTCAAACTTTGACAGCAAAAGAGGAACAAGAAATAGCAAGAATTAAATTCACAGAAATCATTAGCAGAAATTTAGATAGAGCAAGATTAATTAATACAGACAAATTTATGTTAGATAAAGTAAATATTACTAGACAATTTTGAAAAGATAATAGAAATTTACTAATCTTAAATGCTGACAAGGGAAATGCTACTGTAGCAATGAATAAGGCTGATTACAATTTCAAAAATAATTAGATACAGATCCAACAAAAAAAATTACAGATGAAAAACAATAACTTGGTTGAAGAACTATTTAAATCAAAAGCTATTACGTTGTTAGATAAAAAAAGGCTAAAAACTTATATAGCTACCGCACCTAGATTATATGGATTTCCAAAGATTCATAAACAACAATATCCCTTAAGACCAATATGTTAATAATATGTTAATTCTCCATCATATGTACTTTGTAAGTATATTACAAATATTCTAAAAAGAATAACCGTGAACTCTAAATATAATACGAAAGATTCTTTAGAATTTAGGGAAAAGATTAAAAAACTAAAAATTAAAAATGATGAAAGATTAGTTTCTTTTGATGTTGTATCTTTATTTCCTAGTATACCAATAGATATAGCATTAGGTATAATTGAAGAAAAATGTGGAATTGTTAGATATTGCAGCCATAACATCACACATATTTTATAAATGTAATATCTAACAAGCTGGCAACTACCTAAGCTGTCATAGAATGTAAGTAATAAGAACAAACATGTAGTTAATAAGCAGAATGATGAAGATAAAAAAAGATTATTTACAATTTTGCAATGCTAACTGTTTCGATGTTGATATTAAATAAGATTTAATAAAAATTACTAACTCACATATGTATCCGTAAAAATTCGTCGGTATAAAAATCTAAAAACTGTTTTTTCAAACTTAAAAAGATATACCTTAAAGTACAAAATACACATAATATGTAATATATGTATGCATATGTTAATATACATTAAGGGCCATTATTACAACTTGACGACAAAGTTGGTGGTGGTAAATGCTTACGTTAGCATAACAAGTCGATAAAGTGTCCGGTAGCAACTTTCCATTATTACAACTTGCCGGTAATATTAAATGTATATTTCTTATTGTGTGGCAATACCGCTAGCTATTACCGACTACTTTTGAAAAAATATTTAGATCGCGAAAATGTTTAGTAGCAACGACGCACTTGTTTTACCCTTTGATAATATATTTAGCTTTGTTTGTGAAAATATAAGTTTGTGTTATAAAATAAAAACTGTCAGCATCTAAGGAAACAATCGTGCGAGCTGTGAGAAGACGAGTAAAATACTTTTCAAGTGAAGAAGACCTATGTTTAGTGCTACCATATAATATAAACATAAATCCTCCTGGTAAAACTCATCGCAAAGTCGAACTTGCCTTTAATTTATCGCACATATTTATCCGACTGATAAAATCTCACTTTAAGAAAACATCAAGTTGTAATAATGGCCCTAAGAAGTATTGTGTATGCATATACATACAATACATAATTTTATATTAGCTACAATTGGTTTTCAAAACGTTTATTTTTAAGGTTATTATTATTATTCATATATAAACATTTGTTTGTGCTGATTTGTTCTGTTTTGTTATTTTTTGTTTGTTAATAATAACATATTTTATTGAATTTCAAATTGATCTATTTAATTTGCCGATTTTTTTAAACTAAAGTGCCGATAATGCTGATTTTTCGAAGAAATTTTGTGGCAGACCTTAATGCAAGCATGATGATAAATTAGATAAGTTTGAAATCAATTTCCACAATTATTCATCTTATGACTCACATCTTTTTGTTAAAGAGTTGGATAAAATATCTGACAATATAAAAGTCCTTCCGACTCAACAAAGAGTTATACATATCATGGCGGATTCAGATGGCTATCAACTGAAAAGCAAAATCTGGATCCTATAACCATATATGATATTTCAAGTGATGGATATGTCAATGAAGTTACTTTAGAATATCCTTTGCATTTATATAACTCTCACAATCACCTTCCTTTCTGTCCAGAAAACAAAAAATTCTGCAAACAAAGCACACTAAATTATCTGACAATATAAAAGTCCTTCCGCTCAACAAAGAATTATACATATCATGGCGAATTCAGATGGCTATCAACTGAAGAGCGAAATCTGGATCCTAAAACCATATTTGATAGTTCAAGTGATGGATATGTCAATGAAGTTACTTTAGACTATCCTTTGCATTTACATAACTCTCACAATGATCTTCCTTTCTATCCAGAAAATAAAAAAATTCTGGAAGAAAAGCACACTAAATTACTTGAGGATGATCTTCCTTTCTGTCCAGAAAATAAAAAAATTCTGCAAACAAGCACACGTCATACATTAAACAGTTCTCAAACAATGTTTGAAGTATTGTCAAATTCTAAAAAGTTCATCGGATTCTCACTTATAAGCAATCCACCTGGTTGAAAAGTTATAGACTTAAAACCAAACATAGAGCAACTGCAAAAAACGCATTTGAGGAAAATTTATTTAAATTGCTAAATAACGCAGTATATGGTAAAACTACAAATATAGGACAAACTGTAATCATTTAGGGGCTCAAGATTGGATATTTATACCTAATTTTCATAGTGTTTCAATATGTTCTGAGGATATAGTAGCGATTAAAATGAAGAGAGTAAGAACCTATTATAATAAGCCTATATTTTTAGGATTTTTTTCAAGTCAAACTGATCATTAAATTATGTGGACACTGACTATTTCATTTACACAGTAAAAACGGAAGACTTTTACGCTGACATAAAAACTGACGTCGACCGTAAGTGAGATACGTCTGGTTACCCAAAATACAATATATGTATATGGCCTTCCTCTCGTGAACAAGAGGTGTTGGGTATGATGAAGGATGAGAATTGTGGAAAAATAATGAAGGAGTTTGTAGGATTAAGATCAAAGATGTATTCTTTTAGCGTGCAGTATCAAAATGATATTAAAAAATCGAAAATGATAAAGAATTGCATTCTTGATAAGTACGACATATAGAAAATATTTATTTAATAAGTCTACTGTACATGATGATATGTTATTATTTAAATCGAAAATTCATAAAATTTATACAAATCAAACAAATAAAGTAGTGTTAAATTATGCAGACGACAAAAGAAAAATAAGAACTGATAATATGAGTACATATGCATGGTATCATTTTCGAATCGAAGACACTAATCCCTATTATGAACTTGACATGCTACTGTGGGAAATTTCAAGATTAGAAGAGGAAGAAGCAATGCTATGTCTGTATCCCTATTTTTAAATAATAATTTTTATATATATTTAAGTAGTGAAATCTATTATTAAGAGAAAAAAAGTTGTATTGTTAAGAGAAATAAACAAAAATTGTACAAATATATATAAAATGAAAACATTCATAAATGTTTTTTTTCTTTTTTATTTATTATTTAGTTTCATTGAAATATTACATAATACGAATTAATTAAGTAAAAATGAAGCACCGACATGTATTTGGCCTTTCCTCACAATCTGGATGGCTCCACGGACAAGACTTAAGGTGGCCATCGTCCTTGTCCTCATCTTCAATTATTCCAAAATCTTCGTTTTCATCGAGGAAAATTTCACCATTTCCCTGTGCTCGTATAGTTGACATCCTTCAAAATCAACTAAAAATTGTACGAGCTTGTTTCTAAATTCACTCAGGATTTTTATTTAATCTTTTGTAGTTACCTTATTTCCGAAATTTACTTGCTGTCTTTTAGACTATTGCTTTGCTACTAATAATTGCTTTCAACGAATCAATTGTAAGAGAAATGATATATGTATAATTTAAAAACCTAATTTGAAACTGCGTGATATATAAAAAAATTTATTTAAATATATCTTTATCTTCTTCCAACTTAGTTTTAAGTATAGATTTCATTATTTATATTTTCGCCTCTTGCTCCCTCTCTCCCACACATAAATCAAATACCATTGTTAAACAATTATCAGTTAGACTTCTTAAAGTCTATAAAGCTTAAATCGCGATTAATTCAAAATTTAGGTTCAAACTTATTAGTTGTGAAATATTAATAACGCAATGAGTTTAATAAGCAAATTCAATTCCTGTAATACAAAATCCTTAATCCATATAAAGGATTTAGATGAATCATCCAAATACTCCTTTGTACGTGCGAAGCGAGCAACAACAAAGTATGGGGAAACACTTGAACTTGAACTGGAAAACCATATAATGTTTCTCCCTAACCGATAGAATATGTTAACAGATGTCGAATTAGGTGATCTTTCAAATGATAATATCGATAACAAAGAAAATGAGAGAGAAACCTGATATTAGAAAGCGAGATAAACGAAGTTTTGATACCAAACTCCCAGTAAAAAGTTTGATAGTAAGAAATTAAAAAAATGTAATATATAAATATATAAACATACATATATATATATATATATATATATATATATATATATATTTATATATATATATATATATATATATATATATATATATATATATACTCGTATACATATACTCGTATATATATACTCGTATATATATATATACTCGTATATATATACTCGTATATTTATATATATATATATATATATATATATTAAACGCAACGAGAAGTTCAAAAAAACATTTAGCCGCTGTAAATGCCATACCATCTCAAAAAAAATTAGATGACACCTTCGAAGCAGAACAGTACCCTTTCTATTGTTGAACACAATCTGTCAACGTTCTTTTTCTGACTCAGCATGCGCCAATAATGATGGGACGAACAAAGGCAAATGTCATTATAAAAGACGTTGTTGGAAAAAACAGTTTTTAAATGTCTGTGAGCTATTGAAAAATAACAAGTTCTCCCTGTGCGTAGACCTATCCAACAGCAAGTCATTGCGTTTGCTTGTGTGTATATGCGTTAATTTAAAAAAAAGGATCCCTGATGATCTGCATTAGCCCCAGTGAAATGCGCATAGGAACTAGCTAAAACCCCTCAATTGATCACTTTGAAATTTTAATAAATAACTTTTGGGAGAAAAGAATGAGCACGAAAATAAAAGTTAAAGAGTTAAAACGACAATTCCCAAAAATATGTAATAATTCAATTAGCGAGTGCCCGCGCTTAAACAACTTATATTGTCAACACTCTAAATAAATTGTTTTTACATTAAAACAATTATTAGTTGTTGTTGTTCTTTATTTCTCTTACAACTACAATTAGAGTCGGAAAAAAGCCAACCAATTGTAGAATGAAATAAAAACGTAAGAAAATTAAAAAGGCAAAGTGATCAGTGAGTTCTTGTTGTGACTTTGATGTTTGTTCAGACTTCCCATTAATTAATGTGGAAGTTTAAAATAAACATCTCTAGTTATTCTAAGAAATGTTGGGTAAAGGTTCCCTGATGATCTGCATTAGCCCCAGTGAAATGCGCATAGGAACTAGCTAAAACCCCTCAATTGATCACTTTGAAATTTTAATAAATAACTTTTGGGAAAAAAGAATGAGCACGAAAATAAAAGTTAAAGAGTTAAAACGACAATTCCCAAAAATATGTAATAATTCAATTAGCGAGTGCCCGCGCTTAAACAACTTATATTGTCAACACTCTAAATAAATTGTTTTTACATTAAAACAATTATTAGTTTTTGTTGTTCTTTATTTCTCTTACAACTACAATTAGAGTCGGAAAAAAGCCAACCAATTGTAGAATGAAATAAAAACGTAAGAAAATTAAAAAGGCAAAGTGATCAGTGAGTTCTTGTTGTGACTTTGATGTTTGTTCAGACTTCCCATTAATTAATGTGGAAGTTTAAAATAAACATCTCTAGTTATTCTAAGAAATGTTGGGTAAAGGTTCCCTGATGATCTGCATTAGCCCCAGTGAAATGCGCATAGGAACTAGCTAAAACCCCTCAATTGATCACTTTGAAATTTTAATAAATAACTTTTGGGAAAAAAGAATGAGCACGAAAATAAAAGTTAAAGAGTTAAAACGACAATTCCCAAAAATATGTAATAATTCAATTAGCGAGTGCCCGCGCTTAAACAACTTATATTGTCAACACTCTAAATAAATTGTTTTTACATTAAAACAATTATTAGTTGTTGTTGTTCTTTATTTCTCTTACAACTACAATTAGAGTCGGAAAAAAGCCAACCAATTGTAGAATGAAATAAAAACGTAAGAAAATTAAAAAGGCAAAGTGATCAGTGAGTTCTTGTTGTGACTTTGATGTTTGTTCAGACTTCCCATTAATTAATGTGGAAGTTTAAAATAAACATCTCTAGTTATTCTAAGAAATGTTGGGTAAAGGTTCCCTGATGATCTGCATTAGCCCCAGTGAAATGCGCATAGGAACTAGCTAAAACCCCTCAATTGATCACTTTGAAATTTTAATAAATAACTTTTGGGAAAAAAGAATGAGCACGAAAATAAAAGTTAAAGGGATATATATTTATCTTTTTTAAAATATATTCTTGGTTTTGTTAATAACGTTAACAGAATATTTCAAAGTTAGTCCACAGAAATACACAATCTATACAACCAAATGGAACGACTTCTTCAAACTGTGTAAAGCAATTTTATAAAAAACGATATGTTAAAAACTCAAGAAATTTATTTCACGGAATTTATGATTTCAGAGAATTTTTTGAAATTTGATGAGGGTATTTGGGCTTATTGGCTAAAGAGTTAATATCAAAATCAAAAATTAACAAAAGCGAAATCAACAAAATTGTAAACAATTGTATTAATTTTTACATAGAAATTCTTTCATGGAAGTTGTAAAAGAATTTATCAGCTTTATTTCTGAAAAAGAAAAACAAATATTAGACTCCGAATTCAGAGCGTTGAGTATTTTTGAATTTTGAAGAAATTATTGAAGGAAAAGAAGTTAGTTTGGAAAACTTTTGGAAAAAGATTTCAGATTTAAAACATGGGGACTTTTCAAATACATTTCCAGTTCTGTCAAAATTTGTACGAAACGTTGTGATTCTTCCACATTCTTCCGCAAATGTGAAAATAATTTTTAGTAAAGTCAACCTGAGTAAAACAAAATTTCGATCTTCTCTGGAAAAAAAATCTCTAGAAGGAATTCTTTTTTCTAAAGATTATTTACAATTTTGCAATGCTAACTATTTCGATGTTGATATTAAATAAGATTTAATAAAAATTACTAACTCACATATGTATCCGTAAAAATTCGTCGATATAAAAATCTAAAAACTGCTTTTTCAAACTTAAAAAAATATACCTTAAAGTACAAAATACACATAATATTTAATATATGTATGCATATGTTAATATACATTAAGGGCCATTATTACAACATATAACAACATATAACAACATAACAAGTCGACAAAGTGTCCGGTAGCAACTTTCCATTATTCAACTTACCGGTAATATTAAATGTATATTTCTTATTGTGTGGCAATACCGCTAGCAATTACCGACTACTTTTGAAAGATTATTTAGATCGCGAAAATGTTTAGTGGCAACGACGCACTTGTTTTACCCTTTGATAATATATTTAGCTTTGTTTGTGAAAATATAAGTTTGTGTTATAAAATAAAAACTGTCAGCATCTAAGGAAACAATCGTGCGAGCTGTGAGAAGACGGGTAAAATACTTTTCAAGTGAAGAAGACCTATGTTTAGTGCTACCATATAATATAAACATAAATCCTCCTGGTAAAACTCATCGCAAAGTCGAACTTGCCTTTAATTTATCGCACATATTTAGATTAATGAAAAGTTGTAATAATGAAAATGTATTTATCCGACTGATAAAATCTCACTTTAAGAAAACATCAAGTTGTAATAATGGCCCTAAGAAGTATTGTGTATGTATATACATACAATACATAATTTTATATTAGCTACAATTGGTTTTCAAAACGTTTATTTTTAAGGTTATTATTATTATTCATATATAAACATTTGTTTGTGCTGATTTGTTCTGTTTTGTTATTTTTTGTTTGTTAATAATAACATATTTTATTGAATTTCAAATTGATCTATTTAATTTGCCGATTTTCTTAAACTAAAGTGCCGATAATGCTGATTTTTCGAAGAAATTTTGTGGCAGACCTGGATGCAAGCATGATGATAAATTAGATAAGTTTGAAATCAATTTCCACAATTATTCATCTTATGACTCACATCTTTTTGTTAAAGAGTTGGATAAAATATCTGACAATATAAAAGTCCTTCCGCTCAACAAAGAATTATACATATCATGGCGAATTCAGATGGTTATCAACTGAAGAGCGAAATCTGGATCCTAAAACCATATTTGATAGTTCAAGTGATGGATATGTCTATGAAGTTACTTTAGACTATCCTTTGCATTTACATAACTCTCACAATGATCTTCCTTTCTATCCAGAAAATAAAAAAAATTCTGGAAGCAAAGCACACTAAATTACTTGAGGATGATCTTCCTTTCTGTCCAGAAAATAAAAAAATTCTGCAAACAAGCACACGTCATACATTAAAAAGTTCTCAAACAATGTTTGAAGCATTGTCTAATTCTAAAAAGTTCATCGGATTCTCACTTATAAGCAATCCACCTGGTTGAAAAGTTATAGACTTAAAAACCAAACATAGAGCAACTGCAAAAAACGCATTTGAGGAAAATTTCTTTAAATTGCTAAATAACGCAGTATATGGTAAAACTACAAATATAGGACAAACTGTAATCATTTAGGGGCTCAAGATTGGATATCTATACCTAATTTTCATAGTTTTTCAATATGTTCTGAGGATATAGTAGCGATTAAAATGAAGAGAGTAAGAACCTATTATAATAAGCCTATATTTTTAGGATTTTTTTCAAGTCAAACTTATCATTAAATTATGTGGACACTGACAATTTCATTTACACAGTAAAAACGGAAGACTTTTACGCTGACATAAAAACTGACGTCGACCGTAAGTGAGATACGTCTGGTTACCCAAAATACAATATATGTATATGGCCTCCCTCTCGTGAACAAGAGGTGTTGGGTATGATGAAGGATGAGAATTGTGGAAAAATAATGAAGGAGTTTGTAGGTATGAGATCAAAGATGTATTCTTTTAGCGTGCAGTATCAAAATGATATTAAAAAATTGAAAGTGATAAAGAAATGCATTCTTGATAAGTACGACATATAGAAAATATTTATTTAATAAGTCTACTGTATATGATGATATGTTAATATTTAAATCGAAAATTCATAAAATTTATACAAATGAAACAAATAAAGTAGTGTTAAATTATGCAGACGACAAAAGAAAAATAAGAACTGATAATATGAGTACATATGCATGCTATCATTTTCGAATCGAAGACACTAATCCCTATTATGAACTTGACATGCTACTGTGGGAAATTTCAAGATTAGAAGAGGAAGAAGCAATGCTATGTCTGTATCCCTATTTTTAAATAATAATTTTTATATATATTTAAGTAGTGAAATCTATTATTAAGAGAAAAAAAGTTGTATTGTTAAGAGAAATAAACAAAAATTGTACAAATATATATAAAATGAAAACATTCATAAATGTTTTTTTTTTCTTTTTTATTTATTATTTAGTTTCATTGAAATATTACATAATACGAATTAATTAAGTAAAAATGAAGCACCGACATGTATTTGGCCTTTCCTCACAATCTGGATGGCTCCACGGACAAGACTTAAGGTGGCCATCGTCCTTGTCCTCATCTTCAATTATTCCAAAATCTTCGTTTTCATCGAGGAAAATTTCACCATTTCCCTGTGCTCGTATAGTTGACATCCTTCAAAATCAACTAAAAATTGTACAAGCTTGTTTCTAAATTCACTCAGGATTTTTATTTAATCTTTTGTAGTTACCTTATTTCCGAAATTTACTTGCTGTCTTTTAGACTATTGCTTTGCTACTAATAATTGCTTTCAACGAATCAATTGTAAGAGAAATGATATATGTATAATTTAAAAACCTAATTTGAAACTGCGTGATATATAAAAAAATTTATTTAAATATATCTTTATCTTCTTCCAACTTAGTTTTAAGTATAGATTTCATTATTTATATTTTCGCCTCTTGCTCCCTCTCTCCCACACATAAATCAAATACCATTGTTAAACAATTATCAGTTAGACTTCTTAAAGTCTATAAAGCTTAAATCGCGATTAATTCAAAATTTAGGTTCAAACTTATTAGTTGTGAAATATTAATAACGCAATGAGTTTAATAAGCAAATTCAATTCCTGTAATACAAAATCCTTAATCCATATAAAGGATTTAGATGAATCATCCAAATACTCCTTTGTACGTGCGAAGCGAGCAACAACAAAGTATGGGGAAACACTTGAACTTGAACTGGAAAACCATATAATGTTTCTCCCTAACCGATAGAATATGTTAACAGATGTCGAATTAGGTGATCTTTCAAATGATAATATCGATAACAAAGAAAATGAGAGAGAAACCTGATATTAGAAAGCGAGATAAACGAAGTTTTGATACCAAACTCCCAGTAAAAAGTTTGATAGTAAGAAATTAAAAAAATGTAATATATAAATATATAAACATACATATATATATATATATATATATATATATATATATTATATATATATATATATATATATATATATATATATATATATATATATATACTCGTATATATATACTCGTATATATATACTCGTATATATATATACTCGTATATATATACTCGTATATTTATATATATATATATATATATATATATATATATTAAACGCAACGAGAAGTCCAAAAAAACATTTAGCCGCTGTAAATGCCATACCATCTCAAAAAAAATTAGATGACACCTTCGAAGCAGAACAGTACCCTTTCTATTGTTGAACACAATCTGTCAACGTTCTTTTTCTGACTCAGCATGCGCCAATAATGATGGGACGAACAAAGGCAAATGTCATTATAAAAGACGTTGTTGGAAAAAACAGTTTTTAAATGTCTGTGAGCTATTGAAAAATAACAAGTTCTCCCTGTGCGTAGACCTATCCAACAGCAAGTCATTGCGTTTGCTTGTGTGTATATGCGTTAATTTAAAAAAAAGGATCCCTGATGATCTGCATTAGCCCCAGTGAAATGCGCATAGGAACTAGCTAAAACCCCTCAATTGATCACTTTGAAATTTTAATAAATAACTTTTGGGAGAAAAGAATGAGCACGAAAATAAAAGTTAAAGAGTTAAAACGACAATTCCCAAAAATATGTAATAATTCAATTAGCGAGTGCCCGCGCTTAAACAACTTATATTGTCAACACTCTAAATAAATTGTTTTTACATTAAAACAATTATTAGTTGTTGTTGTTCTTTATTTCTCTTACAACTACAATTAGAGTCGGAAAAAAGCCAACCAATTGTAGAATGAAATAAAAACGTAAGAAAATTAAAAAGGCAAAGTGATCAGTGAGTTCTTGTTGTGACTTTGATGTTTGTTCAGACTTCCCATTAATTAATGTGGAAGTTTAAAATAAACATCTCTAGTTATTCTAAGAAATGTTGGGTAAAGGTTCCCTGATGATCTGCATTAGCCCCAGTGAAATGCGCATAGGAACTAGCTAAAACCCCTCAATTGATCACTTTGAAATTTTAATAAATAACTTTTGGGAAAAAAGAATGAGCACGAAAATAAAAGTTAAAGAGTTAAAACGACAATTCCCAAAAATATGTAATAATTCAATTAGCGAGTGCCCGCGCTTAAACAACTTATATTGTCAACACTCTAAATAAATTGTTTTTACATTAAAACAATTATTAGTTGTTGTTGTTCTTTATTTCTCTTACAACTACAATTAGAGTCGGAAAAAAGCCAACCAATTGTAGAATGAAATAAAAACGTAAGAAAATTAAAAAGGCAAAGTGATCAGTGAGTTCTTGTTGTGACTTTGATGTTTGTTCAGACTTCCCATTAATTAATGTGGAAGTTTAAAATAAACATCTCTAGTTATTCTAAGAAATGTTGGGTAAAGGTTCCCTGATGATCTGCATTAGCCCCAGTGAAATGCGCATAGGAACTAGCTAAAACCCCTCAATTGATCACTTTGAAATTTTAATAAATAACTTTTGGGAAAAAAGAATGAGCACGAAAATAAAAGTTAAAGGGATATATATTTATCTTTTTTAAAATATATTCTTGGTTTTGTTAATAACGTTAACAGAATATTTCAAAGTTAGTCCACAGAAATACACAATCTATACAACCAAATGGAACGACTTCTTCAAACTGTGTAAAGCAATTTTATAAAAAACGATATGTTAAAAACTCAAGAAATTTATTTCACGGAATTTATGATTTCAGAGAATTTTTTGAAATTTGATGAGGGTATTTGGGCTTATTGGCTAAAGAGTTAATATCAAAATCAAAAATTAACAAAAGCGAAATCAACAAAATTGTAAACAATTGTATTAATTTTTACATAGAAATTCTTTCATGGAAGTTGTAAAAGAATTTATCAGCTTTATTTCTGAAAAAGAAAAACAAATATTAGACTCCGAATTCAGAGCGTTGAGTATTTTTGAATTTTGAAGAAATTATTGAAGGAAAAGAAGTTAGTTTGGAAAACTTTTGGAAAAAGATTTCAGATTTAAAACATGGGGACTTTTCAAATACATTTCCAGTTCTGTCAAAATTTGTACGAAACGTTGTGATTCTTCCACATTCTTCCGCAAATGTGAAAATAATTTTTAGTAAAGTCAACCTGAGTAAAACAAAATTTCGATCTTCTCTGGAAAAAAAATCTCTAGAAGGAATTCTTTTTTCTAAAGATTATTTACAATTTTGCAATGCTAACTATTTCGATGTTGATATTAAATAAGATTTAATAAAAATTACTAACTCACATATGTATCCGTAAAAATTCGTCGATATAAAAATCTAAAAACTGCTTTTTCAAACTTAAAAAAATATACCTTAAAGTACAAAATACACATAATATTTAATATATGTATGCATATGTTAATATACATTAAGGGCCATTATTACAACATATAACAACATATAACAACATAACAAGTCGACAAAGTGTCCGGTAGCAACTTTCCATTATTACAACTTACCGGTAATATTAAATGTATATTTCTTATTGTGTGGCAATACCGCTAGCAATTACCGACTACTTTTGAAAGATTATTTAGATCGCGAAAATGTTCAGTGGCAACGACGCACTTGTTTTACCCTTTGATAATATATTTAGCTTTGTTTGTGAAAATATAAGTTTGTGTTATAAAATAAAAACTGTCAGCATCTAAGGAAACAATCGTGCGAGCTGTGAGAAGACGGGTAAAATACTTTTCAAGTGAAGAAGACCTATGTTTAGTGCTACCATATAATATAAACATAAATCCTCCTGGTAAAACTCATCGCAAAGTCGAACTTGCCTTTAATTTATCGCACATATTTAGATTAATGAAAAGTTGTAATAATGAAAATGTATTTATCCGACTGATAAAATCTCACTTTAAGAAAACATCAAGTTGTAATAATGGCCCTAAGAAGTATTGTGTATGTATATACATACAATACATAATTTTATATTAGCTACAATTGGTTTTCAAAACGTTTATTTTTAAGGTTATTATTATTATTCATATATAAACATTTGTTTGTGCTGATTTGTTCTGTTTTGTTATTTTTTGTTTGTTAATAATAACATATTTTATTGAATTTCAAATTGATCTATTTAATTTGCCGATTTTCTTAAACTAAAGTGCCGATAATGCTGATTTTTCGAAGAAATTTTGTGGCAGACCTGGATGCAAGCATGATGATAAATTAGATAAGTTTGAAATCAATTTCCACAATTATTCATCTTATGACTCACATCTTTTTGTTAAAGAGTTGGATAAAATATCTGACAATATAAAAGTCCTTCCGCTCAACAAAGAATTATACATATCATGGCGAATTCAGATGGTTATCAACTGAAGAGCGAAATCTGGATCCTAAAACCATATTTGATAGTTCAAGTGATGGATATGTCTATGAAGTTACTTTAGACTATCCTTTGCATTTACATAACTCTCACAATGATCTTCCTTTCTATCCAGAAAATAAAAAAAATTCTGGAAGCAAAGCACACTAAATTACTTGAGGATGATCTTCCTTTCTGTCCAGAAAATAAAAAAATTCTGCAAACAAGCACACGTCATACATTAAAAAGTTCTCAAACAATGTTTGAAGCATTGTCTAATTCTAAAAAGTTCATCGGATTCTCACTTATAAGCAATCCACCTGGTTGAAAAGTTATAGACTTAAAAACCAAACATAGAGCAACTGCAAAAAACGCATTTGAGGAAAATTTCTTTAAATTGCTAAATAACGCAGTATATGGTAAAACTACAAATATAGGACAAACTGTAATCATTTAGGGGCTCAAGATTGGATATCTATACCTAATTTTCATAGTTTTTCAATATGTTCTGAGGATATAGTAGCGATTAAAATGAAGAGAGTAAGAACCTATTATAATAAGCCTATATTTTTAGGATTTTTTTCAAGTCAAACTTATCATTAAATTATGTGGACACTGACAATTTCATTTACACAGTAAAAACGGAAGACTTTTACGCTGACATAAAAACTGACGTCGACCGTAAGTGAGATACGTCTGGTTACCCAAAATACAATATATGTATATGGCCTCCCTCTCGTGAACAAGAGGTGTTGGGTATGATGAAGGATGAGAATTGTGGAAAAATAATGAAGGAGTTTGTAGGTATGAGATCAAAGATGTATTCTTTTAGCGTGCAGTATCAAAATGATATTAAAAAATTGAAAGTGATAAAGAAATGCATTCTTGATAAGTACGACATATAGAAAATATTTATTTAATAAGTCTACTGTATATGATGATATGTTAATATTTAAATCGAAAATTCATAAAATTTATACAAATGAAACAAATAAAGTAGTGTTAAATTATGCAGACGACAAAAGAAAAATAAGAACTGATAATATGAGTACATATGCATGCTATCATTTTCGAATCGAAGACACTAATCCCTATTATGAACTTGACATGCTACTGTGGGAAATTTCAAGATTAGAAGAGGAAGAAGCAATGCTATGTCTGTATCCCTATTTTTAAATAATAATTTTTATATATATTTAAGTAGTGAAATCTATTATTAAGAGAAAAAAAGTTGTATTGTTAAGAGAAATAAACAAAAATTGTACAAATATATATAAAATGAAAACATTCATAAATGTTTTTTTTTTCTTTTTTATTTATTATTTAGTTTCATTGAAATATTACATAATACGAATTAATTAAGTAAAAATGAAGCACCGACATGTATTTGGCCTTTCCTCACAATCTGGATGGCTCCACGGACAAGACTTAAGGTGGCCATCGTCCTTGTCCTCATCTTCAATTATTCCAAAATCTTCGTTTTCATCGAGGAAAATTTCACCATTTCCCTGTGCTCGTATAGTTGACATCCTTCAAAATCAACTAAAAATTGTACAAGCTTGTTTCTAAATTCACTCAGGATTTTTATTTAATCTTTTGTAGTTACCTTATTTCCGAAATTTACTTGCTGTCTTTTAGACTATTGCTTTGCTACTAATAATTGCTTTCAACGAATCAATTGTAAGAGAAATGATATATGTATAATTTAAAAACCTAATTTGAAACTGCGTGATATATAAAAAAATTTATTTAAATATATCTTTATCTTCTTCCAACTTAGTTTTAAGTATAGATTTCATTATTTATATTTTCGCCTCTTGCTCCCTCTCTCCCACACATAAATCAAATACCATTGTTAAACAATTATCAGTTAGACTTCTTAAAGTCTATAAAGCTTAAATCGCGATTAATTCAAAATTTAGGTTCAAACATATTAGTTGTGAAATATTAATAACGCAATGAGTTTAATAAGCAAATTCAATTCCTGTAATACAAAATCCTTAATCCATATAAAGGATTTAGATGAATCATCCAAATACTCCTTTGTACGTGCGAAGCGAGCAACAACAAAGTATGGGGAAACACTTGAACTTGAACTGGAAAACCATATAATGTTTCTCCCTAACCGATAGAATATGTTAACAGATGTCGAATTAGGTGATCTTTCAAATGATAATATCGATAACAAAAAAATGAGAGAGAAACCTGATATTAGAAAGCGAGATAAACGAAGTTTTGATACCAAACTCCCAGTACAAAGTTTGATAGTAAGAAATTAAAAAAATGTTATATATAAATATATAAACATACATATACATGTTTATATATATAAATATATGAACATACATATATATATATATATATATATATATATATATATATATATATATATAGTCGTATATATATACTCGTATATGTATATATGTATATATATATATATATATATATATATATAATTTATATATATATATATATATATATATATATATAATTTATATATATATATATATATATATATATATATACTCGTATATGTATATATATATATATATATATATATATATATATATATATGTATATTAAATGCAACGAGAAGTCCAACGATACTTCGTTTGTGACTAAAACTTTTGTTATAAAGTACAACCATATTACTTTTATTTACAATTAAAAATATTGTTTGCAAATTCCACAATAATTAATAAAATGCGCTTCTTAAAACAATACAAAAATATTTTAATACGTAATGCTGATATTTGTTGAGATGACAGTAAAACAATAAGACGTAGTTCCTTATTACCAAATTATATTCGAGCATTAATAGTTTGTCCTTCAAATTGTGGAAAACCTACCGTAATGATTAGTTGGCTGGAAAGTCCTAATGGTCTCAAGTTTGAAAACATTTACTTATACTCAAAATCTCTATATCAACCTAAAGAAATTAATTTCACCAATTAAAGGAATTGGATACTACACATTCGCAGACAAGGAGTCTGTTGTTCCTCCTAAAGAAGCTAAAAGCAATTCAATTATGATTTTTGATGATGTTGCATGTGAAAAGCAAAACAATATACGCGCATATTTTTGTATGGCTCCTCATAACAACGTATACTCATTTTACTTGTGTCAAACTTGCACATTTGATAAGAGATAATGCTAATGGAATTATTATGTTTAAACAAGATGGGACAAATATGAAACATGTATACATACATATGGTGACCATGTTGCCAGCGGTTTGAACTTTGAAAAGTTTAAACAAATTTGTAGAGAATGTTGGAAGGGAAACATATGGATTTTTGATGATAAGTAAAGATAATGAACTAAACAATAGTCGTTATAGGAAGTTATTTAATTACTTCAACATATAGTTAAATTACTGTACATCAAATAGTACTTAATCTGGCTTTAAACTTTATACATGAGTTTATTGTAACTGATCGGATAAAAAAAACCTGACCTGATAACCTGATCTGATATCTGTTAAACTGACCTGATAACTGATAAGCTGATCTCATACCTGTTAAACTGACCTGACAACCTGATTTGATACTTATTAAACTGACCTGATACCTATCGAAATGACCTGATAGCTAAAAAGAAAACTTGCATGCACACACCATATACCATGTAATAATATAGTGCACTCGGGAAAATTTCAACTATTTAAAACCGCGGGTGTTGACGTTTAACAAATTGTTCACGTTTATGAATGTAAAAATGTTTATAAAAAATATTGATAGTGTGCTTTAAAACGTTTTCATTGACTATAAACTAAAACCAAACATAAATAAATCCAAAAAAGGAACAAAACAGGCTTTCAGCATAGCTAAAACTAAAAGAACACATTTTAAATGAGATCATATTTTTAATTTCACATACATTCATAAAATAAATGTGTGTGTGCAAAAATCTGCGTATTTTAACTGTTGCTAAATTTAAAATTTTGTTTTATTTAAAGTTGAAGTTTTAGAGATTTGTGGTTTGGTTGACGTTTTAGAGTAGACTATGTTAAAAAATAAGGGTTGACATTTTGGAATGTTGACGTAAACGAGTGTTGACGTTTTCGCGAGTGTACTGTATGTCAAAACATATCGACGTTTTCTTTTGGTAAAGAAATTTGGCTTTTTGTGTTCCCGTACTTTTGTAAATTTTTAAATATATGTGAGAGAATTTTTTACTTACTCTCATTTTACCGAACTTTGGCCAAGAAGTTCGGGATCAAACCTAATAATTGTTTTTCATTAAAGCGTTTGTTAGGTGTTGTTATTTACATTTTCTTCAGCAACTACATTGGATTTGGGGAAAAAACCAATTCAATGTTGAACAAAACTGAAAGGAGAAGTGATCAATGAGTTCCTGTTACGATAACGATATCTTTAACTTCTTATTGATTTAAATGTAATAATATCTTTAGTTGTTATAAGAAATGTTGGATAAAGGTTCCCTGATGATCCTCATTAGCCCCAGTAAAATGCGGATAGAACTACCTAATGCCGTTAATTGGTGGCTTAAAATTTAAAAAGTTAAAAACCAAATTATTTTAACTTTTATTGAAATATGCGAACGAATATAGAATAAAAAATTTAATTCAACGAACTTTGAAAAAACTAAATGGAGAAGAACATTATTAGTCTAATTTTTTATTAACTACATATAATAAAACAATTAATTTTAAATTAACTATAAGAAAACAATTATTTCACAGTGTTACAAAATTGAATGAAATAGAAAAACCTGGGGAGTGATATGTTTTTTCTTGTAGGTCTTGTCGAGTTAAAGAAGAATCCAATACTGAAATATGCCGGACACCTCCAAAATCCGGATTTGCGGTTAAAAACCGGTTTTTTACGTTTGCGCACTTATAAGCCTGCAATTTTGTCGATAATGATCCGATTTTCAATTTCTTACTATATTTGGAAAGAAGAAACTTTCAAATGATATAAGTAGTAGGATACTGTATGTGCGAGACCAATTAAAATTCTCAACTTTCAGCAATTAAATTTAAAATTTTGAAATTTTAATTGCCAAATTTATGTTAATTGGTTTTTTTTAGTAATTTGATACTTTAATGTTTGTGTGTGTATTTTCCCACGGTTAAATAGGGGTGTTTACATTGTTGTTGCTTTTTTTTTATAATGTAGGGGTGGCGGAATTTGTGTCTGTCCATATGTGACTTTGGGAATACATGTCCGTCGGTATGTGAGCGTGGGAATTTGTGTCTGTCCATATGTGGCCTTGGGAATACATGTTCGTCGGTATGTGAGCGTGGGAGTTTGTGTCTGTCCATATGTGACCTTGGGAATACATGTCCGTCGGTATGTGAGCGTGGGAATTTGTGTCTGTCCATATGTGACCTTGGGAATACATGTCCGTCGGTATGTGAGCGTGGGAATTTGTGTCTGTCAATATGTGAGCGTAGGAATTCTGTCTGTCTATGTATAGCCTAATAGAAAATAAGAAATTCTTAGGAACATTAGAACATTTTTTTAGGAATTACACTATTTCAAAAGTGTTGTAGTTATATAGGGATGGGCTTAATGTTTGTGGCTCGTTTCTTCTTGCTGGAGTGAGATTCCTTCTTTTATTTTTTGTTTGTTTTTAATTTTGGTGTGTGTTTACTTAAGATAATTTGCCCAGCAATTCAGTTATTTCTTTTTTGTTTGCAATGCTTGAGTCTGGGGGAATAATTTGATTATTCTGATCTTGAAGACGTTGTGAAAAAAATTTTACTATTGCATAAATATTGGAGCTGATATTTTGTTTATTTTATACATGACGATCATGGATGGATTTTATTTGGGGATCTGGATGGGGGTGCGATTTCTGTATTTTGTAGAATATGAATATTTATGCTATGGTTAAGTGTGTGTGTTTCTTGTGTTCTGAGTGGCGGTTGGAATGTCTGCCTGTCAGACAGGCTGTGTGTGTGTGTGTGTGTGTGACGATTGGTGAGTCTGTATGACAGTCCGCTTTCTTGCTTTCCTGGATTTTGCGAAAGTGGGTCACTATGAAATGTGATAAGATGTACATATTCATTCGTACATAAATATCTATAAATTTATTTCATTTACGCATATACATACAAACAAATAATAATCGTTCATTCTATGTGCCCAAATATTCCCTTGGCCAGATATGCAACAAAATTGTTTTTCAACTGAAAGTTGGGTGTAGATTTCGATGTTTTTTCATCTATAACAAGTCCTTCCACATATATATATATATATATAGCTTTCACTGGGTAACACATATAGATCTTGGTTTTGTATTGAGATTCTTATTTCATCGTTGTTGTTAAAAGACTGAAGGTATGGTATGTATCTGTGATAATCCTTTTTGATTATATTTTCATCAGATATTGGTTTATCTAAAACGTCTATTATTGAACTCATTTTGTTTTCAGTTTAAAGTTCAGTGACTTGAGAAAACTCTTGTTTGCTGCTGTAAGCGATTTTTGACGAACAGATCTTTTCAATTGTTGCTTAGGTTGTAATGTTTGAGGATTAGATGTTGCTGTAGTATTCTTAGATATACTCGTGTTGTATATTATCATTATTTAGTTGTCCTTAAATGTATTTTGATCAACCACGCGAAGAGCTAGTGAACTTATCTCTCTGGAGTTTACTGGCAAATAAATAAGATTTTTGGGAATCTCAACTATTTTATATCCAGCCGGTACATTAATCGGAAATTCATGTAGTGTATGAGCTTTAGAATTATTCATATAAGTATTAACCACAATACCGCTTTCAATCCTCAAGAGATTCACCTTAAAGATATTCACTGGAAGATCAGAGTAATGTTCTTTGTTTGGCGTTAATATTCTGCTATTGAATCCTAAAAGTCTACCTATTGTATTTTCTTTATTAAAATATATTGGTTCTTTAGAGCTGCTGACTTTGACTTGCATTGTATTGTTATATTGGCTTCAAGCAAAATTTTGTTTTCTGGTCTATATCGTTTGTATTGTTCTTCTATATAGTCAACTATATCATTTAATTCATAAGATTCAATCGGTATTTCAATTAAAAGTTCACCGATATGAAATATATTGTTGTAGACATACACATTTGGGATACTGTTGTATGAATGAAAATCAGTTAGAGCACATTCATAGGTTCCGTTTAAATCAATAGGAGGAAAATAATTATCAGATAGCTCTGATGAATTGGAGCTCAGAGTCAATGTTATTGACATTGTGACTGTTTGATTGTAAATAAATGAGGTTAAACACACAGTATGATTTATAAGAATCACTTTCGTATTTATTGTTTATTTACTTATTTTAAACTAAATTAAATATTGATGCCATTGTTGTTGTTGTTGTTTATTTATTGTATTCTTCCATTTACAATATCTCATCTTTGCTTATCCAAGAATTGTGCTCATTACCAAAGCCCAGCCACTTGACAAATACCTTAAGTTCTTTAGTTTTGAGAATCTTTTCAACTAGGTATGTATTAGGAAATCTGGTTTTTGAAAGTTCTTCTTCATAGAATCCGCCTTTAATAGGATTTCCGCGATAGTCTTCTAATATATATGTTGTAGGATATGTATTTTGTACTCTTTTAATTGTAAAGATTTCTGTTGTCCAATTCGGAGTATAACCTTTTTCAAAAATGTTTTTATATTTGCTTATGCGTACATGATCTCCTGCATTAAATTTTGACATTTTATACATCTTTAAATGACTGTATACTGTGTTTAAAAGCTGTTTTTCATTTGTTGAATTTACTTTAATCGGTGACATTTTAATGGTGCGATGAATTTTTCTATTGTATGCATCAAGTAAATCTCTATACATATCAATCCAATTATATGAACCATTTAAGCTAAATTCTTTCTACATCATTCCTTTTAATGTTCTATTGAATCGTTCTATTATTGAGGCTTTCATAGTGCTATATGTTGAGTAGTGATTAATATTGTATTTATTCATCAATTGATTGAAATGTTTATTGAAAAATTCTTTACCATCGTCTGTTTGCAAGTTTTTCGGTATTCGTCCCAATTTGAAAATATTCTCCATTGCCTGGGTTGTTTCAAATGCATTCTTTCTTCTCAAAGGTACTGCCCAAGCAAATTTTGAGAATGTATAAATTACAGTTAGCAAAAATAGATAATTTGTATTGTCTAAGGAATAATTTCCCATTTCAACTAAATCAGCTTACCAAAGATCATCTATTCCTTTCATCACAACTCTACGACGTACAAAACGTTTTCGAGCCTGCTTATGTAATTCATATACAATATTTCTTTTTGAAGACATCTTATTTTTCCAGTCGCTGTTTTAAGTATGTTGTGATCTACTTGGTGCACTTTCAGCTATTGATACGAACATGTAATTTTCTATTCTATAAAATTTTTTCTCGTAACTCTTCAATTTCCATATCAAAAAGTGATTTATTATCATCAATTTTCTTATTGATATCCTGCAAATGAGCATTAAGATTTTCTAACTGGAAAGCTACCTCTTGTTGCTGTTTTCTGAGTTCAGTTTGCAGAAACAATTTACTGATAACATCGTTTTCCTCCAGAGCGTTTGCAACATTTTTGATTCTCTTGTATTGGACATCAATGATTTTGTTCGTATCCATAAAGAAGCCCAACAACTTAGGTGCATTTTTGGTTGAAATTACTTCACTTCTATCATTAATATAATGCCCAAAATTATCAACGGACATGTTTTATAAAAAAATCTATTTATGTATATAGTTTATACAATTATATTAGCTCCACGTAGTTCTTCAATAATTAAGCAAATTTCGTTGTTGTGATTAGTATGGCCTGCAGAATGTGATGCAAGCAGTAGCCTAAGTCGATCTACCAACTCGTTTGGATCATCCCAGTATATATAGTTTGGGTTATGAGGGTTAAACTGCATCAAACCCCTTCCTAAATAATTAGTTTTTGTTACATCTGATGAGCTTTTATGATTTTCTCCTTTGAAAAGTTTTCCAATAATATGTTTGTACTTATGGGCTTTGCTCCCTTTGATTTGACCATCATACTTATAGTCTCTCCTGTGAGCATTGGTAGTAAGTAATATTTTTTTATAGATTTCAAGCTCGAATTTGTCATAGTCTTTTGGTGTTTTATGAAACATTAAAGAAAACAGTCCTGGCGTGAGAGCCCATATTTGTCCACCAACCTGTATCTTATCTTGATTTAACTTGATGGTGCTACTACCAAATCTCCATTGGTTATTATTGTCTTTATGTGGACCATAGTTAGTATCTAGTTCGTTTCTCGATTGTAATAGTGATAAGTCAGGATAAATTTCTTCATTATTCGAATTTTGTGAGTAAAAGTCATCTTCATCATAATTACTGCTACTTTTATTATTCGATTGTTTAAACATTGATTCTTCAATTAGTTTCTTGGGCGTACTCGTTTCCAATTTTATTGTTGAATTCTGAGGATGAAAACGTTCATTGTCATCAATTCCAGTTTCCTTATCACTCGGTTCTATTTTAACCGGTCTACCAACGTATTTAGAGCTATTGATAAATTCTTCTAAAGGTTCTGTGATAGGCTTGAATGTATCTCTTAATTGTTCATGTGTATTTATTTCACCAGTTTTTATACTTCGAAGCTTTTTCTTCAAGATATTTCTTGTAGTCACCAAGTCTTTAAGAATTTGTTCATTCATTTTAGTTATCAGGTCAGTTCAATAGGAAGCAGATCAGTTTATTAGATCAGGTATCAGATCAGCTCATCAGGTATCAGATCAGCTTATCAGGTACCAGATCAGCTTATCAGGTCAGCTTATCAGGTATCAGATCAGCTTATCAGGTCAGTTTAACAGGTATCAGATCAGTTTATCAGGTATCAGATCAGCTTATCAGGTCAGTTTAACAGGTGTCAGATCAGCTTATCTGATCAGTTACAATAATCACAGGTATAAAGTTTGAAGTCAGATTAAATAGTGAAGGGTGCATTAGATGAACAGCAAATTATATTATGATGAAGTAATCAAATGACTTTCTATAACGACCGTTGTTTAGTTCATTATCTTTACTTATCGTCGAAAATCCGTATTTTTCCTTCCAACATTCTCTACAAATTTGTTGAAACATTTCAATGTTCATATCGCTGGCAACGTGATCATCATATACATGTTTCATATTTGTCGAATCTTGTTTAAACATAATAATTACATTAGCATTATCTCTTACCAAATGTTTTGGAATCTGCGTGTAAGTTTGACACAAGTAAAATGAATCTACGTTCTTATGACGACCCATACAAAAATATGCACGTATATTGTTTTGCTTTTCACATGCAACATCATCAAAAATCATAACTGAATTGCTTTTAGCTTCACTAGGAGGAACAACGCACTCGTTATCTGCGAATGTATCCCATTCCTTTAATTGGTGAAATTAATTTCTTTAGGTATTCATATTTAGGTTGATATAAAGATTTTGAGTACAAGTAAATATTTTTAAACTTGAGACCATTAGGACTTTCCAGCAAACTAATCATTATGTTAGTTTTTCCACAATTTGAGGGACCAACTATTAAATCTCGAATAGAATTTGGTAACAAGGAACTATGTCTTATTTTTTTACTGTCATTTGAACAAATATCAGCATTACGAACTAATATATTTTTATGTTGTTTTACGAAGCGCATTTTAATAACTACTTGTGAACTTTGCAAGCAATATCTTTTACTGTAGATTAAAGTAATATGGTTGTACTTTATAACAAAAGTTTTAGTCTCAAGCACACTATCGTTGGAGAAGGTTTACTAAATAAAGCAATAAATTCTCTGCCTTTTGAATTACATCTTCCTGGATATCAGTACTGTGGACCTGGCACAAGATTACAAAAGCGTTTAGATAGAGGAGATAAAGGAATTAACTTATTGGATGCTGCTTGCAAAAATCACGATATTACTTATTCGGAAAATAAAGACTTAAACAGCAGACATCAAGCTGACAAAATTCTTGAAAATAAAGCTTGGGAAAGAGTTCTTTCAAAAGATAGTGATCTTGCAGAAAAAACATTTGCATATATAGTCACCAACGCAATGAAAGCAAAAACTAAACTTGGTATGGGTGTTCAAGCAAAGAAAAGGAATACAGTGAAAAGACCATCACCACGAATTCGTATAAATGACAAAAAACTGTTTCATTAAACAATTAAATCAGCAACAAAGATATTGAAGAAGGAAAAACCACAAGATATTAATTCAACCATTAAGATTGCTCGTAAAGCTATATCGTGTTGTAATACCACGCATTATAAATGTTCCAAAAATTTGTGGTTTTTTGCCCATAATACCGATTCTAACTGCTCTAGGTGCACTTGGTAGTCTAGCAGCTGGAGGTGCCGCTATAGCTAAAGCTGTAAATGCAACAAAGAATGCAAAAAAACAACTTGAGGAAGCCACTAGACACAACAAAGCAATGGAGTCAATTGCGGTGGGAGATGGACTATACCTTAAACCATATAAAAACGGTTATGGACTTGTTAGTAAAGATCAATCAAAAAACTTTTAGACATGCTACCCAACAAACCATTATCAGAATTTGATCTAAGAAAATTTTTAAAATATATTCCACACTTCAGAGGAGTTTTTATGTTGGATTCGCTACCAAAACGACCAAAGACTGTAGGGTGTGGAATCATCAATTTGGATTTATCAACAGGCCCAGGTACTCATTGGGTAGCATACTATAAAAACAAGAATGAAAAACAATATTTCGACAGCTTTGGAAATTTAGAACCTGCTCTAGAATTAATCAAATATTTAGGTAGAAATATTGAATACAACTACAATCAATATCAAAACTTTAATACATATAATTGTGGCCACTTATGTTTGAAATTTCTTTATGAGATAACCAAAGATATTAAATAAAACACAATCATATATATTTAAAAACATTTTATTTTTTATTATTATTTTTTTCTTGTTAATTACAAAATATATGCACATAACATTTTTTTACTGCCAAACGGGGTACTGGGAGTTTGGTATCAAAAACTCATTCATCTCACTATCCAGGATAAGGTTTCGCTCTCCTTTTCTTTATAGTCGATAGTTATCACTTGAAAGATCATCTAATTTGACATCTGTTAAAATTTTATATCGGTTGGGGAGAAACATTATATGGTTTTCCAGTTCAAGTTGAACTGTTTCCCCGTACTTTGTTGTTACTCGCTTTGCTTTGGTGTATTTGGATGATTCATCTAAATCCTTTATATGGATTAAGGATTTTGTATAACAGGAATTGAATTTGCTTATTAAGCTCATTGCGCTATAAATGTTTCACAACTTATAAGTTTGAACTTAAATTTCGAATTAATCTCGATATAAGCTTTCTAGACTTTAAGAAGTCTAACTGAAAATTATTAAGCAATGATATTAGATTTGTGTGTGTGTGGGAGAGAGAGGGAGCAAAAGACAAAAAGATGAATAATAAAATCTGGTGTTAGAAGAAGATAGAGAGATACTTATATACATTTTTGAGTCCTTTACTCTAAAATTTGAATTTGTTTTTGGAGTGGAACGCAGATTTATTTTTAGAAATTATATAAAATTTCTCTTACAACTTGTTCGTTGAAAACAATTATTAGTAGAGAACTGACATTCAAAAAGATCGGAAGTAAATTTTGGTAACAGTATAAAATATTCCATAAAAATCATAAGTGACATTAGAAACAAGCTGACACAATTCTTAGTTGATTTTAAGGGATGTCAACTATACGAACACATGGAAATGGTGAAAATGTTCCTCGATATGTTGAATGAAAATGATGATTTTGGTATAATGGAAGATGAGGACAAGGAGGATGGTCACTTTAAGTCTTGTCCATGGAGCCATCCAGATTGTGAGGAAGGGCCAGATACCTGTCGGTGCTCCGTATTTTACTTAAGAAAAATGATGATAAATCATTTAATTTCGTTAATATGTAATATTTCGATGAAACTAAATAATAAATCACAAAACAAAATAAAACAAATTCTGAATGTTTTTCATTTTATATATATATATATTTGTATAATTTTTGTTTATTTCTCTTAACAATACAAAATTTTTTTTTACTTATTAATAGATTTCACTAGTTAAATATATATAAAAATTATTACTTAAAAATAGGGATACAATTATTGCATTGCTTCTTCCTCTTCTAGTCTTGAAATTTCCCACAGTAGCATGTCAAGTTCATAATCGGGATTAGTTTCCTCGATTCGAAAATGATACCATGCATATGTACTCATCTTATCACTTCTTATTTTTCTTTTATCGTCTGCATAATTTAACACTACTTTACTTATTTCATTTGTATAAATTTGATGAACTTTTGATTTAAATATTAACATGTTATCATATACAGTAGACTTATTAAATAAACAGTTTCTATAAGAAGTTGTGTCGTACTTATCAAGAATGCATTTCTTTACCCCTTTCGATTTTTTAATATCATTTTCATACTGCACACTACAGGAATACATCTTTGATCTCAATCCTACAAACTCCTTCATTATTTTTCCACAATTCTCATACTTCATCATACCCAAAACCTTTTTGTGTACTAGAGGGAAACCATATATATTGTTTTTTGGGTAATCAGACGTATCAAACTTATGGACGACGTCAGTTTTTATGTCAACGTAAAAGTCTTCTGTTTTTACTGTGTATATGAAAGAGTCAGTATCCATATAATTCAGTGATAAGTTGGACTTGAATTTGGGTTGCATGTAGCCATAATTGAAATCATACATTTTCCATTTGGAAAGCTCTAATACGCAAAATCCTAAATATATAGGTTTATTGTAATAGGTTTTCACTCTATTCATTTCAATCGCTACCATATTCTCAGAAAATATTAACAAACTATGAAAATTAGGTTTAGATATCCAATCTTGAGCTCCTAAATGATTACAGTTTGTCCTATTCCAGTTCGTAACTATTCGTACACTTTTCCACATTCTCCATAGTTTTACCATATACTGCATTATTTAGTAATTTGAAGAAATTTTTCTCAAATGCGTTTTTTGCAGTTGCTCTATGTTTGGTGTTTAAGTCTATATAACTTTTCAACCAGGTTGATTGTTTATAAGTGAGAATCCGATGCACTTTTTTTAGAACTAGACCATACTCCAAACATTGTTTGAGAACTCTATAGTGTATGACGTATGTTTGTTTTGGTGAAAAATCTGCAATTAATTTAGTGTGCTTTGTTTGCTGAACTCATTGTGAGAGTCATGCAAAAGGGAAGGATAGTCTAAAGTAACTTCATAGACATATCCATCATTTGAACTATCATCTATGGTTTTAGGATCCAGATTTAGCTCTTCAGCTGATATCCATCTGAATCCGCCATAAGGTAGATACTCAGACATAGCCAAACCGTAGAGGTTATTTGCGTCTAAATACACAATAAATTCTGAGGGCTTCTCTCTATCGAAATCAGGTAAATATTTGTTGTTAGCCTTTGAATATCGGTTACTGCATTGTACAAGTCCACCACGTATTCCTTTCTTGAAGAAATTGTACATATCTATGTCCGTCAAAAGCTCCAGTTCTATATTTGTATACTTTAGCATAGCATCCCACGATAGTCCTGGTGCAGTGTAATATTGACATGGATCTAGGTGATAGATACTCTTACAAACCTTTCTACAATTTTCAAATATATCTGCAAGTAAGAGTACGTCCGTTTTTAAACAAACTTTCATATAATCTTGCAAGGTTTTGCAGCTGAAAGCGTTCCAAACTTCTTTCGCATGCTCATAGTCTTCAGTGGAACACTCCTTATTATTGAGGTGATTAAAGAAATCTTCCCTTGCTGGAAGCTGACCTAACTTCAATTTTTCAAAAGAATTTAGGAAATCATAAGGAAAAACGCCTTTCCTTCTCACAAGATCAAACTCTTTTTTTGCTTTAAATTGTGTTTTAATGATGTGAAAGTCTTGCTCTGAAATATTATTAGCTAAAGATTCTAAGCTTTCAGGCATAAAACGAATTGCGTCCAAAAATCTAAGTTCAAGGTTATAGTTGTCGATCATTTTTGAAAATCTAGATATTTATATGAATAATTCTTTATTGAGCGGAAGGACTTTTATATTGTCAGATTTTTTACCCAACTCTTTAACAAAAAGATGTTAGTCATAAGATGAATAATTGTGGAAATAGATTGGTATAAATTTTGGAATTTGAAATTTGAAATTGCATATATTATGAGCAGCTCCTCTAAATTTACCACTTATGCGGCAGTGATCTCTCACTCTATCATTGCCTAGATATTTATGACAAATGTGACAATTTATCGCATTTCGAAAATTAAAATTTTCGAAAGGAGACAAATCATCCATTCGGTTCTTGTTTTTCAAATAATCATTGTAAATATTTTCGCAATCGCTAATTATACAATCTACAAACTTTTCGCCTGCATCTTCCCCCGTATATATTTTAAACTTATCTAACTTATCATTATGCTTACATTTAATATAATAACTAAAAGCACAAGGAATGTGCTTTTTGATATACCTACTTTTGTCACTTACTCTAATACTAGTATCCTGCAATACGCATTCAAAATCTGCATATACAGCAAATGGTACATCCATCTGTCGTTGATGGTCCTTGAAGCATAATGTTGACTTGTCCTCTGATGGAAGCTCAGACACAATTTGTCCACATTCCAATTTGTGTTGCTCCATAGTCCTACCATTGTGGCTATATTGCAGACAACTGTTGCAAAACATCAGTTTTTTGCAGTGTTTCGTGGTCTGGTGTTTTAAAAGTCTGTGGAAGGAAAATAGATATAAATTTGCAATCAATATATTTATATGTACATTGGTGTATATGTATATTTCTTGACTTACTTTGATATTTGTTTAATAAAAATATAGTGATGGTATCCTTCAGCATTTTCTAAACCTAATAAATTTACATGTCTATGTTTTTCTTTCTTGGTGTTGTGGTACGGTCCAACAATTTCATTGCTTTCATTGCTATATCCGAATACATTAACGCTAATATCAGGATTGCGTTCTTCAAATGTCTTAATACTTTTTAATGCTAACGGGAACTTTAAATTTGTAAAATCAATTTCAATCCCGTTTTGCAAATGAATAATATCAGCGCTAATGTCTGCAATATTGTATGAGCTGCACCGTTGTCTGGGTTTAATATCAGATGTATCCAGTTCAGATATAATGGCCCATTTAAAACAATAAATGTCATTGTTTTCAACATTTATACATGCCATTTTACTTTTTAGTTTCTCTGGCGTACTAATCCAACTTGATCCTTTCACCAAAGATGACTTATTTACTGCAACTTCGAGACGAACAATTCTAATTAGAGTCCAGCCAGAATCCCGCTCTTGAAACTCGGACATTTTGTTGTGGATTTCTTGCAGTTGTTTTGTTATCATTTCCTCAACATCACCTGCAAAGCACAAAAGATCCATTTCCGCTCTATGTGAAATAGTACACAATTCCATATCATCACCAACAATTTTAATATACTCCCCAATGAGAGTAATATTAAACTTAATAATATTATGCACAGCTATACTATTTTGAAGTCTTTCCTTGATGATAGGTCTATTTTCCTTTATAGCATCTTCAAATAACAGACAGTCTTTACTTATTGGAACTCAAAATGTTATAATATTTTTTTTAAAAGCACTATTTATTATGTAATATTTGCATTCATTTGGAGCTTGAGAGAGTAGATCATCCGCAGAATTTGAGATATCCATTTCTACTACATCATTTTGTGTATTTGCCTGATCATGTGGAAAAACTTGACTTATATCCATGTCTTGAGGAGGATTCTCTACGGGCAAATAGCTTTGGTAATAATTAGGCATATTATTTTGCTGCAACTGTATAGGTACGCTATATTCAATGGGATATGGAATTTCCATAGGTGTTGTGAATTGGTTGGTTGACACTGGATACGGATGCAAAGGATACGCTGGAACCTGCACTGGATACTGATACTACACTGGATACTGATACTGCACGGGATACTGATATAGCAAATTGTTGTGGACCATTGGGTTATAGGGTTGTATGGAATAATATACATCTTGGGGTTCTACGGACTGCTGCACATTTTGGGGTTGTACGGACTGCTGCACACCTTGGGGTTGAACATGACTTTTGCAATGTTCTAAATAGCACTTTTGGTATCTGTATTGCTTATTACAGATATTACAACGAAAAACTGAAGAACTCATATTTTTTATATTTTTATTAAATATATTTATAGAAATGCACTTATATACTGTTTTAAGTATGTAACATTAAAAAATTTATATTTTTTGAAACACAAGGAGTTTTGAAGCATGCACGACTTATTGGTTTTAGATACAAAAATGTACTGACTTTAGTCCTAACAAAGTTGATTTATATTAATTCGCGAAAATGTTTAGTATGGTCTAGTACGCTACATTTCAACAAAGTTGTTTTCAGTATTTGTGTAGTTAGTAACTTGTAGCTACAAAAATCGTTGGTTGCAAAATTTTAAGAAAGTAGTTTTAGAAGTACAGCGGGTATATGAGATGGAAATTATGCATGCCTCTACAATACAAAATGTTTAAGGGAATGAAACTGCTACGTAGACAATATTTATGTAAACAAACATACGTAGACATGCTTATGCATGTAGAGACGTTCCAAAATCTTGTGGCAAAAGAAACTGCTACGTAGACAATATTTATGTAAACAAAAATTTTGATAAGTGATATCTACAGAGTACAGAGACATGCTTGTGCATGCATATACGTTATAAAGTTTTGAACGGAATGTGATATATACAGAGTACAGGGACATGCTTATGCATGACTCTACGATACAAAATGTTTACGGGAATGAAACTGCTACGTAGACCATAGTTATGTAAACAAACATTTTGATAAGTGATATATATAGAGTATAGGGACATGCTTATGCATGCCTCTACGATACAAAATGTTTACGGGAATGAAACTGCTAAGTGGACAATATTTATGTAAACAAACATTATGATATGTGATATACACAGTATACGGAGGCAGCCTTATGCATGCAGATACGTCACAAAATTTTGTAGCAAAAGAAACTCCTACGTGGACAAAACATTGTGGTATCTGATAAACTACAAAATTTTTTTAGCTAAACAAATTTTCAAAAGCAAAATTATCAAATTTTGAAGTTGAGCTTTTATTTGTAAAATGAAGCCCTTCTGGTACACACCATTGTATCGCAGACTTCAGCGTCACCATTTGAAGGAATATCGCAAGAGAGCAATGCAGGAAGAATTTGATGGATATCTTGAAGGAGATGAGGAGCTTCTCCTAGAGATGTCATCACAACCAACTTCATCTAACGCACTCCAAAAAATAGATGAAGAATATGAAGAGATGCTGACAGGTGACGATGACCCATTTTTGAGCATCAATACTCTGCCTGCTGAAGCTGGCAGTGAATCCAATAGAAGTGAGGTAACCAACAAACCACACACAGAAATATTGGAAGTCCAAATGCTCCCAAATATAGATGTCCCAATGTTTCTTGCATTGATACCAACGATCAATTGTTGGTAGAGGCAGCTGACGCAGTGGAGGCAGCTTTATATTAAAATATATATGTAAATGTATGTATAAATATTAGAAAAATAAAAACCATGCACATAAATATGTAGTATGTTTAAACAACGGCCTTTTTATTTCAAAAAATATGTACTTATTTTTGTACAGCAGGAAAGCAAGAAAGCGGACTGTCATACAGACTCACCAATCGTCACACACACACACAGACTGTCTAACAGGCAGACATTCCAACCGCCACTCAGAACACAAGAAACACACACACTAACACAATCGCACCCCCATCCAGATCCCCAAATAAAATCCATCGATGATCGTCATGTATAAAATAAACAAAATATTAGTTTCAATATTTATGCAATAGAAAAATTTTTTTCACAACGTCTTCAAGATCAGAATAATCAAATTATTCCCCCAGACTCAAGCATTGCAAACAAAAAATAAATAACTGAATTGCTGGACAAATTATCTTAAGTAAACACACACCAAAATTAAAAACAAACAAAAAATAAAAGAAGGAATCTCACTCCAGTAAGAAGAAACGAACCACAAACATTAAGGCCATCCCTATATAACTACAATACTTTTGAAATAGTGTAATTCCTAAAAAAATGTTCTCATGTTCCTAAGAATTTCTTATTTTCTATTAGGCTATAGCACACATAGATGGACAGAATTCCTACGCTCACATATTGACAGACACAAATTCCCACGCTCACATACCGACGGACATGTATTCCCAAGGTCACATATGGACAGACACAGATTCCCATGCTCACATATCGACGGACATGTATTCCCAAGGTCACATATGGACAGACACAAAATCCCACGTTCACATACCGACGGACATGTATTCCCAAGGTCACATATGGACAGACCCAAATTCCCACGCTCACATACCGATGGACACGTAATCGCAAGGTCACATATGGACAGACACAAATTCCCACGCCTACCCCAACATTATAAAAAAAAAACAACAACAATGTGAACACCCCTATTTAACCGCGGGAAAATACACACACACAAACATTAAAGTATCAAATTACTAAAAAAATCCAATTAACATAAATTTGGCAATTAAAATTTCAAAATTTTAAATTTAATTGCTGAAATTTGAGAATTTTAATTGGTCTCGCACATACAGTATCCTACTACTAATATATAATTTATATAAGAAAACTTGAGAAATTTAGGTGTTATTGTCGAGCAAACAGAAATTTTGTAGATTTTTCAAAAAATTTTCAACTTTAGTGACGTCTTTATACATTATTTTATTAAGAAACTATAATACTATTGAATTTATTCAAAAAGTACGTTACGATTACAATACATATTTGGGGTTAAAAATAGATAAGCAATTGACTGAGTTATTTAACTTTTCATGAAAACAAAATTTTTACCAAAATGCCTGCACAATGTTTTTGGTGTTGTTTTATGCAACTTCTATTAAGTTACAAATCAATGTTATTCTAAACACATTATAATGAATTACATTGTAATGTAAAATTTCCAATAAGAGTTTTAGTCATCAAAAATATTGTTTTTTTCGTGTTCTTTTTATGCACTTTCTTTAAAATTACAAATCTCTGCTACCCTAAACACAACTCAGAATTACAACAAATATTTGTAATGAGAGCTTTACTCATGTAAAATTATTGGTTTTTCTTTTAATATGACGTTTTGTTAATGTCTTCTTTTTCACTTTTAGTCTGTATATATAAAAAAAATTAATAAAAACCGTGTGCAATTTACATTGAAAAAAATAAAAAATGTGTGACAATCGTAACAAATTTTGTCATATTTGTGGCTTATTTACTGATATCAGGCACTGGCGTGATTTTAAAAACAATATTGGAGTGGTAGAAGTGTACAATAAAGTATTTAATCGTTCTTTTGATACTAGACGCTGGTACGAGCCAGAATTTGTTTGTCAATATTGCTGCAATACATAAAAAAAAAAATTCAACCTTCGTTGGTTTTGCCCTTTTCTACGCCTATAATTTGGCATCATCAGCCATATCATAAACCAAATGATTGCTACTTTTGTCAAACCGATGTTTTAGGTCACTGTTTTAAAACGCGCAAAAACATTAAGTACGCAAATATTGTAACTGTTACAAAATCGATACCTGTAAGTTATGATCTACCAACAACGAGCAAATCTGTCGATGTAACAGAAAAAGATTTTGAACAAGAAGAGTTTCTTCCATCCAGATCTACAACAACGGAGCGGCATTTTTTGTCAAAAGCTGATTTCGACGATCTTGTTCGCGATTTACACTTGTCAAAGCGGCAATCTGAAGTCCTCAGGTCGCGATTAATGCAGTGGAATTTGGTGGAAAAAGATTTCGTTATAACATCTGGTAGAAAAAGTGACCGGTCTTGGTTACTTGAAGATAGTTTTAAGACTAGTTCCAATGACAGCGATCTCGTGTATTGCGTTGATATACCAAAACTATTTTCATCATTAAATCACAATTATAATGCAGATGAATGGCGACTTTCCATTGATGGTTCATGTAAAAGTAAGTTTTCTTATAAAAATTTATGACTTTATTTTTATTAATTTAAGATTTGTAATGTAATATCTAGGCTTAAAAGCTGTTGTATTGCATAACCAAAATCAATTACCTTCAGTTCCAATCGCATATGCGACTAATATAAAAGAAACTTACGAAGTAATGAAAAATATACTAATGATTGTTAGCTATACCGCCCATAAATGGAAAGTCGTCGCTGACTTAAAGATTTTGACAATTTTATTTGGTATGCAAGGTGGTTACACAAAGTATCCGTGCTATCTTTGTGAATGGGATAGTCGTGCAACGAATCGTTATGATCGCAAAGAATGGCCATCTAGGGAGTCACATAGAATAGGCAGGAAAAACATTTTAAATAACCAATTAGCTAAAGCTGAGGACGTTATTCTGCCACCACTGCATCTTAAACTGGGACACATGAAACAATTTGTAAAAAAAAAATTAGATGTAAACGGCGACGCTTTTTGTCATCTCAAAGCAGTGTTCCCAAAACTAAGTGAAGCCAAAATAACAGGAAGTATTAATTAATTTGTTTACATGTCTAGTACGTTTTTCATCGTTTTTATCTGTTTTGATAACTTTTAGGTATTTTTATTGGACCTCAAATTCGAAAAATTATGAGAGATGCAGATTTCATTAACAAGCTAAGTATCTGTTTTGATAACTTTTAGGTATTTTTATTGGACCTCAAATTCGAAAAATTATGAGAGATGCAGATTTCATTAACAAGCTAAGTTCCGTTGAAAGACGTGCATGGAAGAGTTTTGTTGCGCTATGCGATAATTTCATTGGAAATCACAGAAGCGACGACTATGTCACAGATGTCAAAGAGTTTTTAAGTGCGTATGGTGAAATGGGCTGCAACATATCCATAAAAATTAATTTTCTGCATTCGCATTTGGACTTTTTCCAAGATAACCTCAGCCAGTTCAGTGATGAACAAGGCGATCATTTTTACCAGGAAATGGCAACTACTGAAAAACGCTTTGAAGGAAAAAATAAGATAAAAATGATTTCAGATCATTGCTAGTCACTTAAATGAGAAACTGATGATGCTGATTAAAAAAAAGGTCAAGCAAACACTTTTGAGTTAAATAACCAAAAATAAAATTTAAAATGTTTAAAAGTTTATTTTCATGAAAAGTTAAATAATTCAGTCAATTGCTTATCTATTTTTAACCCCAAATATGCATTGTAATCGTAAATAAACGTACTTTTTGAATAAATTCAATAGTATTATAGTTTCTTAATAAAATAATGTATAAAAACGTCACCAAAGCTGAAAATTTTTTGAAAAATTTACAAAATTTGTGTTTGCTCGACAATAACACCCAAATTTCTCAAGTTTCCTTATATAAATTATGTATCATCTCAGTTTCTTCATTCGAAATCTAGTAAGAAATTGAAAATCGGATCATTATCAACAAAATTACAGGCTTATTAGTGCTCAAACGTAAAAAACCGGTTTTTAACCATAATTCCGGATTTTGGAGGTGTCCGGCATATTTCACTATTGGATTCTTCTACAACTCGACAAGACCTACAAGAAAAATAATATCCGGTTCCAGGTTTTTTGGACTGTCGCACCGTCTTTCTTAAAAAATACTAACACTTTTATCATAAACTGAAATATGTTATTAAAGCATAAAATATTCCATTTCCTAGTTGGTTAAAATGGTTACGTTGTGAAAAATTCTTTTTATATTTTAAATAAATGGATAGTAATAATATTGCTTTCACAAGTTAGTGGTACAGTCAAACTAGCTTTGAAAAGCAGATCAAGTTTGTCTGTTCATTTCTTTGATATTTTTAAACAATTTAAATCAACTTCAACATTGTTAGTATTTCTTACATTATGGATAGCCTTTTTCATTTATAAATCATTTAGTAATATAGTCATGCAGTTCGTCCCATTTTTCAGAGTAATCGGGCTCATTTTATATATTATTATCATTAAATTATATTGAAAACAAAGTGCTAGCATGCTGTTTTGTTTCGAATTTCGGGTCATATATAAAATATTTTTTATAGCATAGAAATTACCCAAGTTAAGAAATAATATTAAAATAATAATAATAAAGTATACAACGCAACTTTACATTTGCAAATATAGTCCTACTTTTATAAAAAGGGTTGAAATAAAATTATTTAAATATTCGTCGAAAGCTTTTGGAATAATTTTTTTTCTTTATTAAAAAATTTTGTTCGAACAAAACATAAACAAAATGCACAAACAGTCTTTACTTAAAAGCCTATTAAATTGTTTTTGACACCAATTGAAAGTAGATAACCTAATTATATTTAGTAGAAATGCATATAATTTTTTTATATGCAAAAATTATCACCGAAACTAAATAAAGTCTCGAAACATACCATGGGAAATCTGCGCCAAAAACTTCTGTGACTAAGAAATGATTTAAGTTCCGTTCGTATTATATCAGAACGAGTGAGATCATATAGCTATAGTCAACAGTTACAGTTGTAGCGCCTAAAACGCAGTCGCGCCTACTCCTACACCACCATGTACAAAAATAATTAACCACTTTAAAATATACATTTGTAGAAGAAACATGGACACATCACAATAGAGTAGCCAACAAAAAAACATTTTGTAATTTTTGTAAAACTTTAAATATTGTCTACTTTCAATTGCAGTCAAAAACAAACTATTTGACGCAACTTGTTTATAGGTCAAAATGTATCTTTCTTTGCTTACTTTCACTTTTTTCCATGGTAAAGTACTTAATTACTTACCGATTGAATGACTGTGGGAAGTAAATTCGGATGAGTGGCTGCTAAAGAAACTGGTTCTTCCTGGGGCATTTGAAGGCGTACAGTAGGTTCTACAGCGGAAACAAAATTATATAAAAAATGTTTTATCATATTAGTAGATATGTGATTGAAAAATTATCAAGTATTAAATTAAACATGTATTGCAACCGAATTCGCGGTATATAGTGATGAATCAAGTGCGTTTCCCTTACAGCCAAACCTAAAACAACATCTTAGCCGTTTCGCATCTGTTAAAATTTCTCATGCCAATACAAAATGTGTGAAGCAAACTCAACAAGGGTGTGAACCCTTTGCTAAAAAGCTGCATACAAGTTTTTCTTTTCTTAATTTTCAAGTCGAGATTTTATTCTATTTATTGGGAAACAATATAAGTTCATGACACATTTCTGTAACAAAGGAAAACAAAACTTTGATTTTTATTGTTAATAATAATATAATATTAGGATAGATCTAACTGCAATTGTCATTCCACAAAATCCTTAACAAAAAGTTTATCCGTTTCTTTCAAATTACGCTTAAAATGTTGGTAACTAAGTAAACTATTTGGTAAAAAAATAAAACATCCCAGATTTTTACTATAACGTAGAAAAAAAAACCAAATAAAAATAAAAAATTTTGAAAAAAAAACCTAAAAAATAGGAAAATTTTTAACTTTGAGGTGCCATAACTAAGCCATTTCTCATAGAAATTTGCAGCACATCGACGAAAAAGGCATTCAATTACCTTTTCAACGATATGCGATTTATCTCGATCGGACTTTTCGGTTGGGCTCCAAAAAGGTTTGAGTGGGACCATACACCGAAAAACACAGAAGTACCGTTATCTAAAAAACGGTACTTAAAAAAAATTACAGCGTTTTTCGTTGTCAGGAAGTCTCAATTAACTTATCTAGGCATGTGGCGTTCTTGGTATTTTTTCAAATTAAAAATTTGTAAAGCTGTGTAATTAACACGGCCAATAACCTAATTTTTAGAATTCTTCAAATGACAAATAATTCCACGAAAAGAGCAATAAATATATTCGAACATTAAATATATCAGCGGAAGCGTCTTTTTAACAGGCATCACAAAGGAAAAATTTTCATTGGACCTAAGTTGGCTAGATTTCTTTCTTTCTACCAGCAAACTGTTAACCTAATCTAACGTATGTATATAC
>OY776281.1:51449717-51462217 GCA_963675445.1 Linnaemya vulpina
GCTAAATCACATTTGAAATAGAGCTAAAAGGAGCTGAAGAAGGAACTTTAAAGCAAAATTTTGTTATAGCTTTGCAATAGCAACTTTTTATTATATCTATATTTTTATACCCTAAATGTTGTTTATGTAGATTAATATATATATATATATATATATATATATATATATATATGGTTCTTTTAAATAAGAAACATTGAGTCAATAACAACATAAAATTATTTATTAAGCAAAAATTATGTTCATAAACATAACTTTTATTTATTTTGAAATATGTAGATATACATTACACGATATTGAAATTAAAGAAAAAGCTAAACATTGTTGGAAAAAGCTGAAAAAAGCCAAGAGCTAAATGAAATATTTCCAGCTAAACATTAAAAAACAAAGCTAAATTTAGCTCCAAAAGAGCTGATATGGTCACACTGTATGTGAGTGAGAAAATGAGCTTTACAAGTGCTTGTATTAATGTAGGGAAAAGAACACGTATTTCATTTTTATAGAAACAAATATACATCGACTCGCACCGAAGTGTTAATACCTACATACATGCATGTGTATATTATTTATGTACAGTACTTGATGCAATTTTTGAAGACTACTTTCACCTTCAACATCGTAAAATATTCGTAGTATTTAAATTCAAATTACTCTATGTTTTGGCAATAACACATATTACAAAACAGTAGTTTCGTTTTTTATTGATTAAAAATTTCAACTTTCGGAGCTCTTAATGATTTGTACTTATATGTAGGTCTGCAATGAGGAATGCTTACGCAGTAAAGTTATTATAATAAGCATATCTATTCCATGTTTGTAACATATGTACGTTGTTTTCATCGAACCTTGTTTAGTGTGTCGACTAAACATTAAAGAAATTAATAATATACATATGTTGGAAAACGCAGAACAATAAAAGGACAGTTTTCTTCGGTCTTTGCAATACTATGACAAAATTATTATAAAAAAATAACAGCCATAAGTATGTTTGTATGTACATATATGCAAATATACATACATATGTACATACATAAACGCAAAGTCTAAGAAAATATATTAAGTTACGCAAAAAAACATTAGAAAGAGAATAAATAAGCCATTGGATTTCGTTGCTACATATGTACTTTTCCCCCGCATCATAGAGAAGCACAAAATTTTTGAATTTTAATAATATATGGCGTGCAACATCTTTATATTATAGAGTCTTTGGTCAAGCCGTTTCGAACTCAAGAAGAACTCTGTTTTTCCTTAAAAGATAATAAAATTACTGCATGTCAAGATTAGTGAAATAATAATGGAGATACAGTGGACAAAAATTTTATGAATTTTTGAAATTTCGTTGTATTAAATATCGTTTTCCAAACAATTAAAAACTATAAAATTTAAAAAAAATAGGACATACAATAGTTTCAATGCAAACATTTTGCGCCGTACATGGTCCAGATTGATGCAAATATGACAAAACTACACAGAAGAACTAGCGAGTTACACCACTTTTCGGTTTTATTAAATCAACGCTAAACTTGAAAAACGAACGCTATAAGTGTTATAAACATTGACAGTTCAAAATGTTAAATTTTTTGCTCAACGTTTTGATTCTCTTGAACTGCGGAATTACCAAAAATAAAAACAAATTTTTTTCCCAGAGCAATCCGAATAAGTTTTGCTATGCTTGTGGAGTTTATTTTTTTGCGCAGCCGTCAAATATGTGAAGCCAATTGCAAAATGTATTTTGTTGGCCGTACTTTAAGCTAATTCACTATACCGCAGTCGGTACATGCCATTTGATTTTCCAGCAAATTGGCGTGGGTCTACGAACCACGAAATTGACTGTTATTTTTGCTTAGTCAAAGTAAAGCATATTGACGCCATAAGTTTAGTTGAATCAGGCTTTTTAGCGAATTTCAGGAGCTTGTTAAAAGATTATGAGAAAATAGGTAAAGTTTTTAACACTATCTTGTTTTTATTTATGTTAACATTCATTTTTATGTGTTTCTTAAAAAAGCAGTTAATATGTCCTTAAAAATACACCTTCTGCATTCACACTTAAATTTCTTCCCAAATAACCTTAGCGATGTGAGCGTTTTCACCAACAAATACAAGCAATGGAACGTCGGTATCAGGGAGCGTATGATGAGGCGATTTTGGGTGATTATTTTGGGTTCCTTGTGCAAAAGGTAGAAAAGAATTACAATAGACAAAGGAACTCAACAGTTTTAAGGCATTTTTAATTTTATTGTTACATATATGTACATACACATTTATATATATATATATATATATATATATATATTTACTTGTTTTTTTATTTGATAAAAGTGGGGTAATTCCATTATTCTTCTGCAACTTTATAATTTTTGCACCGATCTGTATTCTATTGACCACAAAATATTTCTATTAAAATAATCTAAGTGACAAAATTTAATAAAAAAAATTATTTGGTTTTAAAAATAAAAGCAAAATTGCAATATATAATTAAAATTTCTGTAAAATTTGAATTTTGTTGCACTGTAGTTCACTCATTTCTTGATAAATTTTTACTAGCAACTTGCGGTTGTTTTAATAATATTATTTTCTTTCAAGTAGAAAAAAAAGAAAAAAAATCCATCTAATACTTATCAAGATTCTTTTATTAAAATGATATCATCTTTTTAAAAAACCCAAATTACGGAAATTTTGCAATATCTTGAAATCTATTGAACTTTTGACAAATCGTATGGTCACGACTTTTGTTGAAATTTAGTATCGCAGTATAATATGTGTTAAATCACAAATAAAGTAATTACCACTATGTTGTTTTCTAAAGCTCGTATGCAAATTGGTTTTACGTAAATGTTGGCCTTGATACATTTTGCGTTACTATTCAGAGATAAAAATGGGGTTTGAAACCGAAGTACAATACACTTTTTAGAAGATGACGTCAAAACTTGTGTTTTTACTCATTCTAAATAAAAGCTAACGATATTAATAATACATTTGTTACTTTTGAGTTGCCACTTGATTTTTATTCCGGCCTAACCTTTTATACAAACCCTTACAAAAGAAACAACTTGGCAGAGTTCTTCGCAAAAGAAAGGAAGAAAGTACAAAAACATCTGGTACTTTTCTTGTGTTTCTTCAACATTTGCTTTTCAATATTTAAAATTTTAGAAAGAAAGTACAAAAACATCTGGTACTTTTCTTGTGTTTCTTGAACTTTTGCTTTTCAATATTTAATATTTTAGAAAGAAGGGAAGGAGAGTGGTATTTGGTAGGAGGCTGCTTGTACAGGTTTTCGTTTTGCCATCCATTAAGCTTAAAAATATGATTTTTTTAACCTTCAACATCGTCACGCATACATTACATTCAATACAAACTAATAACTTTTTCTCATTATACCCCTCACATATATATGAAAAGGCATACATATATTTGGCATTCGCTATTTAATATCCTCAGTATGAATATGAATAGGAAAGTCGAATAAGCGGCTCATTCTCATTATACCCCTCAGTACATGTAACGCGCATAAGAAGCCAGTGGGCGAGCTTCATTCTTGAACTGATGCAGACTGATGATAGAATGGTATTGAAAATCAGAATAATTCAAAATCTCGTTTCGGAGCTAGACCATTTAAACTGGTTTTTGTATATAACTGTAACTAGCTAAACTTACTTTGAATTTTTTGTTAATTAATTTTATACTTCAATAAAATCAAATTGACGTTAATAATAAAAATTCCAGGTTTGGATAATTGATTTTTTTTTGTACACGAAAACTGCCAACTAAAAAAACCGAAGCAAATCCAGAGCTGGAAAATGAATTCTGTTTTCATCTTAAAGTAACCAAATAAAACTATTTTTTGTGCACTCAAACATTTTATATTATATAATTAATTTGTAATTGGTATTGAAAAGCAAACAAAATCTGTTATTGCATTCTAGCGTTGGCCAATTGGAATTGATTTTGAACATACAGTCAACCAATTCACACATATTTTTTTATTTTTTTTTAAACAAAACATATTTGAAAAAAAAATCGTTGATATTAGATTGTTAAGCTTGTCTAGACCTTTTCGCAGAAAAGCGGTTTTGTTTTCTATCCAGGATTGGTTTCATTGCAATAATAATAAAGCACTGACTTTTTTAATTTCAAAATAAAAAACGCGGCAATGCTTTATTTACTTTAGTAAACGTTTACACTTTAGTAGACGTTTACACGTAAAAGTTAAAAAACACGCAATCTCAGCTGCTGTATGGCATCATCTTTATATATGTAGGTAAAACGACGTCTTTTGGTAACTTCGTGAACCATCTTGTCATTCTTATACCCTTCTCAAAAAGGTGAAAGGATGCATATAGGTTTGTCATTCTGTGTGTAATTTCTTCGATATTAATATGGGATCCTATAAGGTATATATATTCTGGATTCTTATGAATAGCGATAAAATCGGTTTTCCTAAGGCCCCAGAAGAGCTAGAGACTTCGTTCTTAGACTGATGGATTAAAAATTAACTCAAATAAACTGGTATTGAAAATCCGAAGCTGGGAAGCTTACACCTATTTCTCGACGCATAATTAACACCAAAAACCAAGTATTTTTGTGTTTGTTTGTAAGTTGAACCTTTTCATGCTTTGGGAAGCCTCAATTGTTTATTAAAAAAATAAACAAATTTTTTCCAGGGATGAGGAATTCAGTTTTTTTTCACATTCGGTATTTTGTGGTACACGTAATAACTAAAATGTTTAAAAATTTCAAGTTTTTTTTAATACGAGCCCCGACCATTATTAATTCGTACGGCAAGCTTTTTTACCGGTATGTAATGTTTAACAGATGATATTATTAATACTGAAGTAGACAACACATGCAAACCTATTTTTTCTGAAAGATCATTTTATTCTCTTAATTTTAGAAAAAGAACATTTTGTTGTACTTCAAAAACAACAACAATAACATTTAGTTCTTTGAATGCTTTGCTTAAATGTTAAAAAAAATTGACCAGTATTAATTCGTACGGTGCGTTAGCTTAGCTTAGAATTGAATTGTTCAAAACAAAAGCAAAAGTAGAAACAGTTATGCAATGCAGAATGTCAGAAGTGTGTTATGGTTATGGTTAACAGATGAAGTTAAATCTGTCTAAATCGTCCGTTCAAGGAATAGTTAAATATTTTAAGAAAAATGGAAATATCGACAATAATATCGCAAATAGAGGCCGAACATCAGCAATAACAGCCTGCGATAAAAGAGCCCTGGCGACGATTGTGAAATTTAATCGTCGCCAAAGTTTAAGAAATATAGCATTAGAATGGTCTGATAAAATCGGAAAAACTCTTAAGCGTGAGTGGACGCGCCTGCAGTTGCGAGATATTGGATATAAGTTCTATAAGGTATGTATAGGGGTTATCTATGTTACATACTCAATATCTTAAATTACTCTTAGGCCAAGGAAAAACCCTTGCTTACGCTTCGCCAAAAGAAGAAGCGTTTACAATGGTGTCGGGAACGGATGTCTTGGACTCAAAGGCAATGGAACTCTATCATATTTAGCGATGAATCTAAATTTGATGTGAGTGTCGGTGATGCGCGAAGAAGAGTTATTAGTAACAAAAATGAAGCGTATTATAAAGACTGCCTTAAAAGGACAGTTAAGTTCCCAGCAAGCATAATGCTGTGGGGTTTTATATCTGCCAAAGGGGTAGGACAACTGCACTTTATTGATGGGATGGTAAACGCTGAAAATTACATTAGTATACTAGAAGAAAATTTGCTGCCATCAGTACCAAAACTGGCTGATTGTGGTGAATACACATTTCAACAGGATGGAGCATCATCTCATACTACCATACGAGCCAAATCATGGCTGCAGTCTAAGGACATTGGGGTCTTAGATTGGCCATCAAATACTCCGGACCTAAGCCCAATCGAAAATATATGGGGAATAATGAAAAGAAAGCTAAAAAATGAGCCTCAAAGAACCCTTCCTGACTTAAAAAGAAAATTGCAAGAGATGTGGGATTCTATTTCCACAGAACAATGCCAGAACTTATCAAAATCTATGCCAAAGCGTTGTAGATGTGTTATGAAGGCAAAGGGCAATGTTACCCAATATTAATATTTAAAAGAATTTCATGTTTATTAAAATAATAAATAAAAAATAAAAAAAATATTTCATGTTTAATAAAATAATAAATATATAACGCACCGTACGAATTAATACTGGTCGAATTTTTCTTATCATTTAAGCAAAGCATTCAAAGAACTAAATGTTATTGTTGTTGCTTTTGAAGTACAACAAAATTTTCTTTTTCTAAAATTAAGAGAATAAAATGATCTTTCAGAAAAAATTGGTTTTCATGTGTTGTATACTTCAGTATTAATAACATCATCTGTTAAACATTGCTTACGGATAAAAAAGCTTGCCGTACGAATTAATAGTGGTCGGGGCTCGTAAAACTTCTTCATTATTTATAAATTTTGAATTCAGACAGGATGGACAAGTGCAATATTTTATGGTACATGAATGTGACCAAAGCGGTTAAATATTTTAAGTTTTTCTTAAAACTATTTCAAGCCTAATAAAGAGTTGCGCTAGTAAAAAAGAAACACACAAAAAAAAAATTCACTTCCGGGGATGGGAAATTAAAATTTGTTTATACATAATTTAACCAACTAACGTCGTTCTTTTACTAATTAAAACTATTATTTAATTCAAGTAAAACAAAATTGATATCAAAAATTAAAAAAATCAACATTGCGATTCCACGGCTGGATAACTGCAATATATTCTGGTACATAAAAGTGACCAAAACGGTTACAAATTTGTAGTTTTTCTTAAATAAAACCGCTTTGTAAATCATGAAGATTTGCATTGGTAAAATATTTTAAAAATTAATATAGGTTTTTACTCTCAAATTAACGATTTTTTAATCAAATAATATTATTTTCAAATCAAAACTAAATTTTTTAAAGCAAATGGAATTTTATTCAAAGCAAACTAAACTTTTTTTTAAAAACTTTAACTTTTTTCATTTTATATACAAAATTGTTTATTACATATTCACTTTGTTTAAATTCAAATTAAATTTTTCTGTTTCAAACTAAATTCTTTTTAAATTAAGCTAAATTCTTTTAGAAAACTATATATATATTTTTTTAATTTTATTTACATACTTATATACATACATAATAACATGCCTTAGTTTTGAAAATTGTTTAAAAGTTTTTATGTTTGAGTTTCAAACAAAAACTGTCATAAAATAAAATGGGAGAAACTATTTTATTCTAAGACTTTTTTGTTCTGTTATGTCTAATGGGAAACATTGTAAATATCAACACGTTTTTCACTGGAACTAACAACCTTCAATTGATCTTGAATAAAAGCAAACAGTGAAATTTAAAATATATAATGTATAGTAATTTTAATAGAAAATTTTCAATATTAGATGTCTCGCAGTCTTAACGGTAAACTTGAGTATGCTAAATAAGAGCAGATTTTTAAGTGAGAATATTGTAAATATTTTCCAGTTCAGTATAGAAAACAAAAGAGAGTAGGTGAAAAGTGATCAGAAATTGAAAAATATATTATTTTTGTTCGTTTACTCGAAGCTATATTTCAATACTTAATTTAAAAAAATTTAACTTATAAAGAAAAAAATTTAACTGAAAATGAAAAAAATTTAATTTCAAATGATCTAAATTGAATTTGTTTTAAATATAATTTAATTGATTTAACTGAAAATGAAAAAAATTTAATTTCAAATGATCTAAATTGAATTTGTTTTAAATATAATTTTCTTGATTTTGAAAATAATTTAATTTGTTTAGAAAAATTTTAAATTTAATATAAAAATGTTTCACTTGATCTGAAAAAAATAATAATTTGAAAGAAAAAACCTATATTTCGTTTCCAGGGGTGGGGAAATTATTTTTGTTATTTATTCATTAAGGTAACCAAAAAGGCAACTGAGGTTTTTTTCTTTTTTTTCCTAACTAAAACTATTTTATAACTTGGGAAGAACAAAATAGGTACTTAAAAATATATGTAATGCCAGACGTATGTTGGTAGAGGGTATATAAAATTCAACACAGCCGAATATAGCACTTTAATTGTTTTTGTGTTGTTTTGCTTATGGTTACTATATATGTTGCGGTTTGCAACTTATTCTCATTGGCTGTGACACTTCGGCAAAATACTATTAAAAATGTTTTTATTTTGTTTCGTGTAGAAAATCCTACAATGCGGTGTTTTATTATCTAAGGTACATCGAGTCTTAGTTGAAGATAAGAAATTCAAAGTTTTGTTGAAGTTACTTACACAATTCTACCGCGCTGGCGTGCTCCCTTTTAAAAATTTTCTTATTCGCTTTTCTGACACACCCTAAAAGATGCTGCCAAATCTAATCATTCCAGCTAACCAGCCTCTGACATTCAACAAACAAATCAAAACTTGATATTATTAACATAAAGATACAAAATAATTCAATGATATATGTGTATAAGTAACGTATTAATATAATTCAAATTCGATCCACAACAAAATATATATAGGCATGTCTATGAGGTTGTTCACTTGCGTGCTTTGCTAATGGTAACTTTATGTGTGTATGTATATTGTGTTGTGTGCGTTGTGTAGTTTTTATTTTTTATAACTAGGTTTAAATTCTGTGCCTACACGTGTATATCACTTCTGTATATTTTGTGTTCTGTACTATTGATGTACATTTGTGTGTCGCTGTGTGTATTTGAGCACATGTTTAATTTTGTTCACAGGGAACATCATTACTCAGCATTTTTAAGTTTATCTTCGTTGTTGTCTACAACTCTTACCATTTCTGGATGTTTCCTGATTGATCTGTTCCCGTTAATTTGAATTTGAATTATTCTGTACTGACCAGGTATGTTACGTTTTATAAATCAGAGTGTATATGATTGTGCTGCCAAGTATATATGTATATAGTCAGGTTGTTACACTGCCGCCCACTTAAGCCAGTTCGTCCCGAATAGACATACGATCATCTCTTCCATAGTGCGGCAATCCTTCAAGGTGTGCTCTCACCAATTAAGACTGAGGGTTATTGTACTTCCGTGTCTTCACCATCTTAACCACTTTATTCGGTGAGTCTGAAGCTTGGGGGATAATCCTTTCTTCTGTTGTGGGTTATAAAGTAGAAACAGTAGAACTTCACTAAATCCCTCAGAATTCGCAGCGCGGTCATATCTAGCTTTCATCTTGTCGCTGAATATCTTAATTCTGTTACGTGTCCCGCGCATGGGAAGCATCCGTCTTTTCTTTACTATTTACCAGGTAGAGCAAGTATATCTTCGGCAAGCGTATTTAGTTTTAAATTATACTGTGACATTTTTTTTTTCAAGTGCTGCAATACGTTAATTTCTAACGGGTACAATTGTTTTTCTTATGTAGCAAGTACTTCTGTTTTTATTTGATAATTTTGATTTAGTCAATTCGCACATTTCCCGAAATACGGCTGACTCAAAATTCCTCCCTTAGTCAGAATGTACTTGTATTGGAACACCATAGCGGCATACCCAGTTGTTGATGAATGCATTTACAACTGTCTTTGCTTCTTCGTTAGGTGTGGAATATACCTCTGACCATTTAATAAAATAGTCCATTACATAACAATGTCCTGCTTCAGTGCATCGCTATGCGCTCGAATGGTGCACCTGAGTTGTTCTGTTGCAACTGTCCTCAGCTTCTTCTTGCTGGACCTTTTACTGCTATGCACTATGGGCAGTTTGCTATCCAGTCTGGTACGGATTGTTGACATCCAACCCAATAAAAACGCTGCTTTAGTTTCTCAAGAGTTTTTGTGACTCTAAGATGACCGCCATTGGGACCATTATGAAGCTCTTGCAAAACTCTACTAATCTAGGAGGATGGCACAACAATGCTGTTTTTCCGTCCGCACTTTCGCATATATGGTAGAGGCATCCTTTTATAACTTTAGGCTATTTCACTGAGCCCAATAAGGTTTTGCGAGGTGGCTTTCAGCTGGGATTTCGCTCCTAGATGGTCTTTTGCCCTCTTCCTTTGCCGCTAAAATTTTCTTCAGTATACCATCGTCTCTGTATCGCAGACAATTCTTCATTAGAGTCTATGTTCATTAGCCGTACATCAAGAACGCTTTCCTTCTGTTCGGGCCTAACGTAATGTCTGCCTTCTAAATTGTAGGACCGGCTCGATAGAGCATCCGCATTGCTAAGTTTTGCGCCTTTTCTAGATGGCGAAACAGATCTGCTTTTTTCCTGTGTTCCACAATTGCGGTGAAAATGACCGGGTTTGTCGCAGTTAAAGCATTTGGATTTACTTTAGCATTATTATTCACCAACGCTTTTCGAACTACCTCCTTAAAGCTTGCCACCAGATCACTCTCCTTTTCAGCCGTCACCTACGTTTCGCACCTTACATACTTGAGGCTTAAAAATCATCTTTACCGAACACAAACGAAACTATTTCGGCGAAGGTGGACGTTTGGGAAGCACACATCCAGTTTGATTTCAGAATCTTGAATACCGTTAACAAACGTCGCAGTCTTAAAATGTCCAATTAACGGACAACTTTCGCCTGTATGCGTGAGCTGCACCAGCCGCTCGATTTTCATTGTGAAGTCTTGTAGAGACTCATTATGCTTTTGAGCTCTACAATTTCATTCTGTACAAGTCGCGCTTGTACTCACCATTATACTTGCGCTGCAATGCCGCCATTATCTCGCTGTAGTTATTTCTGCAGCTTCTTGGTGCAGTCTCAATTATCTCTGCAGCGGTACCCTTCAAAGCCAAAATTAACTCAATGGCCTTCTCTTCATTATCCCATCCATTTTTATTGGCAACCGTCTCGAACTAGAAGATGCCGATGCACTCGAGATTTCTTATTTTGCCCTCGATAGCATGCAATTTATCATAGAATTCTTTTGCATGTATCCCCAGGACACCGCTTTCTAAATTGTGGACTCTTTCTTGCAGAACTGCCAATTTGTTCTCTACAGAATCCAGTCTATTATTTATCGCTTCAAAAATCTGTGTCAGTATGTCATTCGTAGACCTAGTTGACTCCACCAGTTTCGTTTCAACTTCGGTTCAACAGTTTCGCTGTTCTGTTTCATGTCACGCTGCATGTCGTAACCCGAGAGAATACCTCCACATCGTCCTTGTCCTCAATGTCATATGTTCCGATGTCCTTGTCACGATACCTGAATTGCTCTGAGTTTCTTTTGAAGTTCAGATTTGTTACCTGCTGTCGGCTCCTATTTTAGCAATTCAACTTTTACCTCATCAAATTTCAATATAGTCTCTTAATTATTTTTATTTCAAAATGTTCTTTTTAGCTTTCATGTTCCAATTCCACTTCTGCTCTTTCTAGACCTTTTCGTAGAAAACCGGTTTTATTTTCTACTTAGGGTTCGTTTAATTGGAATAATTCATAGTTCGGGAAAGCGATATTTTTTTACTTTAGTAATTACTTGGCTTCGTTTACACAAACTTTTAAAAACACACTATATTATCATCTGTATATATGTAGGTAAAATGAAATATTCTGGTAACTTCTTCAAATACCTGGACATTGTTTTAGTGTTGTTTTAGTATTAGTTGTTGTTTTATGGTAACTATGTATTTACATACCTAAATATGAGACTGTTGTCTTGCGTGCTTTGCATATGGTAATTATGTGTGTATGTATATTGTGCTATATGCGTTGTGTAGTATTCTTTTTTTATAACTAGGTTAAAGCAAAGAAAATAAAAAAATAAAAAAAAAGTTAAAGAAAATATACACTATAAGAAGACGCATGTCGAACATAGCATGAAATAAAATTTTTAAATATTTATTGGTGCCGACGGTAAGGGAAAAAGCGAAGAAAAAAAAGCAGAAACCAACGTGTTGGATCGTTGGTCATCGAACATGTTTAAAAGTTGGTTTCATCAAATATAACTTAAGGTACTGAAGAGAAGGTGGAAAAAACATAAGCAGAAAACACATGCAAACTTGTTTGAAGATCTTTACAGAAAATTATATTTTCATTTCAAAACATTGTTAATGATTGCGCTACAATATTTATGTGCGTGTGTAATTTTCTTTTGCTTTACATGATTAATGCAAGTGAGAAAAAAACAATTTAAAATCGGGCGGGAAATGCTGGGTAAAGAAGTGTAAAAGATCTAGAAGACATTTTAAAGGTTTACGATTTTTTTATTCGCTTTAGGGCAAATTTGGCGGGGAAAATGTCTAATGCCTGAAGAAGATCACACAAAAATCTTTAAAAGTATATGCGACCGTAACTTTAAAAGTTGATTAATTTGGATAAAAAACTAAAGGTGGAAGCAAAGACTCTATAACAGTGTAATCTAAATCTTCATTTTCTGTGCACAATTGTGCTACAAAAACAATAAAAGAAAAACTCACACCGACGCTTGTTTTTTTCTATTTCAGTCGTTAACTGAGTGTTAACGAGTGCACATGCGCGGATGCTAACTGTAGAGCTGTACAAAATAGCTCTTTTAAGTGAG
>OY776281.1:51472217-51474717 GCA_963675445.1 Linnaemya vulpina
ATTATAAATATTATTTATATATAATAATGTAATTAAAACTATGTGTATGTGTTAACAAACAATTCTTTTAATGTTTTTTAATTGATATTAATATAGAAAATTTTTTAACATAATACAAGATTAACTATGATCAATATGATCTTAATATATAGTATCTTAACACATGCATACAGGGCAACAATTAAACATAATAATCATTATTAATTTTTAATTGCAAACATGCATGCATATGTAAAAAATTATATATGTATTGTGTGAATAAAATAACATAAACAATTAATTCTAATAATTTAATTTCTATGAATTAAATATCTATAATTCTGAGCTAAATTATCAGTGTCTATTTTAAAGTTCATTCTTTCTCTAACAGGTACATTAATAATTTCTAACATTTCTAACAGAAGTCTTCGTTTATAATTGTTTTCTGTTCTTAAAACTGATGCATTTTCAAAGTCTGGATAGTGATTAAATTTAAAACAATGAGATGATAATGCAGTTTTTTCAGAATTAATGTTTCTATACTTTTGATTACTCTTATGTCCTGCTATTCTGGTTTTAAATTTATTTTTTGTTGTACCTATGTATACCTCCTTACAATTGACAGATCCATTTCCTTTGCATGGTATTTTATAAACTATATTTGATCTATCCCATTTTTCTACTCTATCTTTCATTTTACTGAACAGTTTGTTGTTTGTGCAATATGTTCTAAAAGCCATTTTATATTTCTGAGTATCAAATATTTTTGATTTCTCTAGTCTCTCTGACATTTCTGGTATCTAAATTAAGGATTTATATAATTTTGGTTCTGTGTTATTATTTGTATTATTTGTTATATTTTTCTTATACTGATTTATTAAGCTATAAACTAACTTTTCTGGAAAATCATTCTCAATAAGAATTTCTCTAATTTTCTTCTTATTTTTTATATGAAATATGTTATCACTAATTGTTAAGACTTTCTCTATCAAGTTTTTTGCTGTGTTTAATATAATTCTCTTACTATGTTTAGAGTAATAATTAATTATCCTACTTGAAGCTGTTGGCTTTTGATACCAATCCATTACTATATTGTTATCTCTTCTCATAACTAATGTATCTCAATAAGGCAACTCTAAATTACATTCTCTTTCAATTGTAAATTTAATATTACTATTAAAACTATTTAATATATCTAGCATATCCTCAATTCCATTCTCAGATATAATACAAAACAAATCATCTACATATTTTGTAATAAATTTTGGTTTAATATTAAGATTGTTAATACATGTATTTAACAACTCCTCCATAACAATGTCTGCTACAACTGGTGATGCTGGAGAACTCATAGGTAATCCTTTTTGTTGAAAATAAAATTTCTCATCATATATAAAATATCTATTATCATCTATACAAAATTTCAAAATTCTACAAAATAAATTCTTATCCATCTCAGTAAATGTTTCCAATAAAGTCCACTTTTTCTCTATTGTATTTATAGCCAAGTCTATTGGTACGTTTGGAAACAAAGATACTACATCAAATGAAATAAGCCTATCATTAATATCTAACTTAATTTTCTTTAATTTTTCTTTAAAATCTAATGAATTTTTTATATTATATATAGAATTTTCATTGATCTTTTTCAAATTTTTAAAATATATTTTTAAAAATAATTTTATAAATTCACCATCTTATGAACTTAGTAGGTATATTACAAATATTTACTGAGATGGATAAGAATTTATTTTGTAGAATTTTGAAATTTTGTATAGATGATAATAGATATTTTATATATGATGAGAAATTTTATTTTCAACAAAAAGGATTACCTATGGGTTCTCCAGCATCACCAGTTGTAGCAGACATTGTTATGGAGGAGTTGTTAAATACATGTATTAACAATCTTAATATTAAACCAAAATTTATTACAAAATATGTAGATGATTTGTTTTGTATTATATCTGAGAATGGAATTGAGGATATGCTAGATATATTAAATAGTTTTAATAGTAATATTAAATTTAATTTAGAGTTTCCTTATTGAGATACATTAGTTATGAGAAGAGATAACAATATAGTAATGGATTGGTATCAAAAGCCAACAGCTTCAAGTAGGATAATTAATTATTACTCTAAACATAGTAAGAGAATTATATTAAACACAGCAAAAAACTTGATAGAGAAAGTCTTAACAATTAGTGATAACATATTTCATATAAAAAATAAGAAGAAAATTAGAGAAATTCTTATTGAGAATGATTTTCCAGAAAAGTTAGTTTATAGCTTAATAAATCAGTATAAGAAAAATATAACAAATAATACAAATAATAACACAGAACCAAAATTATATAAATCCTTAATTTATATACCAGAAATGTCAGAGAGACTAGAGAAATCAAAAATATTTGATACTCAGAAATATAAAATGGCTTTTAGAACATATTGCACAAACAACAAACTGTTCAGTAAAATGAAAGATAGAGTAGAAAAATGGGATAGATCAAATATAGTTTAT
>OY776281.1:51482217-51487217 GCA_963675445.1 Linnaemya vulpina
ATTATCATTATTATTATCATTATCATTATTATTATCATTATCATTATTATTATCATTATCATTATCATTATCATTATCATTATCATTATCATTATCATTATCATTATCATTATCATTATCTTTAACATTATTGTTATCATTATCATTATTATTATCATTATCATTATTATTATCATTATTATTATCATTATCATTATTATTATCATTATCATTATTATTATCATTATCATTATTATTATATTTATCATTATTATTATCATTATCATTATTATTATCACTATCATTATTATTATCATTATCATTATTATTATCATTGTCATTATTATTATCATTATTATTATTATTATTATCATTGTATCATCTTTCGTATTGAACGGACGTGTTTTCTTCGGAGCGGATATTAAATTGCAAAAAATCTGAATACGTAGTTTAAAGACAAAAATCTGAATAATAAATTAAAAAAACTTATATGCAAAGTCTGTTATTGCAGTGATAAACTAAACAAATTCCTGCTGAAAATAAAATCAATAATTTAACATCAATTTAGTAAAAAAATAGCTCAGTACTAAGTTTGAAACAAATTTTCTCTTAAAATGAGCAAACAACATGAATATCTTTCATATAAAAGTGCTAATTGCAATGTTTGTAATAAGCCCTTACCAGCTAATGGTGAATATGTAAAGTGCAATCAATGTTCTGGCAAATATCACTACTCACCTTGTGCAACAGTGTCGGAAACGACATATCAATCCATGACGGCCGATAAAAAGTTAACATGGAAATGTCATGAGTGCAGAGGAGCGAAAAATAGGAATAAATCACCAAACAACCTATACCAAGAGGTAATACACGATGAACATCAACAACACAACAATGTAGGAAACTACAGAGAAATTGAAGATAACAAAAGTGGATCCGTGCAGCTAAGTGAGGTTAATACAAGCGTTAATGATCTAATAGCAGATGTACTGTCTTTCAAAACCAGCGTTTCAAACGATCTTGGCGACATCAAGTCAAGTATAGCGCAGCTCGTGAACACTATTACCTATAATCAAAGTGCAATAAGGGAAGAGATGGCTGGTGCTTTCGCAAAACTGGGTGAAACAATAACAAGTTTAGCTAATCAGGTCACTGAACTTAAAAGTGAAAATAAAGAGAAAGACAAACGCATACAAAGTATGGAAAACAAAGTCAACACTCTGGAACAGCAGATTATCAACAAAAATATTGAAATAAAAAACATAAAGGATAAGAACATAAATGCAATTGAGGTAATAAAAAAAATTGCTGCTTCAGTGAATGTTGATGTTCAGCAATCAGACATCAATAATACATACAGATTAAAAAAACATGACAAAATAATAATTGAATTCAGCTCTCTTAGTAAGAAAAATGAGTTATTATCAAAAATACGTGGCCATAGAGTAAATGATAATATATTTACAAACGCAACAGAAAAAGCCACAACAAGTAATATCAACAGCGAAGATAAAAATAATAGCACAATATTCATAAATGACCAATTGACAGGCTATAATCGTTGGCTACTTTGGCAAGCAAAAATTAAAGCTAGAGAGAAAAATTGGAAATTTGTGTGGTTCTCAAATGGGCGCCTGTTGGCAAAAAAAAATGAAAATTCAGCTGTAATCATAATCCGAAACGCTTCAGATATAGATATAATTGTTTAATATATATAAAAAAGAAAAAAGAAAGAAACAATTAAATAAATAAATAAAACAAATCAGCAATTAAAAACACAAATTACAAATAGAAATGAATGATATCATAACTAAAACAATTGACAGTTTTAATGTTATAAATTCAGATTACTTAAGTTATCCCTATTCACTCATATATCTAAACATTCGATCAATGCGTAAAAACTTCAACTCATTTTTAGCCACAATAAATAAAGTAATAAATAAAATTAAAATAATTGTACTGGTAGAGACATATATAAAAGATGAAGAAAACATGTTTTATGGAATAAATGGTTTTGAAACTATATTTATGAACAGAGATGTAAGATGCGGTGGAGGTATTGCAATATATATAAGAGAGAATATGCATTATACAACAAGCACAACAAACACATTATTCTTCGAATCAATGCAAATAGATATACAAACAACGCATGGATCACTATCTCTGGTAGCAATATATAGACCTCCTTCTCTTAGTGTGATAAATTTCATAAAGGAATTAGATGAACTACTAAAAGCAATAAAGAGACAAAACAATGTAGTACTAGTTGGTGACATTAATATTGATATACTTAAAGAGAGTTCTTTACTTACTCTTTACCTTGATGTACAAGCAACAAACGGAATGCAATGTATTGTTAATGACTATACAAGAGAAGATATTAATGCAAATACAAGATCATGTATAGATCACCTTTTCATGAGAAACAGGCATATAAACAATCAAATAATTGCAAATATAATAAAAACAACAATATCTGACCATTACGCTCTGTTTTTCTGTATTTCAGAAAATATAAATATAAACAAAGAAAACAAAACCCCATCAAAATATGCAAAAATTTGTAATATTAAAGTCAATATGCAGATATGTGCAACAAACTGGCACGAAATATTAAACCACACAAACCCAAATGTAATGTACAACGAAATCTGTAATATTTTTAAAAATATATACAATGACTCAGAAAGAACAACCCAAAAGAAGAAAAACAGAACATCTAGTCCTTGGATAAGTGAAACATTAATAAAAAACTGTGAAATTAGGGATAAACTTTATAAAAAATGGTATAGAAACAGAAATAATAAGTTATATGAACGAGAATATAAAACATACAGAAATATATTAAACAAACAATTAAATTATGCTAAAAACCAATACTACATAGCAAAATTTTATGAAAATAGAAATAATATCCGCGAATCATGGCAGATTATAAATGAAATAATAGGTAAAAAAACAAGTAGCATTGATGATTTCATACTACGAAATTTCAAAAACGATACAATTACCAACATATGTGACAACTTCGCACTTAACTTTAAACAGAACGTTGAAAAAATACTACATAAATGCAGCATTAAAACTAGTAGGCACGCCACAAATACACTTCAAAACTCAATGTATATACTAAACACAACGAATACTGAAATAAAAAATATTTTAAGCACTCTGAATGCTAGAAAAAGTCCTGGATTTGATGGAATTAGGGCCATCGATTTAAAAAATAACGCAAACATACTGGCACCAGTCGTGACAAAATTAATAAACTTAGTAATTGACACAGCGACCATCCCCGATGTCATGAAAATAGCATTTATACGTCCAGTTTATAAAAATGGTTCTCGTTCGGATGTTAACAACTTCAGACCGATTGCAATACTTTCTGTGTTAGAAAAAGTAATGGAGGAAGTAATATGCAGAAGAATAACTGATTTTATTAAAAAAAACAATATATTAAATACAAACCAATTTGGATTTCAAAAAGGCAAAAATATTAATCAGCTCATCGGCAATTTCTCAAACTATATTAACGAAGAATTGAGTAAACATCATCATTGTCTTACAATGTTTATTGATTTTAGTAAAGCTTTCGACACAATACCACATGATAAATTATTAAACGTACTGCAGAAAATTGGCATCAGAGGACATGGCCTAGAATTAGTGAGAAACTATCTAACACTCAGAAAATATCATGTTAAAATATCAAGTAACATTAGTAGTGAAACTAGTCTAGACTTTGGAGTACCTCAGGGCTCAAAACTTGGACCCATACTTTACGTAATATATACAAACGAATTAATTAATTTACTTGGGGTAGGTAAAACATTTGCTTATGCAGACGATACTGCGATTGTAATTGCACACAAAAACCTGAATGAGGCAACTCTTATCATGCAGCAACAACTGAATATTGCTACAATGTGGTGTCATGATCACGGGTTAATAATCAACGCAACTAAAACTAAATTAATGCACATCAAACCCAGTCATTGCCGGTATGAAGAAATCAATATAAAATTTCACAATACAAATTGTCTTCACAACAACAGGTATAATACCACTGCACATCACGCAGACGCATGTACGACAACAATTGATATGGTACAGTCATACAAATACTTAGGCGTGATCGTTGACCACAATTTTAAATGGGATATGCACGTGGAAGAAGTACGTAAAAAACTAAGAAAGGCTTCACTAATGTTACACAGACTAAGTTATTGTTCGCAAAACGCTGTATTAAGACAAGCATATTTTTCGCTTGTTGAATCACACATTAGACACGGTATAACAGCTTGGGGAAACTCCAAACATTGTAGAAAGCTACAGCAATCACAAAATCAAGTTCTAAAAATCCTAAAGAAAAGTGAATCAAATGCAAATAATAACAATACCAACATTGCCAAAAGTCTCAATGTGTTGAATGTTAAAAACATATACAAAACAACGTTAGTGACAGAGTTTTATAACGATGCTAGGTATTTACGGAAAATCGACCACAGATATCGTACTAGAAGAAATGAAGAAGGAAGGTACTATGTGCAGAAATTCAGGAACGAATATGGAAGAAGCACCTTAGGGGTCATGCTTCCGACTATCTACAATACTCTGCCAATGGAAGTAATAGCAAAAAGTGCGAACGTTATTACAAGGAAAAAAACTATCAAATGCTATTTTGTTAACCAACAATAAGTATAAATTTAATTAATCAATTATGAATTGTTATGAAGAAAAAAGAAAAAAAAATTTTATTTATTGTTTAAAGTTGTTTGAAATGTACTGATCATTTAGTTATAAATTAACCTGCAGACAAGCCAAAAAGGCTTTGCAAGGATGTAAATAATGTAAATGAATTGTATTTTTTAAATAATTTCTAATAAAAAAAAAAAAAAAAAAAAATTATTATTATCATTATCATTAATATTATCATTATCATTATTATTATCACTATCATTATTATTATCATTATCATTATTATTATCATTATTATTACTATTATTATCATTATT
>OY776281.1:51489717-51492217 GCA_963675445.1 Linnaemya vulpina
AGTACTGCCAGATGAGTACTGGACTATGGTTCGAAGATGAATCAAAAACAGCCGCAATATGGATCTCAGCCAATGGAAATGTAAAACCAAACAAAAATGGAAGAGGAAACGGGTTCGTATGGATACAATTCGAAAACGTTACAATAATTAGCTGCTACCTCACACCCAGCGATAGCACATCTGACTTCCAAGAGAAGCTTGATGGTATAGAAGACACTGCACGAGAGTTCGACGGACACCTCGTAGTGGCGGGAGACTTCAATTCACAAGCCGTAGAATGGGGAATGTAAACAACCAATTCGAGAGGAAGACGAGTGTTAGAAATGCTAGCTAGAACTGGGCTAATCATTGCTAACAGAGGAAATGTACCCACCTTCAGACGTCCCGGGTGCAATGGCACCATTCCCGACATAACTCTGGTATCTGAGAGCGCAGCAAGCAGAATAGAAAGCTGGAACGTCCTTGAAACATACACAGCCAGCGACCATCAGTACATATCTCTCTCCCTCAATTGCAGCGATAGTACTTTAGCAAGAAAAGCAAACGCATCCACCCGTAAGTGGAATGTAAATAAACTAGACTCCTTAGCCCTCCTGGCAGAAATCAATAGGCAAACAGAAGCAACAGAAATATATGGAGATGCAAACACTATCGTCAGACAAGTTATGAACATAATCACGAAGGGATGCAATAAAGCAATGCCGAAGATGAAGAGGCCAAAAAACAAAGCTGCAGTGTACTGGTGGAACCACTAGATAGATGAACTCCGACGAAATTGCATTCGACAAAGGCGAAAATACACAAGAGCTAAGCGAAGAGGAACAGCAGAGATTGACCACATGAGCTATAAAGAGGCCAAGAAACAACTCCGGAATGCGATAAACAGCAGCAAAAGAGGGAAGTGGGAGGAACTGAGAGATGACATAAATCGAAACCCCTGGGGTCTCGGCTATAAAATTGTTATGAAAAAATTAGGAATGACAAATACAGTGAGCGAAATGGATGAAGAAACCATGTTAAACATCGTCGAAACGCTCTTCCCAAAACATGAAGGGAGAGAAGAAGAAGAGGAAACTGGAATAATTACAAACTTCCCCCCCTTTACACTGGAAGAAATCAAAACAGCCGCTCGTGGCCTTCAGAATAAGAAAGCCCCCGGACCTGACGGAATACCAGCTGAAATAATCAAAGAGATTGCAAACAACAAACCCAGACTGTTATTGGAAATGTATAACAGCTGTTTAAGAGAAGGTGTTTTTCCAAACGCTTGGAAAAAACAAAGTCTGGTACTGATCAGCAAAGGGAAAGGGGACCCTGAATCGCCATCTTCATATAGACCACTCTGTATGCTGGATACGGCAGGCAAGTTGTTTGAGAGACTGATAAAACCTCGGCTTGAAGAAGCTATCATTGCAGGTGGAAATCTCTCCAGGAGACAACATGGATTCCGATCAGGAAAATCCACAGTAGGCGCCCTAAAAGACGTAGTAGATGCAGTCAACGCCGCTCAACAAAGAAATCACTACTCTAGACCAATAGTTCTACTGGCAACTCTAGACGTAAAAAACGCTTTTAATAGCCTCAGGTGGTCTGATGTTTTATACGCCCTCAAGAGAAATTTCCAGTTACCAGAATATCTTACAAGAATGATTGGTAACTATCTGAAGGACAGAATACTCATATACAACACGAGCGCAGGAAGGAAGAAAATACAGGTTACTTCAGGGGCAGCGCAGGGCTCCATTCTGGGACCCTCCCTGTGGAATGCCACCTATGATGAAATACTCAAGCAAGAAATGCCGCAAGACACATATCTTGTGGGGTACGCCGATGACATAGCAGCTGTCATCACAGCAAGAAACACCGAGGACGCTCAACGCAAATTGAGTCAAGTGATGATAAGAACCAAAAACTGGCTAGATTCACATGGCCTACAGCTTGCAATGCATAAAACAGAGTTGTTGTTACTTACCAGGCGACAAATACCAGTCGAGATGGAAATGCACATAGGTGATATATTACTACCCACTAAAAAAATGGTCAAGTATCTCGGAGTAAGACTGGACCCAAAGCTGACCTACTCAAATCAGATCCAGTACGCAACACAAAAAGCCGCAAAGACAACAATGCAGCTCAGCCGATTAATGGCAAACATCGGGGGACCACTCCCAAAAAAACGTAAGCTACTAATGGAGACAGCAAATAGCATCCTCTTATACGGATGCGAAATATGGGCTGAAACATTAAGCACCAAAAGCAGAGCGAAAAAACTCCTGGCCGTGCAAAGAATAGCAGCGCTACGGGTTACGTCAGCATATCGCACCGTATCCGCATCCGCAGTTCTGGTTATAGCAGGAATGAAGCCTATTGATCTGCATGCAGCTGAACGGTTGAATATATACAATGCCAAAGTAAACAACCCCAACCAGAGGAAGAAATAGAAGCCATTAAACAGCAAACTATAGTGAAATGGAAAACGCGATAGGAAAACGACACTCCC
>OY776281.1:51512217-51514717 GCA_963675445.1 Linnaemya vulpina
TATTATTATCATTATTATTATTATCATTATTATTATTATCATTATTATTATTATCATTATTATTATTAGCATTATTATTATTATCATTATTATTATTATTATCATTATTATTATTATCATTATTATTATTATCATTATTATTATTATCATTATTATTATTATCATTATTATTATCATTAATATTATTATCATTATTATTATTATCATTATTATTATTATCATTATTATTATTATCATTATTATTATCATTATTATTATTATCATTATTATTATAATCATTATTATTATTATCATTATTATTATTATCATTATTATTATTATCATTATTATTATTATTATTATCATTATTATTATTATCATTATTATTATTGTCATTATTATTATTATCATTATTATTATTATCATTATTATTATTATCATTATTATTATTATTATTATCATTATTATTATTATCATTATTATTATTATCATTATTATTATTTTCATTATTATTATTATCATTATTTTTATTATTATCATTATTATTATTATCATTATTATTATTATCATTATTATTATTATCATTATTATTATTATTATTATTATCATTATTATTATTATCATTATTATTATTATCATTATTATTATTATCATTATTATTATTATCATTATTATTATTATCATTATTATTATTATCATTATTATTATTATTATTATCATTATTATTATATTATTATTATCATTATTATTATCATTAATATCATTATCATTATTATTATCATTATTATTATTATCATTATTATTATTATCATTATTATTATTATCATTATTATTATTATCATTATTATTATTATCATTATTATTATTATCATTATTATTATTATCATTATTATTATTATCATTATTATTATTATCATTATTATTATTATCATTATTATTATTGTCATTATTATTATTATCATTATTATTATTATCATTATTATTATTATTATTATTATTATTATCATTATTATTATTATCATTATTATTATTATCATTATTATTATTATCATTATTATTATTATCATTATTATTATTATCATTATTATTATTATCATTATTATTATTATCATTATTATTATTATCATTATTATTATTGTCATTATTATTATTATCATTATTATTATTATCATTATTATTATTATCATTATTATTATTATCATTATTATTATTATCATTATTATTATTATCATTATTATTATTATCATTATTATTATTATCATTATTATTGTCATTATTATTATTATTATCATTATTATTATTATCATTATTATTATTATCATTATTATTATTATCATTAATATTATTATCATTATTATTATTATCATTATTATTATTATCATTATTATTATTATCATAATTATTATTATCATTATTATTATTATTATCATTATTATTATTATCATTATTATTATTATTATCATTATTATTATTATCATTATTATTATTATCATTATTATTATTATCATTATTATTATTATCATTATTATTATTATCATTATTATTATTATCATTATTATTATTATCATTATTATTATTATCATTATTATTATTATCATTATTATTGTCATTATTATTATTATTATCATTATTATTATTATCATTATTATTATTATCATTATTATTATTATCATTAATATTATTATCATTATTATTATTATCATTATTATTATTATCATTATTATTATTATCATAATTATTATTATCATTATTATTATTATTATCATTATTATTATTATCATTATTATTATTATTATCATTATTATTATTATCATTATTATTATTATCATTATTATTATTATCATTATTATTATTATCATTATTATTATTATCATTATTATTATTATCATTATTATTATTATCATTATTATTATCATTATTATTATTATCATTATTATTATTATCATTATTATTGTCATTATTATTATTATTATCATTATTATTATTATCATTATTATTATTATCATTATTATTATTATCATTAATATTATTATCATTATTATTATTATCATTATTATTATTATCATTATTATTATTATCATAATTATTATTATCATTATTATTATTATTATCATTTTTATTATTATCATTATTATTATTATTATCATTATTATTATTATCATTATTATTATTATCATTATTATTATTATCATTATTATTATTATCATTATTATTATTATCATTATTATTATTATCATTATTATTATTATCATTATTATTATTATCATTATTATTGTCATTATTATTATTATTATCATTATTATTATTATCATTATTATTATTATCATTATTATTATTATCATTAATATTATTATCATTATTATTATTATCATTATTATTATTATCATTATTATTATTATCATAATTATTATTATCATTATTATTATTATTATCATTATTATTATTATCATTATTATTATTATTATCATTATTATTATTATCATTATTATTATTATCATTATTATTATTATCATTATTATTA
>OY776281.1:51524717-51527217 GCA_963675445.1 Linnaemya vulpina
GATATTCTTGATACTCCTCAAGAAAAAAGTACTATGGGAATAAGCACGCCAGACCAACCCACAGTGAAACACAGCTCACCTAGACAGGAATTTATAGTGAAAATGCGGCTGTCTGAAGAAGAAGCCTTTGGGAAATTTAAAAAGGTACTCCAAAGAATGCGTCTGGCAATGACCAAACAAAGAAACATCAGCATGGATGTCCAAAATGGAGTGTCAGAGTTAGAGGAACTTATGGATGTAATTACAGACTACCGCAGAAACTGGAAAAATGCGGAAAGAGACAGAGAAAAAAGCAGATCACAGCCAAGGCAAGAGGAAATCATCCGCAAGTCAGGCGTGAGCGGCATCAATACGACGCCATTACCTCCAACACCCCAAAATAAGCGCAATGCTTCTAGCCCAGCAGAATCCAACCCTGGAAAGAAGCAAAAGAAGACAGCAGATGACAGGAACAAAGTATCAAAACTGCACAACAACACAGAAGATACTAATACCCCCAAAGGTGTAGAAAAGAATAAGAGTAAAGAGCATAGAAAAAAGTCACAACAGAAGAAGCCTAGAGAGCGGCCTGCAGCCGTTATAATAAAGCCACAAGAAGGCCATAGCTATGCGGACGTACTAAGGAGTATCAGGCAAAATGTGAAACCGGAGAAGCAAGACGTAGCAGTACAATCCATACGGAAGACAAAAACCGGAGCAATACTGCTTGTAATGGGAAGAGGAGGTAAGAAAGACGAGTTTTATAATTCTATCAAAGGAACTCTCAAAGAAGCAGCCACAGTGCAAGACTTGAGGCCCAAAGTCACAATAGAGATTCAGGACCTTGATTCCCTATCTACAGAAGAAGAGGTTATTGCTGCAGTACGTAAGGAAACAAATGCAGCGGAAGAAGATATAACCGTTCGCCTAACAGCCATAAATAGTAGAGAACAAAGGAAGGCCTTTGTCTGCCTACCAACATCAGCTGCGAATAATCTTCTGAAGACCAGGAGGATAAAAATCGCAGTAACAAACTGCCGAATAAGATACCTCGAGGAAACAAAACGCTGCTTCCGATGCTATGCAAATGGTCACATGCAGTGGGAATGTAAGGGTCCTGATAGGAAAGGTATGGGATTATGCATCAGGTGCGGAGAGAAGGGTCACAAACTGAAAGAATGCAAAAGACCACCAAAGTGCTGCATTTGCTCCGAAGAAAAAAAGAGTATGGCAAATCACCTGCCAGGCTCAAGAAGTTGTAAAGTAAATAAATCAAAGGCGCAGTGAAAATATTACAAGCAAACATGCATCGAGGAAAAGTGGCACATGCTCTACTACCGCAAATAGCCATAGAACAAAAAGCAGATATCGTACTCATAAGTGAGCAGTACTGCCAGATGAGTACTGGACTATGGTTCGAAGATGAATCAAAAACAGCCGCAATATGGATCTCAGCCAATGGAAATGTAAAACCAAACAAAAATGGAAGAGGAAACGGGTTCGTATGGATACAATTCGAAAACGTTACAATAATTAGCTGCTACCTCACACCCAGCGATAGCACAGCTGACTTCCAAGAGAAGCTTGATGGTATAGAAGACACTGCACGAGAGTTCGCCGGACACCTCGTAGTGGCGGGAGACTTCAATTCACAAGCCGTAGAATGGGGAATGCAAACAACCAATTCGAGAGGAAGACGAGTGTTAGAAATGCTAGCTAGAACTGGGCTGATCATTGCTAACAGAGGAAATGTACCCACCTTCAGACGTCCCGGGTGCAATGGCACCATTCCCGACATAACTCTGGTATCTGAGAGCGCAGCAAGCAGAATAGAAAGCTGGAACGTCCTTGAAACATACACAGCCAGCGACCATCAGTACATATCTCTCTCCCTCAATTGCAGCGGTAGTACTTTAGCAAGAAAAGCAAACGCATCCACCCGTAAGTGGAATGTAAATAAACTAGACTCCTTAGCCCTCCTGGCAGAAATCAATAGGCAAACAGAAGCAACAGAAATATATGGAGATGCAAACACTATCGTCAGACAAGTTATGAACATAATCACGAAGGGATGCAATAAAGCAATGCCGAAGATGAAGAGGCCAAAAAACAAAGCTGCAGTGTACTGGTGGAACCACTCGATAGATGAACTCCGACGAAATTGCATTCGACAAAGGCGAAAATACACAAGAGCTAAGCGAAGAGGAACAGCAGAGATTGACCACATGAACTATAAAGAGGCCAAGAAACAACTCCGGAATGCGATAAACAGCAGCAAAAGAGAGAAGTGGGAGGAGCTGAGAGATGACATAAACCGAAACCCCTGGGATCTCGGCTATAAAATTGTTATGAAAAAATTAGGAATGACAAATACAGTGAGCGAAATGGATGAAGAAACCATGCTAAACATCGTCGAAACGCTCTTCCCATAACATGAAGTGAGAGAAGAAGAAGAGGAAACTGGAATAATTACAAACTTCCCCCCCTTTACACTGGAAGAAATCAAAACAGCCGCTCGTGG
>OY776281.1:51544717-51644717 GCA_963675445.1 Linnaemya vulpina
ACATTTAGACGCCCGGGATGTGATGGAACCATACCCGATATAACACTTGTATCGGAGGGCATCCTAAACAGGATCCTGAACTGGCAAGTACTGGAGGAATATACGGGTAGTGATCACCAATACATCTTCTATACCTTGGAAACCGCGGGTACAAGGAACATTGGACGACAAGGAACGCGTGCGTGCAGGTGGAACGTAGGAAAACTGAACAAGATCTTGCTAACTGAGGAAATAAACCGCAGACTGGATGCCGAAAACATAACAGGAAGTGCAGCGACGATAGTGAATCGTGTTATGAACGAGATTCGACACTGCTGTAACAAAGCGATGCCAAGGGTTAATGGAACTGGACCAAATAGAGGAGCAGTATACTGGTGGAGCGAGGAAATTGCTGAGCTAAGGGCTAATTGCCTACGGTGCAGGCGCCGGTACACAAGAGCAAAACGACATGGAACTGCGAACGCGGAGGAGCAAGCGTATAAAAACGCTCGAACTGCTCTTCGGAAAGCCATTGCGGACAACAAGCGCAGGTTATGGGAGGAATTGAGAGCCGACATCAACCAGAACCCCTGGGGGCTGGGCTATAAAGTTGTCATGCGGAAACTGGGCAAAAGAGGGCCTCTGACAGAAATGGATGAGGAAACAATGAAAAACATTGTGACAACTCTGTTCCCAACCCACGAAATCCGCAGTGAAGAGACCTTCAGCGGCGATGACCAAGTCACCGAATTCACAATAGAGGAACTTCAAATTGCAGCGTCAAGCCTTAAAAATAATAAGGCTCCCGGCCCTGATGGAGTACCAGCGGAAGTAATGAAAGAAATCGCGAGCAAACGCCCTGAAATACTCCTCAGAATGTATACTAGCTGCCTGAGAGAGGGTACGTTTCCTAGAGTGTGGAAAAGGCAACGGCTGGTACTGATAGACAAGGGCAAAGGGGATACAACGTCGCCATCTTCGTATAGGCCCCTGTGCATGCTCGACACGGCAGGAAAGCTTTACGAGAAGCTGATAAAGCCACGCTTGCAAAGGAGCCTCCAATTAAATGGAGGACTTTCGGATCGACAGCATGGCTTTCGCTCCGGAAGATCGACTATAGGAGCCCTACGAGAAGTAACTGACACCGTTTATACTACACAGCGAAGGAACCACTACAGTAGGCCAGTAGTTCTGTTGGCGACACTGGACGTTAAGAACGCCTTTAACAGCCTGAGATGGTGCGATGTCATGCATGCCTTGGGCCAGAAATTCGCCATACCACAGTACCTTAGAAGAGTATTAAATGATTACCTTAAGGAAAGAGTGCTTATCTACAACACAAGCAATGGGATACGAAGAGTCAACGTGACGTCGGGAGCGGCACAAGGCTCCATATTGGGCCCGGACTTATGGAACATTACATACGACGAGATACTGCGCATTGAAATGCCACCAGATGCATTTCTAGTTGGCTATGCGGACGACATAGCCGCAGTCATCACGGCAAGAGATGTGAGTGAAGCAGAACGCAGACTCAGACAAGTCATGATCAGAGCCAGGACATGGTTAAACGAGCACGGACTACAGCTGGCGATGCAGAAGACGGAGCTTCTGCTGCTCACTACACGCCAAATACCAACAGAGGTGAACATGAGGATAGAGGATGAGGTTATACGCACGAAAGCATACATCGAGTATCTGGGCGTTCGGCTGGATTCAAAGCTCACATACGCGGAGCAGCTGAAACAAGCAACGACGAAGGCAGCGAAAGTAACGGCACAGCTTAGCAGACTAATGGTGAACACTGGGGGACCAATTTCCAGCAAACGCAGGCTTCTTATGGAGGTAAACAACAGCATACTTCTCTACGGATGTGAAGTATGGGCTGACTCGCTAAAAGTGAAGCAGAGGGCTAAGAGTCTGCTGGCCGCGCAGAGGACAGCCGCACTTCGGGTATCATCCGCATATCGTACGGTATCAGGGCCCGCTGTGTTGGTAATAGCCAGCATGATCCCCATAGATCTACTGGCACTGGAGCGCAAGCGAATATGGGAGATGAAATCGAACTATTCAGGACCATCAGAGAACGCGAGAGAAAGTACTATTTTTGAGTGGAACAGACAGTGGAACGTGGCAACGTGTGGAAGATGGACGGCAAGACTTATCCCGGACATTAGCAGATGGATAAACAGGAAATGCGGCGAGCTAAATTATTACCTAACCCAGCTGCTATCTGGCCACGGTTACTTCCGCAAATATCTTCACAGAATGGGCAAATGCAACACGGTCTTTTGTGTGTATGAGGGCACAGAGGTTGCTGACGATGCGGAGCATACGTTCTTTGCCTGTACGCGCTGGGCGACCGAACGAGAAACGCTGAAGGAACAAGTAGGCCAATTCACTGCCGAGAACTTGATAGAAAAGATGACCACTGATCAGACCCACTGGAACGCCGTGGCTAACTACTGCGAACGGATCCTACGGGCTAAGAAGATAGATCTGGATGATGTGATCAATGTGGAGAGGGCTACCTTTGCCAATGCGGAACCTGGACGCAGGACAACGGAGAATACGGCCTAATGCCGAAAATGGGACCACCCCGAAGTAATGCTGACGCGGTTCCGGGGTGGATTTGTTCCCAGACGAGGAAAGAAGGCGGGTTTTTGGTCGGTATGCCAATGGCGAATCCGACATATCACGATTGGCGACGGCCATCGTGAAGGCATAAAGCCTTTTTCCACCTTATCCGCAAAAAAAAAAATAATAATTATTATTATTATTATTATTAGTATTATTATTATTATTATTATTATTATTATTATTATTATTATTATTATTATTATTATTATTATTATTATTATTATTATTATTATTATTATTATGAATACCATAATATATTAAACAAAAATAAAGATTTAGCTGCCACTATTATCACTGAAACAGCCGTTGTTTTAAAAAAGTGTACACGCTCTAAAAAGTTAACCGAAAAGTTAACTTTTTAGAGCTGCACGTTGATAATGAAAAACTGTTAACTTATCCGCGTGTTTAACTTTTACGCGAGTATATATATATACATATATATATATATATATATATATATATATATATATACATATTTATATATATATATATATATATATATACATATTTATATATATATATATATATATATATATATATATATATAAATATATATATATATATATATATATATATATATACATATATATATATATATATATATATATATATATATGTATATATATATACATATATATATATATATATATATATATATATATACTGTCGGACAAAATAAAGTCCGGTTTTTAAAACTTCAATATATAGATTAAAACATATATATAGATTAAATATATAGATTAAAACATATATTTATTGTTTTCAAATGTTTATAAAATATAGTTTTATTTTTAATTCGGTTAATATTTTATCGAAAAGGGAACTTAGCACTAAATTCTTATATTCTACTTATAATACAAACTATATGGCACTTCAATGAATAACATTAAAAATTAAATAACTTCAAAATTTAGTATGAAGTTGCACCTCCTTTGTTGTTTATGACTTCTCTCAATCTTTTTGGCATACTTAGCGCAAGGTTCTTCTTTTGTTGGAATCGCCCTCCAGCCACTTTGCATTTTTCCCAAAAATGTTTGGATAATTGTTCTGGATTCCATCGGGATTTGGTCATCTAAGATAGCCCAAAGATGCTCTATGGGGTTTAAATCTGGGCTTTGAGCAGGCCATTCTAATTGTTCAATATTATTTTCTTAAAAAAATTTTTAGCGACCTTACTCGCGTGCTTGGGGTCGTTGTCTTGTTGAAATATGAACTCCCCCAATCCCATTTCCTCTGCACTACTTAAAGATTTTCTTCCAAAATATTTACATAGCGCTCTCCAGTCATTTTAGAATCAATTTTGACGAGTTTACCAACTTCTGAAGAGAAAAAAGATCCCCACACCATGAGGCTTCATCCACCATGTTTTACAGTATGGATAAGGTTTTGCGATTTAAGCCTTTGTGTTGGTTCACACCACACTCTTTTCCGATTTTTGCAGTTTTTTAGTTCATATTTTGACTCGTCAGTCCAAATAATTTTGTTCCAAAATGATTCAGGCATGTTTATATATTTCCTTGCAAAAGCTAATCGTTTTTTTCTGTTGGCTGCTCGTAGGAGGGCTTTTTCTTAGCGAAGGTACTTTTTAAACCGCTCTCATTAAGTCTTCTTTGGACCGTTCGAGTCGAAATATTAATTTCTAGCTGCTCTTTTATATCTCTGGCTGTAGTAAAACAATTTCTTTTTGCTAGAATTGCAATATGATCATCACCAAGCTTAGTCGTCTTACGTTTTCTGCCACATAATTTTTTCAAACTTTTATTTGAGTTCCTTATTTTATATAATCAATTATTTTTCTGACTCCAGATTCTGATATATTATACTTGGAACTTAAGGCTTTCAATTTCATTCCATTTTACCTATCTTGCACCAAGATATATTTTTGAGTTTCGTTTAAGGACTTCATTTCGAAAAAGTTTAGGTCTACGTTTATTTTTTATATATTTAAGTAATATTGAAAGGAAAAGTTAAGTACTTTATTACAATTTATTGTTTTTTAAAAAATCAGGAGTAAAATGGAAATTTCACGATTAATGAAAAACGCACTTTATTATGTCGCGAATACTTTTTAACACTTCAATATTTTTACACCAGAAACTTGAACCAACGACTTAAAATATTACAATGTTTATGGAAATAAAAGGAAACACATCAACATATAACGGGACAATAAACAAACAGTAAATAATACACGTAGATAAAAAATATTGAGAATTAATGAATAAGGGTACACAACCGCACTTTATTTTGTCTGACAGTGTATATATATATATATATATATATATATATATATATAAATATATATATATATATATATATATATATATATATATATACATATATATATATATATATATATATATATATATATTTATATATATATATATATATATATATATATATATATATGTATATATATATATATATTCATATACATATATATATATATATATATATATATATATATATATATATTTATATATATATATATATATATATATATATACATGTATATATATATATATATATATATATATAATTTTTTTAATATATGGAAATATACCTCGTCTGATGTTTCAGCATTCCTTAAGGCTGCTAACTTTTTCTCTAGATCAGCTATGGAACTCTGTGAAAGACCACCATGACGTTGGTTAGAATTATTGGTAGTTGAGTCGGCGCTGCCAGCTGAAATTGAGACTATGGTTTTCTCCAGACTATTCTGCTTCGACAACTTTTGAGCAACTTGGGTATTTTCCGTTATACTATTTTCCACGCTAGTTGATTGTGTTTGAGCGTTCTCATAAAATTCTATAAGACTGGTTGTTAAATTCTGCAACTCATTGGTGACACTATTGTCAAGAGATGTCCGCCTAGAATTGTACGTGGAAGAGGTTCTAGTAGAGCTTAATGGACCTGTTGGAGTACTCCGGTCCAACGAATGGCACGATGTCGGTTTCTAGTAAAACAAATAATTTAATAAAAACATTAGGTAATTAGTAAAATCCTGGGGACCCAAAATTTATATTTATATTTAAAATTTTTAATATCGTAATGAAAATAATTAGCCATGACATTCGATTAAGTCTAGCTCTATTTTCAAAATAAAACATTACAAATTATTATAATTATCTTATCGAAAATAGTTGTTCTGCTCTGATGTGGCAGTTGGTTAAATAAGACAAGAATTATTACTCAGGCGCAATTTAAGAATTATTTTTAATTTTTGTTACATGCGATTTTTTATTGACAATAGAATAATAGCTCTTTTCGTATTATATACGTATACATGTTTAATTTTCTCTTTTTAATTGAAACACCAAACATATTATTTAGCGTTTTCAAAGAAGCCTGTGCTTAACGGTTTCTAACAAAATAACATAAAAATCATATGTACCTCTTCTTGATTATGTTGTGAGTTAATATGCTGCTGTGGTTGTTGTTGGTTGGTGTGATCATTGTTTATGGAGGCAACAATAGCGGAAGCAAATGCTTGTGCGTGAGTTATGTTTTCTAACTCAATTTTCAGTTGCTCTAATGAGTTGTTGGTATTATTACTTGTATTCGTAACTGTGCTTGCTCCACCGGTGATTACTTTAGGTGTACTACTTGAAGCACTACTAACATTCTGTAAAACGACATCGCTATTTACGGATAATTTCTCTGTTATTGGTTCATAATTAGGCTTATTTTCCGTTGATGATGTCGTAGAACCTTTATTCTTGATTAAGCCTTGCTGTTGTATATCATTTTCTTCGTAGGATCGAATGTCGTAAAACCAAAAAAGAAAATCACATAAGGCATTTTGAAAAATTGTGTTCATTAGCTGGAGAAATTTAGGTTTAAATTGTTGAGGTAGTTTTTGAAACTATGGAACGAGGGAATGGTAGATTAATACCTATATGGGGTTTATATATGTATTCATATATGTGTATTTACACAAACATCTATATATATATATATACATATATATATATATATATATATATATATATATATATATATACAGGTATGTATATATATATATATATATATATATATATATATATATGTATATATATACGTATCTATATATATAGGTATGTATATATATATATATATATATATATATATATATATATATTAGGGCGGGTCAAATTGTATGGAATGATTTTTTTTGATGAAGCGTATAGCAAAAGCGTAATCTATAGGTAATTCTAAGAAATTTTGCTCAAAAAAACCTAGCTCTAAGTCGGATTTGAAGCCCCCAAAATCTCAAAATAGAAATTTTTCCATATATACATAATACAATTTAATTAAATTCGTCATAAAATCGGATAGAAATTTAGTAGCTTTCTCAATCTGGGCTTGTTTGAAAGGTATTTTTATCACCTTTCAGAATCTGTATTGATACCAATATTTTTTTTGCTCACTGTTTTCTTCGACTGCAATGGCGTGGTGCATCATAAATTCTTGCCACAAAGTCGTACGGTCAATAAGGATTATTACCTTGAAGTTATGCGCCGTTTGCACTAAGCAATTCGGCAAAAACGCACAGAATTGTGGAAAAAACAATCATAGATTTTACACCATGATAACGCACCAACTCACACATCTATGCTTATGCGTGACTTTTTGGCCAAAAACAAAACCGTTTTCATGCCTCTACCACCGTATTCGCCGGACTTGGCCCCCTTTGACTAGACACCAATGAAAGGAAAGCGTTTTCCTACGATTGAGGAGATAAAAAAAAACGAAGCAGGAGCTGTTGTTTCGAGCATTGGAAAAAACGCTGGCATAAGTCTATTAGATCTGAGGGGACTTACTTTGAAGGGGACAAGATACTTATTGATGAATAAATAAATACTTTTTGAAAAAATTTAAAATAACGGTTATTTTTATCAGACCTCGCATATATGTAACTATGACCACGTGTTTCACGAAGTTACCAAAAGGCGTCATTTTACCTACATATATAAAGATGATGCCGCACAGAAGCTGATATAGTGTGTTTTTAAACTTATACGTGTCAACCTCGATAATTGTTAAGTAGAAATTACTAAAGTAAATAAGGTATATATATATATATATATATATATATATATATATGTATATATATATATATATATATATATATATATATGTATATATATATATATATATATATATATATATATGTATATATATATATATATATATATATATATATTTATATATATATATATATATATATATATATACATATATATATGTATATATATATATATATATATATATCCATATATATATATATATATATATATATATTTATATATATATATATATATATATATATATATATATATATATATTTATATATATATATATATATATATATATATTTATATATATATATATATATATATATATATTTATAGATAAATATATATATATATATATATATATATATATATATATTTATAGATAAATATATATATATATATATATATATATATTTATAGATAAATATATATATATATATATATATATATATATATATATATATTTATAGATAAATATATATATATATATATATATATATATATATATACTGTTACGTTTTTAGACCTTTTCGTAAAAACGGTTTTATTACTTATCCTTCAAGGATTCGTTTTATTGCATCAAATTAAACCACGGACAAATTAATTTTAGAAATATAATGCGGCAACACTTTATTTACTACTTATTAACACGAGTTTTTGTACTACTCAACACTTAGCGATGTTAACACGTCTATGTTTGAAATCACACTAATTCTCGCTGAACTCTTGCAGCACCTTTATATAGCAACAATGACGTCGTCTGGTAACCTAGCGAAACTTCTGGGCATAGTGGTTGTATTTTACTTGACATGGAGCTATATACGTGTGTTTGTATACATGACAATGCTGACTTGTTTGTTTAGCTTATGGTAACTATGTGTGGTTGTATGGATGAGTGGTCTGTGTGTTTTGTGGTTTTGTTTCTTCTTCTGCTATGTGTATATGGTTGTGTATACTTGTGAACCTGTTTAGCTTTATTAGCATCGAATACTTCCATACAAGATCATTAAGAATAACATCTCTTAGCATTTATGTTGCTAGGTTTTTCGTTGTTGTTGTTTACACTTATTATTGGCACAGCCTCGAATGATCTTGTATATTCTGGAGTATTCCATTTCCGTTCATTTGAATATTATCCATATTGTGTTGACCAGGGTTGTAACATTTTGACAACTAGGAATTAATTGGCAGTGCTGCCAAGTACATATAGCCACATTGTCGTTTTATTTAAATCTATTTCTAGTCTTTGTAACACTGCCGCCCACTTAAGCCTGTTGGACCCGAATAGGCATACAATTACCTCTTCCATAGTGCGCCAATCGTTCGAGATGTACTGTCTTCATTTTCGACCTTGGGCTATTATGCTTCTGTATCCGGTATACAACGTCAGTCACTCTCTTAATCACTTTATACGGGCCATCCCAGTGAGTCTGTAATTTTGGGGACAATCCTTTCTTCCGTTGTGGGTTATAAAGTAGAACCAACTGTCCTTCCATAAATCCCTCCGAATTTGCTGCGCGGTCATATCTAGCCTTCATCTTGTCACTGACCATCTTGATTCTATTACGCACGAACTCATGCAGTTCGTTTAAGTCCTCTTTCTCTTGAGACGTAATAGCTCCTTCTTCTACAGTTGGCTTGACACCAAATTCCAAATTAATAGGTAGTTTTAATTCCGTCCCGAAAATAATTTTGGCTGGCGTTCTCGATGTTGAGTCGTGTACAGCTGACCTATATGCCATCAAAAATTTGGGAATGTGCTCGTCCCAATCCCTCTGATGGTTGCTTACTACTTTTCGTAGGTACTCTTCTAAGGTGCGATTGAACCTTTCTACCATGCCATCAGATTGTGGATGCAACGGCGTCGTTCTGGTTTTCTTTATCCCATATAACTCGCACATTTCCCTGAATATGGCAGACTCGAAATTTCTTCCTTGGTCGGAATGTATTTCTATGGGGACACCATAGCGACATACCCAGTTGTTGACGAATGCATTTACAATTGTCTTTTCTTCCTGGTTAGGTATAGCATATACCTCTGGCCATTTACTGAAATAATCCATTACCACAAGTGCATAACGATTTTCGGCTTCAGTGACGGGAAAGGGACATGCTACATCCATTACGATCCGCTCGAATGGTGCTCCTGAGTTGTATTGTTGTAGCTGTCCCCGGCTTCTTCTTACTGGGCCTTTGGCTGTTACGCACTGTGGGCAGTTTGCTATCCAGTCGGCTACGGCTTCTTGACATCCAACCCAATAAAAACGCTGCTTCAGTTTCTCAAGTGTTTTTGTTACTCCAAGATGACCGCCACTGGGTCCATTATGAAACTCCTGTAAAACTTTACTTATCTTGGAGTATGGCACAACTATTAAATTTGAAGTTGTTTTGCCATCTACACTTTCCCATACGCGGTATAGACACCCTTTTATTACCTTAAGGCTATTCCACTGAGCCCAATAAGATTTGGCGAGTGGGCTTTCAGCCGAAATTTCATTCCGGGATGGTCGTCTGTCCTCTTCTTTGGCCGCTATAATTGTCCTTAGTATATCGTCGTCCCTCTGTGCCGCTGACCAGTCTTCATCAGGGCCGCTGTGCATTAGCCGAACATCCACAACGTCTTCCTTTTGCTCGGTTCTAACACAATGTTTACACTCTAAACAGAACGGTCTTCTCGAAAGAGCATCCGCATTGTTATGCTTTGTGCCCCTTCTATGCTCAATGCTGAAGTCATAGATCTGCAGGCGCTCAATCCACCTTGCCAGTTGCCCTTCAGGATTTTTAAACCGCAATAGCCATCTCAGTGCAGAATGATCGGTCCTTAATGTAAAGTGTTGATCATACAGGTACTTATGGTAATGTTTAATGCATTCCAGTACAGTCAGAAGCTCACGTCGTGTCACACAGTAGTTCCTCTCAGGTTTTGAGAGTACACGGCTATAGTACCCTATGACCATCTCAGTGCCATTAACTACTTGGGATAGCACACCCCTATGCCATAACCGCTCGCATCAGTATCCAGCACAAATTTTTCTCCAGCTATGGGATACGCTAGCACTGGTGACGTACATAATAATTCTTTGAGTTTCTGGTATGCATTTTCCTGTGGCTCGCCCCAATGGTATGGTCTCGACTTCTTTGTCAGCGCATGCAGTCTTGCAGCTACACTGGCGAAATTCGGCACAAAACGTCTGTAGTATGTACAAAGGCCCAAAAATCTGCGCAATTCATAGAGATTTTTAGGTTGATGCCAGTCCCTTACTGCTTTTATTTTATCTTTTTCCGTTGAGATTCCGTCTGCTGTAACACGATGCCCCAAATACTTTACTTCTTTCTGGAACAATGCACATTTCTTCAAGCTGAGTTTCAATCCAGCTGATGATATCCGTTGAAGAACTTCTGCCATGTTTTTGAAGTGTTCATCAAAAGTTTTGCCCATCACGATTATGTCGTCTAGATATACCAAGCATGTCTTCCAGTGAAGTCCTATCAGTACCTTCTCCATTAGGCGTTCAAATGTGTCCGGAGCATTGCAGAGACCAAATGGCATGACTTTGAACTGCCATAATCCATTACCGACACTGAAGGCAGTTTTCTCCTTGTCTTTCTCTGCAATCTCCACTTGCCAATATCCGCTTCGCAAGTCCAGCGTAGAGAACCATTTGATACCAGCTAGCGTGTCCAAAGTGTCATCGATTCTGGGGAGCGGATAACTGTTATTCTTGGTTATGTCATTGAGCTTCCTGTAGTCTCCGCAGAATCTAGTACTGCCATCTTTCTTTTTAACTAAGACTACAGGCGAACTCCAAGGACCAGAAGATGGCTCAATTACGCCACCACGCTCCATTTCACTTACAAGCTCTTGTACTTTATCTCTCTTTGCTAGCGGTACGCTTCTGGGTGGCTGTTTAATTGGCCTAGCTTCGCCTGTGTTAATTTCATGTTTAACCAATGCAGTTCTACCCTGGCTTTGGCTTCCCATGGCGAAGATACTGGCATGCCTTTTTAGTAACTGTTTGGCTTTATTTTTATCTGTCGCTGATAGACCTGCTACCTATTTCTCTACGTATTCCTCAAATTGTTCACGTTCTTTTGCGGACAAATTAGCAGGCTCTATCTTCTTCTCGAAGTTTATTATTGCCTCTGCTGGAGTACACTGGCCAACATCGGAATTTTCTTTGATGACTTTTTCATGGTCTGATAAGTTAAGCACTCTTATAGGGACTATTCCTCCTTTACTAGTTTTCACTAGAGCTTTCGCTGTTATAGGCTCTCTCTTTAGATCTGCTGATTCTACAACCCATAACCGATTGTCCTCACAATCTGCCTTCATCCGCGCCCATATGACTGTTTCAGACTGCGGCGGTAACGTCTGACTATTAATAGCAAATACTCTTGTTACTTGCGGTTTGCTGTCATATCCAACATCAAGGGGTATTTCCACATTACGCCAAATCATCAGCTGTTGTCCCATATATAGATTAATGCCATGATTAATCATAAAATCGGCTCCAATAATAACCTCATCGACTATATCGGCAACAATAAACACATGTCTCACGTTGATGTTGGCTATAGTCACCTTCACTTCAATCTTACCATAGACAGTGGCAGGCTCTCAAGTAGCTGTACGTAGCCGTACATTGCTTAACCGCTCGCATTTCTCCTTTAATATATCGGGCCTTATTATTGACTGCGATGCCCCTGTGTCTATGGCAAGTACGTGCTTTTCCCCGTTGATGTGTCCGGACGCATTGAGGTTGCTATTTTTCTGCTGCATCACTGATATGGAGATTGTGGGGCCCTCGTTTGTGAGAGCTAGCTCTTGCCCCTTAGTGCTAGCTCGTTTTAGTTTAACGGGGACTCTTGTAATGTTGTTTGGTTCACCCGTTTGCTGTTTCTTGGTGGCGAAACAGATCTATCTCTCTTGCTTGGTGCTTTGCAGCTGCGCTGAAAATGACCGATCTTTCCGCAGTTAAAGCACATAAGCTTTTCTTTGATAGCCTTCTCTGCCAGCTGTTGTCGCATTGCCTCCTTAACGCTAGCAACTAGATTGTTATCCTCCTCAGACAAAACCTCTACATTCCGCACTTTACAGATCTGTGACTTGAAAACCATACTTGCAGTCTCTTGAGCCAGCGCAAATGAAACAGTTTCAGCGAAAGTGGATTTCTGCGTAGCGCACACCGCCAGTTTAACATCAGAGTTGCGAATGCCGTTAACGAAAGCCTCAGTTTTAAAGTGGTCCAGGAACGGGTGACTCTCGCCTGGATATGTGAGCTGCACTAAACGCTCGATTTCCATTGCGAATTCTTGTAGAGATTCGTTAGGCTTCTGAACTCTACATCGCAATTCCATTCTGTATAAATCGCGCTTGTGCTCACCACCGTACTTGCGCTGCAATGCTGCCATTATTTCATTGTAGTTGTTTCTGCTGCTTACTGGCACAGTCTCAAGTACCTCTGCGGCTGTACCCTTTAAGGACAAAATCAACTCTATGGCCTTTTCTTCAGCATCCCATCCGTTTCTGCTAGCAAGCTTCTCGAACTGGAATTTGAAGATGCCCAATGGTACGCTGCCGTCGAAGCATGGCGCTTTTATCCGAGCAGAACCCTACGCCACTGCTCGTACTGGCCCGCCGCTACACTTCAGGTTATGCATTTTGTCCTCTAGAGCATGCAATTTCTCTTCGAACTCCTTTGAATGCTGTTCCAGGCCACCGGTTTCCAGATGTTGGACTCTATCCGCCAGCTCTGAGAATTTATTCTCAATAGAATCCACCCTCCTGTTAATGGCTTCAGAAACCTCTACCAGGGTCTCGTTCATGGTTTTATTTGACTCCTGTATTTCGGCTACAAGTTTTTCCCGCATCTGCTGATTTTCGCCTACAAGCTTTTCCTGCATCTGCTGAGTTTCAGCTACAAGATTTTCCTGCATAGGCTGAGAGTTCTGTTTTATTTCAGTTATTTCGGCTACAAGCTTGTCACTGCTGATCCTTGATGCCTCCTGTATCTGCTGAGAGTTCTGTTTCATTTCGATCATCATAGCTGCGAACATTGAATTTATGTCCATGCTGCTGGTCATGGCAGGAGGGCATATCTGCACATCGTCTTTGTCATCAAACACGTATGTCCCGATGTCCATGCCGCGATTCTTATACTCATCTATCAGCCTCTTCTGCAGTTCAGCCTTGTTACCTGCAGTTGGCAATTCCAGCTTACTGAGCTCCTTTTTCAGCTGTTCAACTTTTAGCTCATCAAATTTCATGATTATTTATTTTAATTTTTTTTAATGTCCTTTTTTCCCCTTAAATTGCAATGTCCTTTTAATTATTTTTGCAATCCCACTTCTGACACTAATTGTTACGTTTTTAGACCTTTTCGTAAAAACGGTTTTATTACTTATCCTTCAAGGATTCGTTTTATTGCATCAAATTAGAATACGAACAAATTAATTTTACAAATATAATGCGGCAACACTTTATTTACGTTTATTTACACGAGTTTTTGTACTACTCAACACTTAGCAATGTTAACACGTCTATGTTTGAAATCGCACTAATTCTCGCTGAACTCTGGCAGCGCCTTTATATAGCAAAAATGACGTCGTCTGGTAACCTCGCGAAACTTCTGGGCATGGTGGTTGTATTTTACTTGACATGGAGCTATATACGTGTGTTTGTATACATGACAATGCTGACTTGTTTGTTTAGCTTATGGTAACTATGTGTGGTTGTATGTATTAGTGTTCTGTGTGTTTTGCCTATGGTAAATATGAGTGGTTGTATGGATGAGTGTTCTGTGTGTTTTGTGGTTTTGTTTCTTCTTCTGCTATGTGTATATGGTTGTGTATACTTGTGAACCTGTTTAGCTTTATTAGCAGCGAATACTTGCATACAAGATCATTAAGAATAACATCTCTTAGCATTTATGTTGCTAGGTTTTTCGTTGTTGTTGTTTACACTTATTATTGGCATAAATAAATTAAATGAATACAAGTTAAAATATTACGCTATTTAAAGAACATATTTAAAGTTAGTGATTAAAAAAGCTATGACGTTACGTTTGATGATAAAAAGATTCTGCGAAAATCTATAAAATAATACATTTCATTAAAGCAAGTATATAGTTTTCTAAGAGGATCTGACATTGCATAGTTAGTACGACAAGCAGCAACATAGAGTGGGTTAAAAGAACGAAGTGAACGTTGAGGAATATTGAAACATATATTGTTCAGTAAAAATTCAGAGTTTGTGTTTCCACTGATAAGATTTACCGTAAAAGAGGTGTTAAGCATTGTTCTGCGGCTCTTTAAAGTAGGAAGATTAATTTCAGCTAATCTCGTAGAGTATGATGGAAGAGCCATCCGATTTCTATAAACGTTTCTTAGGCAGAAAATTAGAAATTGTTTTTGAACGTATTCAAGACGTTCAATATGAACGTATGTATGTGGTAGTATGTATTGAGGTAGTTTGCTCTTTTGAAATAAGCTCACATTGACATTTGTTTGATGCAATATTTGTATTTAGCACGTCTAGAAATTGCTATACAGAAGGTAATTTGTACATTTAATCATTCCATTTTGCTATCGTTATATTGTTCGTATTAATAACTAAATGAAAGCATTATTGTGTTGCTTTCGTGTTATTTTCATATACGAACGTGATAACAAATTTGTAAATAATACTATTGTAAGTACTATTATTAAATAATAGTATTTTAATATTGAATTTCTGCTGCTATCGAACAACTTATGTCGATATTTCATTTTAGAAATACCATGTAACCATATGACTCACAACTAGAAGCATGGGATCTTTCGTTCGTTTAGGCAAAACACGACCATAAAATCCTTCAAATTACATTGGAGAAATTGAAAAAGCAGATACCATATAAACACTCTCACTGCACATGTAGATATGTATATTGTTTGGTATAAGTGCACTTTTTTTAAATAATATACAAACGTTTGTAAAGGGATGTTGGATATTTGTGTATTGTTTCGAATTTTAATGTCGTTTATTGACGACCATTAAAGTTTCGAAAACATTTTATGTACTTGAACAGGAGCATGAGTTTATAATATTTAATTTTAGAGACGTCAATACAGCATCAATAACATATCCTTAAATTTTACACATAATATTCGTATTATCAAAAATGTATGTGCATATTTTACTATTTAGTTGTTTTTAAGTTAGTACTTGAATTTAATACAAGGCACTGCGCAGATTAACTTAAATTTCTACGAGTCGTAACATAGATGATCGTGGATGATTTAAAATAGTGCATATAAAAGTTTGAGGTCTAAGTAATGGTGTAGATGAGTTTGAATTAGTTTCTCAGAATTTCGACATTGATGGTGTTTGTATTTCAAAAATGTGGCTAGTAACGAACAAAGCACTTAGAGATGATAAGGGATTTCATGGAAACGATGTTGTCATATTTGCCATGAGCAATATGTGTTGTAAATAATGTCACAATACGTCTTATCCAAGTAGATTAATAATAGTTTTTATTAAAAGTTTTCATTTGTCAAAAAAATTGTGATATGTTGTGTGTTAAAGCCTTTACTGTTCTGGATATGATACTCAATCTATGATGTTATAATAATTTTATTATCAGTAGAACCATCACTCAGGGGACGACCCTGCATATGCAATGCATTGTGCTAGAACTTGGAGATAGGTTTTGGGAGGGAAAAGGGAGTAGTGGACATTCGATTTAAGACTTCTCAAAATGAAAGTGGCGGGAATACCTCTGCAGGTAGTTTGTCCCAAATACGGTTCGTTCGTAAAAAAACAATTCTAATTGTAATGAGTTGTGTGTGTAAATGGTAAGGATAGTAGAATAGTCTTCAGAAGCCTGGGCTATTGAATACTGCTTTTGCAACTTTTTCCCATCTGACATCCTACTAACCTTTCATGTCAAAAACATCAAGAGCTCATGATTCCTTAATACTTATACAACTCATAAAAGAAGATGAAGCAGTATGGTTGTAGATGCGTTTGTACGTAAGCATGCAACACTAGGTCTTACGGGTGTTGAAATCGACCATGTTCGTTTGACCCCATTCAAACATTTTTATAAGGCAAGGCCACTATTTAAAACTCGTATATCATTTACATTCTATCTCTTAAGTAGATCTCAGACATTGAAGACCCATAGTTAAATTAATGAAATGTTGCTATCATTGGCGAAAGAGTACATATGAGTGGAAGTTACAGACAGACGTTCGTTAAAGAAGATTAGAAAGATGCGACGATAATTAAAACAGGGTATCTTAGAATAAGTCCAACAGATCATTTATCTACTACAAGAACGTTGATTGACCTATTATGTGTGTCTAGCAGTCTGCTATGTGCTTCGCTAAATACAATCTGATCTTTTTGACGTCCAATTTTAGGGTACAACAAGTTTAACACTTAACGAAGTTTTATTATGTGAATATTTTTCTTCTAATGGCGGGAGTGATATATACTTAGTATTTTCTTACATTTTCGCAATTTTTTTTCTCATAATTTATTCGAAATATTGCTAGTATTTAATTTTGTTGTGCTAATAACAACTTTTTGTTATGTGATGCGTTCCTATCATATAAATACAATACAATCTAAATATATATATATATATATATATATATATATATATATATATACGAGGACGTCTCCTCTTAAATAATTCTAGTGGCATAAATATTTTTTAGCTTTTGTAATAACGAACTTTTTTTTAAATGTGCTAGTCAACTCAACATGCTTTACTTTGGAGTCGCATTATAGACATTATGTGTGTTTTGTGTAATATAAATAAATAATTTGTTTATACCGGACATAGATGTTGATGCAGTGATAACACAAATACCAGTTGAAGTTGGCAAGACCACAGGATTAACGTAAAATCTAGATATTTTACGTGCTGCTATTGGTAGTGCCACATTCGAATTGTTTGGTTGATTAAGATTATTTCCCTCAGAATCAGCATTTTCCTTTACAACTTCACTCGTAAAAATATTTCTATCGCAAGTTTGCAAGTTGGTATTCGGCAAAGCTGGAGAAGGATCTTGCACACTTTCTTTAGTACTAGTATCGTCATTTAATGTGTCAATAGTATCGCTGATTTCAAAATATTGCATGTTGCGTGTATTTTCGGCTAAGAATGTAGAGTTTGAGGTAATAGTATTGTCTGGTGTATAATCGGATGATAGAGATGTATACTCCGAAGCTGTACTGGCCTTACGCGACATAGATGCTGATGAGACTATATTATCACTGCTATTGTTACCGCCTTCCGATGTAGTAGTTGGTGTCGATGAAGATATTGGAGTTGAACATAAGTTGTTGCCACTAATGTTTAAATCCCCTTTTGGTTTATGTAATAGTTTTTGTGTGCATTCCGTGATTTCACAGCTATCTATAGAAATTTCATTCAAAGCTGTTAGGCTTGAGCTAAGACTTTCTCCTTTACATTGATTTGAACCACCAATCATTACAGCTACCGTTGAATTCGTGTTTGTTGCGTTGGAATCAAACATTTTAGAGAAATCGATGGAGGTTTCATCACGCTAGGTGTGTTTTTATTAATATGAAAAATAAAATAATGGTAAAACATATTTTAAAATTAATTTTTTGTTGATAAAAATTTAATTTTTTGATAGTTATGTACTTATGATATAGTTTAATAATTGCGTAATATGTAACAGGATATTGAACATGTAAGTAAATTTTGGTTAGACAGGATATATACTATACTACAGGGTTCCAAATATTCATTCATTTATCACTCATATACATGAACACAAATAGTTATATTTTTTTGTAATGTCTTCTATACGTGTTTGACAAAACCAGAAATATTTCCCTTCATTCGTTCTTGTATGAGAGTACTTGAATTGTATTTTATTTGTATTCATACATGAGTAAACACCCTGAAGGAAATTTGTGAGCTAGCTCATAATATGGTTGATAATTAGCTAACTCATTTGAGACTAGCCATAAGCTAGCTAAAACCTGATGCAGAAGTTGTCGTTGCTCTTTGTAACATAATGTTCAAAGAAAACAACAAACATTTATATTTTTATGCATGTTAAATACCCATCAAGAGAAATTTACCGTTTTTGCACAAGAGAAGAAAAAAATCATTTTACGCTCAGAAACAAAACAAAAGAAAAAAACTTGTTATTTCGTCAGTTACGTTTTGTCATCGGTGGCTAGAGGTTCAATATATGTAAGTCTTTTTCGATTTAAAATAAAAATAAATAATGATATAATCTATAAATAATTTCGGTTTGTTGTATGTCATCATTATTGAAAGGTGAAACTACGGAAAACTCTGACTAAAATTTTTTCATTAGATCTAAATATGAGATGTAACATAAATGGACTACATGGCAAGGTGCCAGTTACAAAGTTTAAAAGGATTATTGGTGCTTTAAAAGGTGAGATAATTATATGACTTAACGAATTATTTTAAATATTAACTAATTTCTTATCATTAACTAGATGCAATTCGTATTAACGATGCAGAAGATCCAGAAAAAGCATTAAGAAATGCAATAAAATATTTAAAAGGCGACATTTTTAATACTATTAGTATGTATTTTTAAATAAGAATATTGTTTTAAATAAAATTCAATATATATATTTTTTTATTAAAAAAATCAACTTTTTTATTAAAATAAAGCAATAGTTTAGCTAGCAATAGGTACTTTCATTTTATATGCTCATTTCATTTTATGACGCACTGGTATTGAATCGACTAACCATAAGCTAACTCAAAATGAGCTAGCTTGTGGTTAGTCGAAAACTGATGCAAAGCGAGTGCACTCATTCCCTAGGACATTACATGTTAAAACTGATGCAGCGTTAGCATAGCAAATGAGTCAGTCGTGAGTCACCCCTAACTCATTTCTGGTCGACCATAAGTTAGGTTATGGTTAGCTCACTTTCCTACAGGGCATAAGCAAGAATTTCTTTCATACACATATGGTGAGAGCATTAAATTACATTTTGCATTACCACTCAAGAAAGAAGAGTAAACAAATTCTATCAAGTTGAATATACATGAATAACAGAATGTAAGCGAAATATGTTGGCAAAGAAAAATTTTTATAGCCTTGAATGTACATAAATAACAGAATTTATTTTGAGGGTGTGCGTGAATAACAATTTTACAGTGTTGAATGTACATGAATAACAGAATTAATTTTAAAAATCTTCGTGAATACAAAATTTTACAGCGTCGAGTATACCTGAATAACAGAAATTTTATTTAATGTGTGCATGAACAAGGGAAATGATGAGTAACAGATTTTGATTTACATATGTACGTATAGCATAGGGAAATGAAGAATATAAGAATTTTGTGCAATTGTAGAATAATGATATGTTGAATTATAGTAAAGTTTTGGTTTTGGTAATAGGAAGAAGTTATGGTATTATATATATGTATAAATAAATATATATATATATATATATATATATATATATATATATATATATATATATCTATATATATATATATATATATATATATATATATATATAAATATATATATATATATATATATATATATGTATATATATATATATATATATATATATATATATATATATATATGTATATATATATATATATATATATATATATATATATTAAAATTAATATTATATTTTAAAATTTTTTTACCTTAACTTTTTAAGTTAAATCTTAACATGACCATGTGCAGTGCAACGTACCTTGTATTAGTATAAATTATTCTATGACTTTGGCAGATTTGGGCATATAAATATATTTATATTAGAGTCTAATAAATTGTGCGTTATTTTATTAAATTAGTACGAGTGTTTTAATAAAAGCAAGTTGCAATTGAATAGATATTGGCAAGGAACACTTTAATTGATGCCTAGAGTTTTTTCGAAAGTTAAAAAATTAAACGTATTTTCGGGCTAAATTATCAACTTACTTGTTATTATAAATAGAAATTATTTTAGATTATAAGTAAGCATTTAGAAAAAAGATGTTTGGAAATTATCACATGCATAAACGGAGGAATGTGTATATAAGTAGGAATGTACGTTTGGATGGATGTGTACCTAGAGGTTATGAAAGCATTTAATCCATACGTAAATATATATATATATACAAAGTCATAAAATATATTCAATATACATATGTATGTATACTCCTATTATGCATCTACATATGTACATACATATGTACGCATGTATGAATGTTATTTGGCCAACCCTTTCCCAGTGTTTTGACAAAATATTTTTTGTGGCACATGCTCAAAGCTTCTCAATCCATATACATATCTGATAATGTTGTTATATAACACATTGAGTTTCCTTTTGCTAATTGAGTCGCAACTAGAAAATACCTCACATCCATATAGTAAGGAAGGAATTAAGTACGTTTTGGCAATTAATGTTCTTATGAACCAAAGAGCCCTTAACTTTATGTAAACTTGACCAACTAGAGAATTTATATAATCAGTCCATGTCAAATTATTATTGAAAACAATACCAAGATTTTTTGCTGAATTTACAATTTCAATCTTTTCGTCATTTAAAACAATGTTATGGGTAAGAAATGGAATAGTTCTTCTTTTATGTATTATAATACATTTAGACTTGCTCGGATTCAGACAGAGACCATTGGCACAAGCCCAAAGGTAAATTTTCTTTATATCATAATTTAAATATGTTATACCTAAGCCAATATTTACGACTGGGCTACTTAATGTAATTTGGACGTCATCTGCATATAAATGAATTTTGCATTTTTCTAGTTGTTGTGGCAAATCATTTACGTATAGTGAAAATAAAAGTGGTCCTAAAATAGAGCCCTGTGGCACTCCCCAGTTAACAGATATAATATTCGACCAAATATCATTTACAAACACAGATTGAGTACGATTTGAAAGGTAAGATAATATAAGCTTAATTACATACAAATAAATCACTAAACACATAAATATTTAAATACATTATGCACAGCCTACGGCATGAGTACGCGCAGGATTCAATGACTTATATGCGTCATTACGGTCGACCAGACTTATTTATAACATTTACGTGTAATCCGCAATGGAGTGACAATATTCGCTGGCCAAAGTCCTACTGACTGCCATGATATCACTGCCCATATTTTTAAGCAGAAATTGAAAGCGCTTATGGGTTTTAGCGTGATATCTAAAGTGTTTGGTGAAGTGAAGTGCTGGATGGAGTGGCAAAAGCGTGGTTTGCCACACGCTCACATTTCAATATGGTTGGTAAATAAAATCACATCACATGAATTTGACAATGTTATATGTTCTGAAATTCCAGATCATATAAGTGATGCTGAATTATATGATGTTGTTGTGAAAAATATGATACACGGTCCATACACAGCCCACGTCGTATGCATGAGTACGCGAATAAGAAATCTGTTGTGGCTTTGGAAAGAACAATGAAAGATCTCCGAGATAACTGAGAGTTGTTTGGTGGTGCGTTGATTTTATTGTTAGGCGATTTTAGGCAAACATTGCGGTTCATTCTTAAATCGACATCTACCGATGAAATTAACGCTTGCTTAAAGTCTTCATATTTATGGAGATTTGTTAATATATTAAAACTCACTACCAACGTTCGTGTTCAGTTGCAGAATGATCTATCTGCTGATAAGTTCTCTAAGCAATTGCTGAAAATTTAGAATGGTGCAATGCCTATTGATGACACTGGATTGATAACATTCCCAAATGATTTTTGCCGTTTCATACATTCAAAAGAGGAATTATTTGAATGTGTTTTCACTAACATAGCACAACTATATACATGCCAAGCATGGTTGAGTGCCAGAGCAATTTTAGCGGCAAAGAACAAAGATGTTACTGAATTAAACATGGCTATACAATCAAAGATTGCTGGCGAAGTGGTGTTGTACAAGTCTGTCGATCCTGTTACCAATAAAGGAGATGTTTTGAATTATCCAACAGAATTTTTGAATTCGTTGGGCTTACCAGGATTGCCTCCGCATAATCTCCAATAGAAAGTTGAAGCCATTATTATTACGCTTCGTAATATCAATCGACCACGTTTGTGTAGTGGTACAAGACTTGCTATTAAAAGGTTGATGGCTTATGTAATTGAAGCTACTATTTGAACTGGAAAATTAAAAGCCGAAGATGTATTCATTCAAAGTATTCCAATGATTCCGTCTGATATACCATTTGAATTTAACAACTTCAGTTTCCTTTTCGCCTTGCGTTTGCGATTACCATTATTTTGGAGCAAGGCCAATCTTTAGAAATTTGTGGAGTGAATTTAGTGCATACAGTCTTCTCACATGGACAGTTCTATGTAGCGTGTTCGCGCGTTGGCAAACCATCGGTTTTGTATATTTACACCGAAAATGGAAAAACAACAAATATTGTTTACTACAGGGGTTCACTAGTATATATATATATATATATATATATATATATATATATATATATATATGTATATATATCATACCATAAATTTTTCTTATTACCAAAACCAAAATTTTACTATAATTCAACATATCATTATTCTACAATTACACAAAGTTCATATATTTTTCATTTCCATATGTAAATCAAAATCTGTTACTCATCATTTCCCTTGTTCATGCACACATTAAATAAAATTTTTTTTATTCATATTTATTCGACGCTGTAAAATTTTGTATTCACGAACATTTTTAAAATCAATTCTGTTATTCATGCACATTCAACACTGTAAAGTTTTCATACACGAACACTTTCGAAATTAATTCTGTTATTCATGTACATTCAACACTGTAAAATTGTTATTCAAAATAAATTCTGTTATTCATGTATATTTAACTTGATAAAACCAACCAATGGCATTTTCGAACATACACATTAATGAGAGTGATGAATACGAAAGTCAAGTTTAAATAGAGCATGCATTTTATTTTTCTATATTCATACGCGTGTATGTATGTTGAGAAAATAAACTAGTGCATTTATACATTAACGCGAACAACTAGAAAAAAATTAACCAATTCATTCTTGAACGCGAATATAAAAAAAAATTTACATTTTCATATATGACAATTTATCATACATGTATAAATTTGTGTGTTCATATATGAATTCTTATGAACCCTGCTATACTAGCTGGTGTTACCCGGCATTTCCTGTGTATTTACCAGAGACACGAATCACTTGGCATAGATACCAACCGCTTAATGGAGACACAAACCCCTTTTGGGATTCAATTAAACGTTGGAAAGTCTCAAAAATCCCAGACTTCTCGGTTTTTCACCGGAAAAACGGCAACACTGCTGACACAAAATCCCCCAACGGTAACACTATTCGACAAATCGACAGAACGACGCCGACTTAATGTTGAACATACGCTCATAGACTTAAACGTCATGAAAAGTCATAACTCACGAATGCGTCGACCGATTTCATGCAAACCTTAGATAAACCATCTACATGACCATACGAACAAACCCTATCGAATTCGATTTGACCATTGGAAAGTTACAAAATTACAACGAAAAGTGGCGTTCATTTTTATATATTAGATTTGCAGTAGTATTTACGTTCTTTTGGTGTTTGGCCAAGGTTCATTGTTTCTATTTTTTACCGAACCATCCAACAATTTACATAATGTTATATATTGATTACAACATATCCATATGAAAATATTAGGAATGCAATATTACTATGAAAATATATAACGATAGCAAAATAAAATTATTATATACAAAAATTTCAACCTTTGAATATACAACAAGAAAAGAGAATTAAATTTTATTTCGGCAAATATTCAATTACTTATAAAAGTCACATAAAACATAAATAAGTGCTTTTATGTGATCGATAAACTTTATTTGGTTTTAATTAAATAAATTCAAAGGGTTCGGGCCAAACGATTTATTATGGTTCCACTTAAGTACTTTTGTCAACTTGAATTTATGGTAATCCTGAATATTCTCAACGAAGCCAGTTCCTAGTCGGACTTAAAAATTCAAAAAACAAGTATGCCGCAAATCCTTACTTATTAAAGATATTATTTAGCTATTCAAACTGACATAGTTTTAACAAAAACTAACTATTATTAAAAACTGGTATTTCAAAACAAATTTCATGCTATCATATTAAGTGATCCAGCAGAATTCGGAAGGTCTTAATGGAATCAATTCTAAGTTTTTTAAGGTCATAGGCCCGACTGTGGTTTACAACGTTTGGTATTTAATTTTTTATTTTCGAAAATGCGATTAGGTCTTCGATGACATGAATTGTCAATTCATGTTTATAATACGTCATTACCTGTTATATTGTTAAAGTTCCAAGTGGAAAATGGAGAAACATTTAAAGAACAGATTAGATAACCAATTTATTAGAAATATTACAAATGAAAATGAAAAATGGAAAAACATGTAGAGCTCATACTAATTAATGCAGACGTTGACCGAGTCAAGCTTCCATTTAGGTAAAGCAAAATTCAGCTCAAAGACAAGTGGGATCTATAAACAGAGGTATCAAATTGTTTAGGACCACTAATAAGAATTAGCATGGAGTGGCAAAGAGTTCCCAACAAATTTACTACAGATTTTACATTATATTACCAAAAAATATTTTTAATAAATTAACTATTTGACATACTGTCGTTGTACTATTATAATATGAAATTTATTTGTTGGGTGGTTTAGCAATGTCTATATGACAGTATGTCAAATAGTTAACTTATTAACAATTCAATTGAGATTTTATTTTTCATTTTGCCTTATAAATACTTTCATTGTTATCCAAAGAATTTCTAATTGTATAAAGGTGTAGAAAAATAAAATAGAGTCATATCGAATAAAAGTTGTTTGTTGGGTTTTGCTTTGTATAAGTTTCATAGCTTACTACACTTATTATAATGTGATGTTTTGAAATTATTTGTGAATTTTTATAGTTAATTTATTAACATAATTCTCAGATGGTTTAATAAGTTCAGAGGTTTGAAACTTTTCAAAACTGTGGTTGAAGTCTACTGACGATTTGGTAAAAAGCGCCAATGAAATGCATATAGACATTCCTTAACCACCCAACAAATAAATTTCATACTAAACATATTTTTATTTAATCATTGGTGTGGACTCCGTATAAAGCCAATTCAAAAAGAAAATTTTGTGCGAATAAGAAAAACTTTCAAGTAGCACATCTACAGAAGAAATCTTGAAACCATTAGAGCAGAGCACTATGAAACTTGTGTCAATGAAAATTTGGTTTCAACAATTCATTTAGACCTGAGCTTCCATCATCTGTTAAAAGACAGATGATGATTAAAAAAAAGACTGATTTGTAAATTTAATTAATAGAAGGCGAAGTAAAAAAGAATTTGAGATTTGTGATCTTCATGTATTTTATTTATATTTCTACCAATTTTTAGATTTTTTACTTTAAGTATATGGTTGTTATATTTTATTTTATTTATTTTTTTACATGAACAATTAGCCTATGAAAATTGAATTTAATGTATCAATTAAAAGTTTAATACAAAATACTTAATATTGAGATATAAGGCTATGGCTTGTGTTAACATAAAAAATAAAGGCAAATACATTTATATGTATGTACTTAAGAAAATTCAAACCAAAAGAGCTGGACTTAAGAAAAATGGAACGAAAACTTAAAAAAAAATTCATTAAGAAAATAATCAAACGACAACACAGGCGTTCAACAAAAGCGTGTTATAATCAGTTTGATAGAATTTTATCAAACTTTTCTTTTTCATAATAAAATTCGAACATATATAAGGTATCTCGTTCAATTAAGCCACCTGAAAAGTTTTAATAAACAAAAAATATTCATGAGTAGTGGGCGCTAGTTCTGGCACTCGTGAACGGAATTTTTTCGATTGAAGTATAATATCATTAGCTCTTAATTTTATAATTCTGTCGTTGGATACTAAACGAAACGAGATGTTTCTTTAGTGTTACACAATAATTCGATATAAATACGTTTTATAACACTACAAAATACTCAAAAACGTAAACAAACAAAATTATTTGAACACAGATATAAAGTTAAAAAAGTTTTAAAATAAGTGTTTAAGAAATATTAGTGTTACAATGAATCCCGAATTCTATATAATTATTTTATCATCCTCCGAATCCGACAAAAATGAAAGTCAATGTCATTCGGAAAAAGATACGAGAAACTACCAATCCCTTAAATTTAGCAAATAATGAGTAATTATAAACCTGCAGACAAATAAGTATGTACGTACATACTTATGTACATATATTGAATATAAATACGTATGTACATACTTACATTCATATGTTTATGACCTTTTACTAACGAGTAAAAACTTGAACGGTTGCATTCGAATGACAGCTCGATATCGAGTGCCATCGTTAGGAATTTCGATACATGTTACTCTATTAGGAGTAATAGAATAACAAAAGTTAAAAATATCTAACATTCTATTGAAAACTCGCTCACTATACGTATGCAAGAATTAGCCACCTGATGAGGAAAGCAGTATACGTTGAATAGTTAAAACTGTATTGATTCTCCATTGCACTTTGGATTATTTATCATGTCTTCTTCGAACAATTAGCCTATAAAAACAGTTGGATGCAAAATATTTTCAAAGAAAATATTAAAAAAAAACTGTTTTAATTTATTACAAGCTGTCGAGTTTGTAGGTGAAATATGCCAACCGTTATCAGGCTGATTATTCTTGATTCGTAGGCAAACTCTACTGTGTTTGCTTCTGAAGTTTTGCCAAATTTTTTAATAACTCCAATTGTTCTTTCTATGATGTTTGTTGGTTTCGAACGAATATTATTAAATTACTTTCCTTTTACCCTTCTGCATTAAGGATAGTTCGAATTGATATCCATTGTCACCTAGAAGTAGGCAAATTTAAAGAGGAAAAAAAACTTCCTACCTAAGATCGTTATATTCTCCTCCATGTTTTGCTGAAAATGTTCAAATTTGAGCCGGAATATCGAGCATCTACAAACCTTCTATTTGATTCGAAGTTGCACAAGTACAGAAAGAAACATTAACTTATTAATAAATTCAATCAAACGTTAGCATCTTCACAAAAATGACATACCAGCTGTTGTATCCCTTCCTGTTCAGATACAAAAGTTGCAGTTTGTTTTCAGAAGCAACATTTTTAAGATCCTTACCATCTATTCCTCTAATTACTCCTGGAAACTGAGTTTTTTAAAATAACGACGTTATAATCTTATTTGTATCTTCTTCGGTTATCCTAGCTTTTATTAACTTTTTGCAAACTTCTCGCTCAAAGAATTTCATTAGAAAACAGAAGGTTGTGCAACCCCAATAATAATACTTCTTTGATAGCTACTATTAGCAAAAAATACCAACGCACAACACAATTTTCAAACAAATGGAAAAGCAGAACAGCGAACTGTAGATGTTAAAAAAAATTTAAGACTTTTTCTTAGCAAATATATTGGTTATAGCTTATGGGAAAAAACTTTATACAATCCTTATTTTGATTTCGGAAAATAATTTTTCAGATATTTTTTTCCGTATATGTGTCATGTGCATTTTATTATTGCTAACATTACCATTATCAATAAATTATTCTTGTGTCTACTTTTTTAACCTTTTTTCTTTTAATAATTAATCCATCCATGACTCTTTCTTTTATTTATTTCGGATGAAAAATACGTGCCCAGTAATACAGCAGTAATACTTTTTTATTGATATATCTCCTGCAATTACAATGCAATTGTCTGATATATACAATACCTAGCTGTTGTAAACCATAATCGCAAAAAGTTTGTTGTAGCCGAGACAACACAACTTTTTCCTGTTGTAAATAATAATCGACATATCTGTTTAACTCCATAAATACTAAGTCAAGTTTTACTGACGTGTAAAAGGATTATTCCAATTCCCAAATATAATAATGATTTCAGACCGATCGCTATACTCTCATTCCTGTCAAAAGTTTTGAAAACCGTATGAAGACACAAGTCTGTAAATACATGCGTAAGCATATATAATAAACAGATTCTTCCTCTGGATATAAACTAAGTAGAGGATGTGTTACTGTACTTATTGACATGATTGACGCACTTAACTTCGTACCAGGCAACGACAAGTTTACTGATTGATCACAGTATAACATTGGATGCTATTGAATATTCCACTCTACTACAAAAACTCCAAAAGTTTTTTAATTTCACAACAACTGCTGGTAAAGCTTGTTTGTCTTATCTCCTAACCCATAATCAAATTATTTACCTCAATGATCTCTAAGATTTATTAAATAAATTCCACTTAAACACTAAAATAACACGTGAATCATTTATTTTCTCATGCAAGAATAATAAGAAAATTTTTCATTATTAACTAAATACAATATGACCAACTTTGTAGTTTCCATTGCTGAATTTTAATGGTCTATGCACATTTTTATTGCTGCAGGAAAATTGCATCATATGCTACGAAAACTACTAACTCGTTTAACGTTGGCTAGTTTTACCTACAACTTATTTAGTTTACTATATGGATGCGAAACTTTTGCCAATTGTAACTTCCCCGACATGGAAGCACTATAAGAGGCTTATGATAAAATAGTCAGAAAGGTCTTTAACCGAAGTAGAGCTGATAACATTTTGTCGCACTCCGTTCATCTATATTATATATGACATAAAACTTACTTAAATAGAAAATACCCGCTACGATGCATAACAAATCATATATATATATATATATATATATATATATATATATCTATATATATAAAAATAAGTTGCATTGTGTTAGTAATTGATGTTCTCCGGAATGCGTGAACCGATTTTGTTTCTTCAAAATTTATATGAAACGCTTTTATGTACATACGGTTTCTGTATGTGTATTGGTTCATGAGTTATAGCCATTGTAGTGAACACTGCAATCATTTCGAAATATTTGAGTTAATATTTTGAAAAACTGAAATAGAATTCGTTTTTAAATTCATTACAATTAAATTTTAGCCAAACCATTAATTTAATTTATATAAAGTAAAATTAATTTATATAAAGTAAAATTAATTTAATTTATATGAAGTAAATAAAACTGCCGGTGGCTTATTCAACAAATATATATTATCGCCGGTTGATGAACAGATAGCCTTGATCTATGGCTTATATGCATCGGTGGACAGTATTAAAAATGCAAAAACATTTGGTTTGAAAAGTAAAGCTAAAGACGTTTACAGCAACAGCAATGGTTCAACAAGAGCAATAGCTTCTCCCACAACGTTACCGTCAACATCAGCATCGACTTCTACTTTTTCAATTGAAGTTTTAGAAAACGTGGAAATACTGTTGCCTGAAAAGCAACCACTTGAGGTACCTCAAAATGAAGTACTTTTATGCACATCTTTGTCGCCAAAACCACCTCAAGTTAACACTCGTAAGCGAAAACGACATACTGCTGATGTTGATGACGTTTTGAATATGGAAGCAGAGCATTTTTCAAAAATACATACATATGTGCTAGTTTGGTGGATATCAAAAAAGAAATTAAAGAAAATAGAAATTATTTAAAAGAAATATCTCTGAACATTAAAGAAATATGGAAAGAACTTAAAGAAATACAAATATTGAAGGAAAAAGAATTAAAAGAATTGACTAGACACAACTTTGTAATAGAAAAGAACTTACAAACAAACAAACAAAGTTGCCGTTTTTAGACCTTGAGCAAATGAACCTTGGTGTACGACCATCATCATCTCCAAAGCTTTAACTATGTACCTGTATATAAAGTCTGATTTTTAAAGATCTCAGTGAAATCGAAGTTGCTTATCTATATATCCAACATATGTATGTACCTTATTTAAATTTAATTAGTTTATTGTTTTGTTTTTGAAATAAATAAAAATTCGTTTTGTTTTTGAAATAAATAAAACTGTTTTGTTTTTTATTGATGAAACTCATGAATTGTTTGAATGTAGAGAAAGGGCTATGTTATCTCTTGCAATTGCTGCTGTATCATCATTATCGTAATTTTCTTCTGGAGGGTCCCCATCATCGTCAATAGTTTCAATGATATCTTCATCAAAAGTTAAACCAAAGTGTGTGCATATGTTATGTAGAGCACAACACACATCAACAATTTTTACCACTTTAGAAGGAGAATATAAAAGAAAATTTTGCAAGCATCTAAAACGACTTTTTAGAACGCCTATGGTTCTTTCCACAACATTTCTTTCTGAGGCATGTCATTGGTTAAATGTGTGCTGTGCAGTTCCATAGCTAGGGTTTTTATAGGGCGTCATTAGATACGGCTTAATGGGATATCCAGAGTCACTCAAGAGCCAAAAATTACGGATGCCATCATCAAACATTTCGGTGTAGTACCTTTTAGCATTGCTCATTTGCATTCATGGCATGAGCCAGGGCAGCTTGCATCTACAGCCAATTTTATAGTCGCAAACCTGAAAATAAATTTGAGGTAATAACTATAATTACATTGCAGATTTATAGAATAGATACCATCATATCATTAAGGCTGTAATAGCCCTTTCTACTAAAATAAACGGAATGATCAGTCGGCGGCTGCATTATTTTAATGAGAGTTCCATCAACGCATCTAATTATACCAGGTATGCCGAACTTTCTATACAAATGTATTTTTGAAGAATTTTGTGTTTGGTGACCTATAGATATCCACTCCGAGCACAAGTTTTCCTCCAATGCTTGCATAACATTCTACAAGATCTTGCAAAATGTAGATCGCCCCATACTAATGTTTACATTATTGGATATAACTGCTTGGTAAGATCCAACGGCGAGAAATCTCAGTACAGATGCTAGCTGAATATTTGCAGGAATGCTACACGGCTGTAACTTTGGTGTTAAATCTTCCAATATTATTTGAGAAGCCCTTTTTTTAAGTCGGTAGAACGCTATGAAACTGGAAAGCCATGTTACTACAACGTTGGTATAGTTATGTTGTTACTACTTACAAGGTTTCGCTTGTATCCATAGGATTTGAAAAGTCCCGTAAATTACGTTTTTTAACTCGTTCTTTTTTTAATTGCTCTTTTCTCAAAGCAATTAATGCACATAATGCTGCTGGCACTTTTGCTAATTGTATTTTCTTTTCTAAAAAATTTTAAAACATAAACAGAACATAAATCTAAGAAACCAGTTGTTTTCTCGTGTTTTGGAAAAATTAAAAACACGCCGAAAAACATAAAATGGCGTGATTTGCAGAACAGCATGAAATTGTTGGCGTGATTTCAAAATGATTCGTGCTTTGAAATTACATGATTTTCAGAATATGCCTGAACTTTTTTATTATTGTTATTTTTTTTTTAAGTTTTAACCCGCTCATCTTGTCAAAAGACTTTTATAAACCACTAGCTGATGTGTATATGTTTAATTTTTTTTAGATTTTAAGCCAATAGGTTTTCATTAAACCAATTGAAAAATGAATTCAGCTCTTATCACAACCGTATAATCATCTGCCGGCATCTGGTCTAGGTACCGTTATTTTTTTTTCACCGTTTGAAAAAAAACTAAAAAATGTGCACAAAATGTAGATATCTAATTATACCAGGTATGCCGAACTTTCTATAGAAATGTATTTTTGAAGAATTTTGTGTTTGGTGACCTATAGATATCCACTCCGAGCACAAGTTTTCCTCCAATGCTTGCATAACATTCTACAAGATCATGCAAAATGTAGATCGCCCCATACTAATGTTTACATCATTGGATATAACTGCTTGGTAAGATCCAAAAGTGCACAAAGTTGCTTATCATTGATTCATAATATAATATTATTTTTAACTTATTGTACAATGTTGCACGTTAGTAAGCTCGGAATATCTTGTGTTATCGAATGATAAATATTTTGTAAATAAACCGAAAACTCGCATTTTATAATGCAACATTTTAAAATTTTGATATTGGATAATTATTAACTACATAACCGATTTAAGAGTTTGATATCTCGTTTCAAAAAACATGACAACGGCTTTCGAAAAAAAATAAAGAAAAAAATATATATCTATATATGGCTTTGGTGGTACAATATGAAAATTTAATTTTCCCATGCACTTGATAATCACAGCGATCACAGTGCCTAAAAATTTTCAAGACAAGATCAAATGTCCACAAGGATATAGTTTCGATGTCTCGAGAAACACAGGCGTTGTATCTGCAAATGTCAGATGAGCTAAGTTGTGGAACTGCTAGTAAGTGTAAAAAGTATAGCAACAAGCACACGCAGACAGGGGATATGGTAAGACCATTTCTCCCTGTCCCTGCAAATGCGACCCCAAAGGGCTACAGGGGAATAGAGCTTAAAAGACTGACTCACTAAATGATGTCATAAGACATGAAAGTGGTTCTGTAATATAAGCGGTAAAGAAAAGTGCTGCTATGCCAAACCTAATCAGTAAAGACTCTGGACGGATAAAGGTCCGTCCCAGGGTAAGATATAAGCAGGCGTCACATTCGGAAGCCCTGCTTATTAAATCGTGTGGGAACGCTTCCTATGCTGCCATTCTCAGGCAAGTGAAGAAAGACCCTAAGCTTGCTGATCTCGGGGAGAATGTAAAAGACATTCGGAAAACCGAGAGAGGTGAATTGCTACTAGAGCTGAGTAGACCTGCCCACCAGAATTCATGTGAGTTCAGGTCGAAAGTGAAAGCGGTACTGGGTGAAGTTGCGGAAGTACGAGCATTATCCCAGGAGGTTAGGATTGAAATTAGGGACATGGATAAAGTGACTCCAAAGGAGGACATCTATGGCCATAATTAGTAAATCTAATGATTTTAAAGTACTGCAGATGAATGCAGTTAAATCGCTGAGGAAAGCATATGGAGGCACACAAACTGCCACAATTGGCTTGAGTGCTCCTCTAGCTAGACGTCTTCTAGCTATGTCTAAAAAACGTATCGGCTGGGTCGAATACGTGAAAAGGTGCTACAAATGTCTCGACTACGGACATAGGGCGAGTAATTGTAAAGGGCAGGATCTATCCAAGAATTGCTTGCGGTGTGGGGAAACTGGCCACGGAATTGGAACATGTTCCAATAAATCGTCTTGCATACTCTGTAGAAAGGAAGCAACCACAAATGCTAACAATGTTACCGGGTGTGTCGTTTACCCGTACTATAAGAGAGCGCTACAAAAGCTTAAGGGTTAGAACAGTTCTTAAGAATAAAAATGCGCATATTACAGCTAAATCTCAATCATTGTCAGGCAGCATAAGACTTGCTTAAGCAAAGTGTACGAGATTTAAACGTAGACGTCGCTCTACTTAGTGAGCCATATAAGAAGATTGTATCTGCAAATTGTGTTTGCTGATAATACAGATACATCGGCTATATGGGCTACCGGTTCACTAACATTGAGGAAAAAATCAGCACCACAACGTGGGTACACGCGGGGTATTGTCTCTGGCATATGTTTGTATAGCTGCTGTGTTCCTCATTGGGATTCTATCGAGTACTTCCGTGTTATTATAGACAACATAATAACAGGTTTCAACGCGTGGGGTTGCTCCTCGACAAATATAAGAGGGAAGGTTCTATTGGAAGCCATTTATGTACTGGACATTACACTCTTAAACTCTGGAGATGAGAAAACCTTTAGAAGAGGAAATGATGGTTCTATTATTGACATTACGTTTGCCAGCACTACTACCAATAGTGGTTCTATTATTGACATTACGTTTGCCAGCACTACCACCACAACCCGTGTAAGCTGGAGAGTAGCTGATCTTGATACTCACAACGATCACAGTGCCACTATCATAGATGAGCCAAATGATATACGCCATGTGACCCTCCAGGCACGAAATTTAATGGGATGGAAACTGAACACCTTGATAAGGAAAATATGGCAGGACAATTGGCAAACCATATCACGCGGTCGTGTGATGCATCTATGGTGAAGCAGAAAAGATCTGCAAACAGGCCAGTGGTTTATTTGTGGAATAATGATATTGCTAGCTTGAGGGCTGAGTGTATACGTGCCAGAAGGCAATATACAAGAACTAGAGGTAGGTTAAAAATTAGTGCACACCAACAAAATTATAGGGAGGGCTCTAAAAGTTGCAATTCTCAGGAGCAGGCGGCATTGTTTTCTTCATATCTGTGATGAGGTAGATAGTTATCCTGGTAGATAGTTATCCAAAAAAACTTAAATGCCTAGGGCCATCGCAACCGAGTGAAAAGAAAATTCTGGAGGGGATTGTAGACCACCTCTTCCCCCATCAGGAGGCACCACCTTGGGAGCGCTGTCCTCCTAGGGAGTCTTTAGACTTTTCCTTGTTTCCAATGGCCTTGTCTCTACGTTCAAAGACAAAAAGACACGGGCCTAGACTGTATTCCAAATATAGTATTAAAACAGGCCGTCAAGCTGTGTCTCAAGAAGTTGTTAAAAGTAGTTAATACATGCTTAAATAAGGGAACTTTTCCAACAAGATGGAAGAGACAGAAGTTAGTGTTAATACCTAAAGAAAATAAACCCCTAGATGACCTCTCATATTTTCGGCCACTGTGTATGATAGACACAAGTGGGAAACAGCTGGAGGGTGTCATCTGCAGAAGACTTGCAAGTTGCGTTGAAGACAGACATGGTTTATTAGACACCCAATTTGGCTTAAGGAAAGCATAAATATGGTAGTAAACACTGCTGCTCGTGCTATCTATGGGAGGAGTTGAAGGAAAAGACCACTGTGTTGTTGTGACATTAGATGTGAAGAACGCGTTCAACACAGCAAACTGGGTTCGTACTGTTGATGCTTTAGCTCGATTAGACATCCCATAATATCCGATAAGAATACTGCACGATTATTACCGGAACAGAGAATTGATCTATAATACAGATGTAGGAATAAGAAAACGTAGGATTAGTAGCGGGGTACCCCAAGGATCGATACTTGGACTATTATTGTGGAACTTAATATACGATAGAATACTAAGGCTGAGTTTACCTGGTAAATACAGAAGGATTTGCAGAGAACATAGCGTTAGTGTGTGAAGCCAAAGAATTATTAGAGGCAAAAACTATTGCGAATGTATTTTATATGAATAAAAAAAAATATAAAAAGCATTTTCTTTTAATACCTTAAATACTTATTTCTAATATAAAACCAGTTCTCCTTTTTTAATAAAGCGAATGCATTCAAAATCCATATTTAAGACAGAATGAATTCATTTAAAATACAACAACTCAATTCCTGAACGATTCACGGATCCATTAAAATTATTATTCTATAACAGCTCTCCCGCCCATACAGAATTTTAGCATTAATTTTGTCAATTGCTAATACCGAACCCAATTTGTTGATACTTAATTCTTCAATAAATAATATATATATATATATATATATATATATATATATATATATAAATATATATATATATGTATGTATATATATATATATATATATATATATATATATATATATATATATATTATAAACTTATTCGACCTTGTTTTTTTTTATTAATTTATTAGGTTTATTCAAGCAAAAGGTCTATTATTTTTTATTTTTTATATAAAAATTGTGTTTATTAATCCAATATTTCGCTACTTCTTTGTGTAGCTTCTTCAGGGATATGTAATTTAAAATTAAATGTTTTTCTTTTTTCAATTTAACATATACAAACAACAATTATTTTATTTTAATTTAATTTTGTTTTTATTTAATAAATATCTATATGTATGAGCAACATTAGCTGTATCTGCCTTAAAATTAATTCTCTTATCTATTGGAACATTAATAATATGTAGCATTTCTAACATGTATCTACGTTTATAATTATTCTCTGTATTTAAAATTGAGACATTATTAAAATCTGGAAAATGATTAAAATTTACACAGTGAGATACTAATGCTGTTCTTTGTGAAGAAATATTGTTTCTATATTTTTGATCTGTTCTATGACCTGCTAACCTGGCTTTAAATTTATTTTTAGTTGTACCTACATATATTTTATTACAATTTTCACTACTATTACCAATACAAGGAATTTGATAAACTATATTTGATCTTTCTAAAAGTTTTATTTTATCTTTTGTTTTGCTAAATAATTTACCTACAGTTTCATACATTCTATGTGCCATTCTATATTTCTTATTATCATAGATTTTAGATTTCTCTAATCTTTCTGACATTTTTGGTACATATGTTAAAGATTTATATATTTTTATTTCAGAAGAAACATCTACATTCCTTCTGTTATATCTCTATTGTCTTATTAATTTACAAATTAAGTAATTAGGGAAACTATTATTTACTAATATATTTCTAATAATTTTTATATTCTTACTATGAAACTCAGTATCACTTACTGATAATATTCTTTCTATAAGATTTTTAGCTGTATTTATAATCATTCTCCTAGGATGTTTTGAAAAATAGTTAATTATTCTACCTGAACAAGTTGGTTTCTTATACCAAACTATTAACACGCAATTATTTCTTTTAATTACTAATGTATCTAAATATGTTAGTTTAGAATTACTTTGTTTTTCAATTGTAAATTTAATATCTGGATGAAAACTATTAAATGTTGATAACATTATCTCTATATTTCTTTCTGAAATAACACAGAATAAATCATCAACATATTTTGTTAAAACCTTTGTTTTATATATATAAATATATATATATACATATATATATATATATATATATATATATATATATATATATACATATATATAAATTTATATACAGTAGAATCTCACAAATTAGAACCACTTTGTACATCGGGCAGTTCTAATTTCTGAAAAGTTCTAATTTCTGGAAATTTTTTTTTTACAGAAAATTATAATAAAACTAGTTATGAAAGCTTTATTTTAACACAAAACAATTTTTATTTAATATTATTTAAATAATTGAACATATTAAATTCATAGAAAACTTTAAAATTTTTTTTAATATTGGGTATTTAATTGTTTTTTAACATAAAAGCAGTAATACTTGTTTGTTTTTTTGATTTATTTAAACTGGATACAACGATATCGTTACGGACGTCCAATAGGTTGGACATGTGTTTACTGGAAAATATATAACTGGTTTTGCACCATTTTATAACATTATTGATGCCTTCAAGGACTTTTGAATGAGGAATAGCTGGCGTTATGTCGACAATATCGACGTCACTGCTATCTGAAGCCTCCTCATCGCTATTCTCTGCATTAGATCCGCCAGTAAACACGTCTTCATTCCATTCCTCGATTTACAGTTACGGAATTATTTGGCATAAATTCATTCAAAAGATTAAGATTTAGTTGAAGAACTTCATTGCAATCCTCATTTTGTTGAGCCGATTGTGCTAGTGGCAAATCATCATCGCTTTCGTAATCACCTGAGTCCCAATTTAATAATTTGGACCAAGAATTTTTTAGAACTGTCTGTGTTACCTCATTCCATGCTTGCTTCAACAATATTATTGCATCTCGTATTGAATACCGTTTCAAAAGCTTATCAATATCACCACCATCACCAATTAATTGAGATAGCAACTTCTTTCTATAAATAAGTTTTGTCAGTTTGATAGGATTTTGATCCATTGGCTGCACAGCTGCTGTAACATTTGGCGGCAAAAAATATGCAACTATTTTACCATCCTCGCTTTGAAGTTTATCAATTGGTGCATCAGCGGAGCAGTTATCTACTAGCAGAAGAGCTTTTGGGGGCAAATTATTGTCTTCAGAAAATCGGATGACCTGTAAAAAAAACAAAAATTTAAAAATAAGGAGTTTAAAATATGCATTGGTTAAACATACTTCTTTGATAAATATCTTGTGAAACCAATGATGAAAAATACGGGAAGTCATCCAAGCATTTTTCGAAAAGTCATAATGAAGTGGGGTATCAAATCCTCTGAAGCATCTTGGCTTTTTAGCTTTTCCAATGACTAATGGTTTTAATTTGTGTGAGCCATCAGAATTTGCGCCTAGCAAAATTGAAACGCGTTCTTTTTGAATTTTAAATCCTTGGACACTTTTTTCACAAGTAGCGACAAATGTTTTATCCGGAAGGCAACGGAAAAATAATCCGCTTTCATCAGCATTATAGATTTGTGTTTCCAATAAACCCATTTCCGCGACTTTTGCACGAAAACTGTGCAGAAATGGAGTGACCGCACCAATATCACTCGAAAGTATTTCGCCACCAATTTATAAAACCGTATTCCATGACGGGTTTTAAATTTGGAAAACCATCCATCACTTGCAGTAAATGCGTTTTCTCCTTTATCGGGGTACACTTCACTAAAAATTGACTTAGCTTTTGCTTTTAATACCGGTCCTGTCAGTGTGTTCTTCTTTTCACGTTGATTTAAAAACCACTTATAAAGACACTTTTCCATTTCCTCATATTCTGCGTTGTGTAAAGATTTTTTTAAAAACTCTAACTGCATCCATTATTTCTTGTTTTTTTGATTTTATGTAGCTTATGGCAGATTTTGCAACATTATAATCTTGAGCTAAACGATTTCCACTTACGCCTTCATTAAGTCTTTTTAGTATTTTAACCTTAGTATCCAAAGATAAGGTGTTTTTTACGTTTATTTGGCATTTTTTTTAAACTTTCACACGTATGAACAACTTACTTTGACCTTCAGTCATTAACTAACAAGCATATCAAATTTCACATGCATATGACCGAATTGTACTCACCACGAATAACTCGAGGATTCCCCGTTTTATTTTTACTTCAAAGAGCAAAAAAATAATTTGTAGTGAAAATACAAAACAAAATAAAAAAAAAACTTCCAGAAATTAGAACCACAGGTTCTAATTTCAGAGCGTACAATACATTGGAGCGTACAATACATTCCAAAAAAATAATTTGTAGTGAAAATACAAAACAAAATTAAAAAAACTTCCAGAAACAGGTTCTAATTTCAGAGCGTACAATACATTGGAATGGTCGTTTCTAATTTCTGGACGGTTCTTATTTGTGAGAGTTTTAATTTGTGAGATTCTACTGTATATATATATATATATATATATATATATATATATATATGTATATATATATATATATATATATATATATATAGATATATATATATATATATATATATATATATATATATATATGTATATATATATATATATATATATATATATATATGTATATCTACATCAGACATAGGCACAAAGCCATCAACATTTTGAGTTTGTGTATGTGAAAAAATTTTTGCAAACGAACGATAATCCTCCCCACTCCTAAATTATTTTGTTTCAACAAGCACTCAAACAACCGTCTTGGCTGGATGCTCGTGATAAATTGAATTTTGATGCTTGAAGTATACAATAAGTGTTGCCGATTATTAGGAAAATGGCTTGGTACAAATACTATATACTAAAATATATACAAACAATGTGAAAAATAGGCCAACTTTGGCACAAATTGAGGTGCATAACTGTTATCGATTTTTTCAATCTAAACTTTGGTTGTTTCAATCCAAAATTTGATTTTGTTCATATATGTATGTATGTATATTAGGGATATAACTGTTTAACAATATCAAAATTGGAATAGTATAGTCAAGTATGCTAAAAAACTATGATGAAAAATGCAACAGATATACAAATTTGAATTGACAATTTCTTAATTTTTCTAAAACATTTTTTTAATATTTTACTTTTTTTTGTATTTGCAAATAAATAGAACTTTAAATAAAAATAGATTTAAGCAAAACAAAAACTTTTTCTCATATCGCAAAAATTTTGTAAACTTCTTTAATAAAATATTTATTACCTAGAACGCTATCTGATTCAGAGTAATTAATAAAAAAATTTTGAATTTATGTAGTAGTTTCAGAAAATACAATAACATAAGATCCATGTAAGATCAATATAATGTATATATGTGCATGTTATATAAAAAATATTTCTGTCTTATCGAAAATTCGGTATCTGCAAAAAAAAAATTTTCTTGCCCTCAATGCATTTCTGGCCCTATCTACAGCCATATGTTTGTATATATATATATATATATATATATATATATATATATTTGAATTTATCTTATAATATTTAGATCATGTTGATCGAATATATGTGTTATACTAAATTTCTCGCTCTGGTAATGCTAATGAAAAGTTGAAATTGTTCTATTTTTGTGATTTGTGAGTAACTACAAATACGTGTGACTCTTAAGAGCGAATTCATATGCATGTGAAGGCCCAATTACCAAGACGCTGAAGTCGCAAACGCATCAGCTGATCCAATCTGTTACATGGTAAATTATGAAAATGCTTCTTTAAACGCTGAAAAATGCAACGCTGCGCAGCCAACCTACAGAAAATAAAATTTTACGCAGAGACTGATGGCATGTATGTATGTTCAATGAGAGTGCGGCACAAAAGCTTTTTTTTTGTACTTCTTGTCTGGTTTGATATTTGAACATTTAGTTGATACATTTGTAGATATACATAGCATATTTAATAAATTAATTTGCTATATAACTTGTTTTACTTTATGAAATCATAAGAAAATTTAAATATTTTTTGTACAATAACAGGTTAATGTTATACATATGTACGTATGTATATGTAGATATATGAACGCACGGGCATAAATTTATGTGATACCAATATTACTACTTATGTAATTAATGTGTGCACATGCAGGCAAATGTGTCAATAATGTTTAGTAACCGTGCCATGCCATTAAGATAACCCGATAACAATTATCACAATCTTGCACTAATGCAGGTCAGAGAAATACGAAACCATATTCATGCCTGAGGGCGAAGTCAACCTCGGAATCTAAGGCATCGTAGTGGTGTTCACTACTTCAACTAGCAGCATCCTTTTAAAATATATGTTTTAATAAAATTATAATTTAGCTATACATATAATGAAGATATTACATTGATCAGAACCTTAAAATAAAATACTGTACTATTTATACAATTTGGTACGTTTTCTGTACAAACGCAAAAAAAAAGTGCCATCACTGTTTCAAACAGTTATTTCGATATTTTGTTTGTAAATGATAAACACCACAAGCTAAACAGTATTCTGTGACATTTTGCACAAACGTAAGAAGTAAACAAATAAACATATCTGACATATCCATTACACAATACTCGTATATTTTCTTTTTTAATATTACCACTCGAAATAACTTGAAACACTATAAATTTTATTTGTTGTATGTACATGTATGCATACACAATTTCTTTCAGTAAAAACATATGGTGCGTTATTAAGCATTCTATAAGCGGAGCTGCGTCAGCAAATACGCTGCCTGGCGTTTGCGAATTCAGCGTCTGGCTAATTGGGCCTTGAAGCGCGCTCACCCACAATATATATATATATATATATATATATATATATATATATATATATGTTATATATATATATATATATATATATATATATATATGTGTTATATATATATATATATATATATATATATATATATATGTTATATATATATATATATATATATATATATATATACATATATATATATATATATATATATATATATATACATATATGTATATATATATATTTATATATATATATATATATATATATATATATGTATATATATATATATATATATATATATATATTTATATATATATATATATATATATATATATGTATATATATATATATATATATATATATATATAAATATATATATATATATATATATATATATATATATATATATAGACATATATATATATATATATATATATATATATATATACATATATATATTTATATATATATTTATATATATATATATATATATATATATATATATAAATATATATATATATATATATATATATATATATAAATATATATATATATATATATATATATATACATATATATATATATATATATATCTACATATATACATGTATATATATATACATATATATATATATATATATATATATATATATATACATATATATATACATATATATATATATATATATATATATATATATATTTACATATATTATATATATATATATATATATATATATATATTGTTAACGCAACTTCCAAGCTTGCCGTGATTTAACTTATTTTAATCTGGCAGCAGCATGGGGCATGTCATTTTTATCACAGGTTAAACAGATAGGACACGGAAATCCAGCCAGATCGTATTTTCATGAATGGCCTCCCTAATGGCAATACCTTTTTAACCCCTCATTTGGTGAAGGACAGTAATATATTGCTTTTCGTATTTCTATCTCTCTTCAATTCACCGGTTAAACGTCAAAAATTTATGGGTTAAAAATATTTTTGCAAGCATTTACTTTTATTAAAATTAAGAAATTTGCGCCTTTTTCTAAACTTTGCTTGAATTTATTATGTTTCAAAATAGCAAAGTGATAAAGATTGCTATTCTGTGATAAAGATAAGTGTATTTTATTGAGTATAATCCTAGCTTTTTAGGTGGCATTTTTCTTCAAATATAACCTGTGCTGAAAAAATTTTAGAAATAATGTAAGTAATAATTATGGTAAAATTTATGGAGAAAAATAAAACAAAACCTATATTTCAGGAGCCGCAAATGTATTATGGGTTGCCAAGATGTTCAGAAACTCCATAGGTTCCCGAAGAATGCGAAAAGGTAAGTGTATGATAGATATAAACATCTTTCGGAAAATTGTGAGTGGCAGACAGTGCTTGGAATTTATTAAGGACAAGCAGTATTTGCACTCATAATTTTCTCTTTATAAGTGTTTATATGTACATATGTCTGTATCGAAATTATGAAAATCAACCCAACAGTATTTCCAAGTGCACAATAACAATAATATGATCGGCAGATGCATGAATATGGACAGCCTCAAGTAAATCAATGGGGCTTTACATCAGTGTTTCAAAACGCAGTCAAATCCTCCAATACTGGCTACAAAATACATAGCATTGGAAGAAGTTCCTGAAAGCAGTGTTCTCCCAAAGAGCAGATGGAAGTCAAATGAATATGGTATGGGAAAAAAGTAGTAGTGGAATATATTTAATGATTTCAGGTAATGTTTTCCACCTTTCGCCTTTATTAAAACAATTTCTTTTTATTCTCTTTACTTTGTCAGCAAACAAGGCAGTTCCTAAAAGCGCACCAGCTACCGGCGGTGGTACAAGACCGCATCGTTTTCGTCCTGGCACAGTAGTTTCAGATGAAATTCGTCGCTTTGAGAAAAGTAGTGAATTGTTGATTCACAAATTGCTCTTCCAACATTTGGTTTGTGAAATTGCTCAAGATTTTAAAACTAAAATGCGTTTTCACAGCACAGCTGAGATGGCTCTTCAGGAAGACAGTGAAGCTTATATTTTTGGTATCTTTCTAAATACAAATTTCTGCACCATCTGTGCTGATACTATTACGTCAAATGCTATATTTTTGGCCAGACGGATTTGTGGCGAACAAACTTGAATTAAATGGATGATGAGAATAATTACCACTACTACCATCCTACAAGATGTTATAACCATTTTTAAAGACCACCGGTCCTTTTGAGGACCACAAATTAGAAAAAAGGGATTATTCTTATTCTTACAAATATTATATATGTATATAAGAAAATTTGTTGAAGTGATTACTCAAATCTTTACTTATATTGCATGTATCTTTTTTGCAATAATTTTGTCACATAGATTTGTAAAGAATTTTTCTATAAAAATACCATTTAAAATAAATTTAACATTTTAAATAAATAATTCTAATATTACTTTATTATTATTTTTTAATGAAGGAATTACAAAAACATTAAATAATTTTAAGTACAATGAATATGAATTTTTTTAGAACCAGTTTCCTTTAGCATTAATTTTGTAAAACACTACGTCAATAAAACTTTTAAGAAACAAAAACCACGTTTCAAATGTATTCTTCTTTGAATCAGTGTCCTCTTGAAGCATTGTTTGCAGCATTTGATGGAGTATTAGTGGTCTTAAGCCGACTGTCTGTAAAGAACGAGATTTAAAATATTTAGGTATGTGCATATTTTAGCGATATATTTTTCATACTTCCTGCATATCCAACAACAAATGAATCTCTGAATAAATGGTTTGTTAGCCTGCATTTTTTCTAAGTTTAGCAACTGCACCATAAGTATTCTCTTGCCGTCATCACCTATAGAAGATATACAACATGATTAGCAATGTGGCAAACTACTTCTAACTATAATTCGTCTTGCAGCCATGAATTTTTCAGCAAAGGTTGAACAAAAAGAAAACTGCACCTTCACAGACTATTCCACTATTGAGAATCCCTGCACTTTTGTGAGTCTGGAACAGTTTTTCGAAAACCATCACTAAGGATTATAACTTCTCATTTTCCACACCATTTCGATGTTAATTCAATGATAAAAGTATTTGAAATTATGTCTGCACATGCAAATTATCACAACAACATATAATTTTTTAATAACACGAAATATTTTATCCACAAAATAAAATTTTGTCAAAACAAAATTTTATTTCCAATTTGTTTGTTTACCTTTTTTTAATGTGTGTTCAACTCTTCATTCACATTGATTTCTGAAAACCACCTATAGCTTTACTCTTCACAACAAGGGGTTACCGAAAACTGATACGGGCAAAAATGAACTGTAATTTTTGAGAATTCTGCTTATTTTGTGATTTTTATCATACACATGACTTCAATTGTCAAGAAGCGTTCTACCGCCTTTGCCATTTTTTTAAGAACTTTATTGCGAGGTGGTTCTGGCGTGACTCAATATATTTTACAAGAATTTCCTTACTAAAATGTATGTTTATTGAATTTATACAAAATATACTTCATATCTCATTTTTATTTATTTTGTAAAGGAATTTTAATAAAAATACACTGCATACTAAAATTCAAGTCTTTGTATTTTGTTCAAAATCCTGGGGAAATTGCTGGCTCGGCCGAGAGCCTTCTCAACATATATATATATATATATATATATATGTATATATATATATATATATATATATATATATATATATATATATGTATAAAAATATATATATATGTGTAAATATATATATATATATATATATATATATATATATATACATAAATATATATATATATATATATATATATATATATATAAATAAATAAATAAATATACATGTATATATGTATATATAGATATATATATATATATATATATATATATACATATATATATATATATATATATATATATATATGTATATATATGTGTATATATGTGTATATGTATATATATATATATATATATATATATATATATATATATTTAATATATATATACATATATAAATATATATATATACATATATATTTGTTGATACTTAATTTATGTATATATATATATATATATATATATATATATATAACTGTTAATAAATTTACTATTTCACATATTGCCACTATATTATTATAATATAAAATTTATTTGTTGGTTGTTATTGGTAAGTTTATTGTTGTATTATATTGTATAGATAGAACAATAAAAATTGAGTCATATTGAAAGAATGTTGTTTATTGGGTTTTGGTTTGTATAAGTTTCATAGCCTACCAAACTTATTATACTGTTATTTTTTTTTAACCATTTGTGAATTTTAATATATATTCTCAAATGGTTTATAGAAGTCATTTCATAAGATGAGAGTTTAGAAACTTTTCCAAACAGCCTGATGATTTGTTAAAAAGCATTAATGAAATGCATATAGACATTGCTTGACCATCCAACAAATAAGTTTCATAATATATATATGTATATATATATATATATATATATATATATATATATATATATATATATTGTAGTCAATAATTTGCGTACAAAGAAAGAATGACTTTAATTTAGTTTTTTACGAGGTCTGATAAAATAATAACCGTTATTTTCAAATTTCGTTACGTATGTTTGATTGTCGCATTTTTTTCTGTTATGTTGGTACACATGTTCATTCCTCTTCTAAAGTTTCTTCTTTAAAAAGTCAATAACCATGCCCTTTTGTTCACCCCTAAAAGTAACTCACTAGGAGTTGTACCAATGCTTCTATGGAATGTATTATTTAACGTAAATTGGATGTCTGGCAAAACTTTATCTAAACTATACGTTGTCTCCGCGCTCGTAAATTTTTCTATCATTGTTGCCAGACTGCGGTTAACTCGTTCTACCTGACCGTTAGCCTGGGGTGAAGCTGTGGCAATCTTAATGTGTTTTATATTGTTGCTTTCGACAAAAGTTTGAAAATCCTTAGAAGTAAAGGCCTCTATCTGATACTATATCCGCTGGCCTACTGTATACATGAAAATGGGAGTCTAAACAACTATACACCTCTCTGGCGTTAATGGTACTTACCGGATAAAGGCGCACGAATTTAGAAAATGCATTTATCACAAACAAAAATGGACTTCCTCTTAGCCGACTTCGTATTTACTGGTCCAAAATGGTCTATGTGGATCATTTGAAAAGGTCTAATATGATTTTTGATTTTTTCCCTTAGCTTAGGAAACCAGTATGTTCGTTTTATCATTTCAGCTACCTTATCAAAACCCACATGACCCATCCCATCATGATACATACGCAAGATGTTTTCCTCCATATTTCTCGGTACGTAAAATAATATTTTATTATTCAATTTTTTATAGACAAGGCCAATTCTCATTTCATAAAAGCAATTTCTTCTGTCTTCAATGGCGATCTTATTTCATCAATTTTCTCATCTCTATACTGACATATAGATAAATTTTGTTCAAATGTGTTCTCTTCTGGTACAAGTATATTAGTATTCCTGCTAAGGGCGTCCACATGCTGAATTTTTTCTCCTTTTCGGTGTTGTAAAATATAATTAAAATTTTCTAATTCAAGGGTCCACCTAGCTGTTCGGGGGTTTATGTCCTTTTTGTTCAACGTCAGTGTTAGTGAATTACAATACGTTACAATTTTGAATGTACATAACTCCCTGTAAATATATTCTTAATCTTAGCGTAGCATAAATGATAGCTAGAGTCTCTAACTCAAAGCTATGATACCTTGATCCACAGTCGGTTGTTCTCTTCGAAAAATAGCATATAGGATAAAATTTCCCATAATCTTATTTCTGTAATAGAATTGCTCCAAATCCGATACTGATAGCATCACAATGCAGCTCTCTCTCTCTCTCCTTGGATCATATATGAACAAAAAAAGTAGCCTTTATTAGTTTCCTTTTCATTATCTCAAAACATCTTTGTTCTTCTTGACCAAATTGGAAAGCTAAATTCTTCCTTACTAAATTATAGAGAGGCTGTGCTATAAAATCTTCTAAAATAGGAGCGTAGATCTAGAAAACTCTGAACATTCCCGTGGAATGGGAAAATCTACAACGGACTCCATATTTTTCTCATTTGGTCATATCTCATTTTTCGAAATTGCATAACCTAATTATCTAATTTCAAATTAGAAAAATTTACATTTATCTAGCCTTAGCCTCAATCCATATTTTGCTAATTTCTCAAAAACTATTTTCAAAATTTCTATATGTTCATCCACACCTTCCGTGGCTATCATCAAATCATCAATATAGATTGTTAGCTTTCCTTTACGTATTAAATCACTAAAAACTTTATTAACGAAATGCTGATATGTGGAAGGAGAGTTCTTTAAACCAAATGGCATTTTAAGATACCAATATTGACCCATAGGCGTTACAAATGGGATATACTTGATTGAATCTTCACTTATGTCAACGTGATAAAAAGCGCTTTTCAAGTCGAGTAGGGAGAAATAAGATTTATTAGATAATCTATCTAGGAGATCATCAATTAACGGTAGAGGATAGGTATCTTTCAACGTTACTTTGTTCAGATTTCGATAATCTGTACATAATCTTACCTTTCCTGTTTTCTTTCTAACCATTACTATCGAAAACGCGTACTCTGATTCGCTTGGTCTAATATTTCCTCTTGATAGACGATCATCCAAGATTTCTTGTAATATCTCTTTTTCAAAATACGATAACCTGCCTGGAGAGAAGTGGAAGGGCTTCTTGCAAGTCAACCTCACTTTCATTTCACATTTACTTTCCGGTTCATTAGGGCGTTCACAATTTTCGTAAAAGACGCTTAAAATTTTCAAAAATTTTTGTTTATCATTGTAATTATCATTGTTATTCAATATTAGTACAGATTGATTACACTGCTCTGCAAAATATAACTTTTGTCGTTGATTTAAATAAAACTAGGTGCACTATATTAATTTTGATGCGCTAAACTCGAATCCGTTTTCGGTTTTTTTCCATCAGGCCGAGATTTTTTTATGGGCGTGGCAATTTTTCCCCCTAAATTAGCCAGGTACGTAGACATATAGCACCTTAACTGGAGAACGAGTCATCCAATTTTAAAAAGTAAAACACCAAAACATGTGTAACAAAACTGTTTTTATTTAGTCGAATACAATATTTCTTTATCTCTTATCGTTTTGGAATTATTCAGTAATTAATCGAGAAAAAAAATATTTTTGGTGAAAAAATCGTAATTTTTTTCAGTTTAAAAATGAAATTAAAAAAAAAGTTAAAGCATATATTCAAAACTTTGCACTTTTATCTAATATTTACAGATCTTAGATATAAGAATAGGTGTAAACTATAAAAAGCGGTTGAAAAGTTTAGAATTTATTTTAAATTTACCGCAGGTACCCAATATTGTAATGCCACCAAACTTACATATGTATGACGATAGTATTTCGTTAGGTGAGCAGGTAATGGAACTAAAGTACAACGGTATTTTGCATGGTTCTTGAATTAAAATATTATAATATAGTATTTTTCATTAACCTGTAATTCTAAATCGAGAACATTAGGGTGATTCAAATATTTATTGTAGCAGTATATGTGGAAATTGATGGACAATAAGTGAGTCATGTGGTGATTATTTTAACGAACATTTATATTGCTATATTAAATCGAATTCAAATTCATAGGCTAATTGTTCGAACTTGATTTAAATCTCAGAAAGACATGATGATAAATATTCAAAGGCATAAGGGAAAATCAACATCAGTTTTATTCAATTTACACAGAAGAGCAGCTTGTGATGAAAGTGTTGCGACTTTCGAATTAATGGTCTTAGAAATTTTTATAAGTAAGCTTCCAAATGAACCAAAGTTAATTCTTAATTCCGGAAATCCTCAAACTTTATTGAAAGCCAAATAAATTTTGGTTGAAACTGAATGTTTTAATTATAAATGCCCAAATTTGCAATCCGTTTCATCACTTTCTTATAATAATTATAAAAGATTCCAAAATAAATATTCAGATAATAATAATAATGATAGTAATAAATTTAAAAGCAGAGATTTTAATAGAAATAAAAATATAACAACTATACCTCAATCTTTCTATAGAACAAACGGATTCCAAAGTAATAACCCCTCCTGTTCTAATCATAACAGAAGTTTGACGAGTTTTCCCAATTTGGAAACTAGGTTTTCAAATTATCAATTCAGAAATGGACAGACATCAGAATCCAATTTGAATAAAAACAATATGATACAAAACTCAAGACAGTTTAGTCAAAATAGTAATTCTAAGAGAAGGGATGTGTCTTACCCAGAACAAATGGATGTTGATAATATTCAAATTTTAAATTTTTCAATTATGAATCGAAGAGACCTTTCCTTTTTAATAGTTAAAACTCTGGTACAACAATAGTAAAGAAAGGTTTATTTCATAATTCTTTTAAAAGTCAACTTGACAAACCAGTTATTTTAAATACAATTTCCTCAGAAACATTTTCTAACACTAAAATAACAATACCATTTTTAAAGAATTTAACCGTCCTAATATAAAAATAGAAATGTTAGAAACATATTTTAACGCAGAATTCGATGGCATTATAGGTTGCAATGTATTAAGACCACTAGGAGCAAAAATAGATTTTTCAAATAATATATTAGTAACAAATGACGCCAAAATATCGTTGATATTTTGTGGATCGTCGGATCAAAGCAAAAGTTTTGATAAGGCTTTTGCCGACACAATTTTTGAAATATATTTTAATGAACCAAGAATTGACCTTCTTACACAAAAACAAAAAAAAGTTGAGAATGCTAATGAAGAAGAAATAAATATTTTGATGAAAATAATAAGGGAATTCAAATACGTTTTTTATATTGAGGGTGATAATTTAACAGCAGCCTGTATATATAGGCATAAAATTTGAACTATTAATGATATTCCTGTTTATTTAAGAACTTATCGGTTTCCTGAAATTCATAAAGAAGAAGTTGAGAAGCAAGTAAATGAAATGTTAGATTTAGGAATTATTACGAAATCTAATAGTCCATACAATGCTCCTATATGAGTTGTTCCGATAAAAATTTATAATTCCGGTATACACAAATGGAGAGTGGTTATTGATTATATAAAATTGAACCAAGTTACAATAGAAGATAAATTTCCTATACCGAACATGGAAAACCTTTTTTCAAAATTAGGGAATTCTCAATATTTTAGTACTATAGATCTAGCAAAAGGGTTCCATCAAATTTTGATTTCGCTGGAAGATAGACATAAAACAGCCTTTTCCACGTCAAGAGGTCAGTTTGAGCTTACTAGAATGTCATTTGGCTTAAAAAATGCTCCAGCCTCTTTTCAGCATATGATGAATGAAGTGCTTGCAGATTTCATAAATAATATATGCGTTGTTTATATGGATGATATTTTGGTATTTTCTACATTTCTTGAAGAGCATGTATCATCCTTAAGAAACATTTTCAAAAGGTTAACTAAATATAATCTTAAAGTTCAAGTTGATAAATGCAGTTTTTTCAAAAAACATTCCGAATATTTAGGTCACATAATTACCCCTCAAGGAATTAAACCAAATCCTGACAAAATAAATATTATACAGAAAATTTCATTACCCAGAACTATTAAGAAAATTATATCATTTTTGGGCTTAACTGGGTTTTATCAAAAATTCATCAAAGACTATAGTAAAATAGCTTTGCCAATGATTTCATACCTTAAAAAAGGTGCAGTTATTAATACTAATAATAAATTGTATATTGACTGCTTTAATAAATTGAAAACAATTTTATGCAATGTTCCTGTTTTGGCATATCCTCTCTTTGACAAATTATTCGTTTTAACAACAGATGCAAGCAATGAAGCATTAGGTGCGGTGTTATCTCAAAATTGTCACCCAGTTGCATTTGTGTCAAGAACTTTAAATATACATGAACTTAATTAAAGTGCAATAGAGAAAAAACTATTAGCAATTGTTTGGTCCGTTAAATACTTTAGACCTTACCTTTTTGGAAGAAAATTTAAAATTCAAACAGATCATAGACCACTTATTTGGCTTGATACTATGAAAGAGCCAAACGTAAAGTTACAAAGATGGAAGATTTTACTCAATGAATATAATTATGAAATAGAGTACATTAAAGGTAAAACAAACAAAGTGGCTGATTATCTCAGTCGACTTGAGATTAATGCTTTGCATGATGAAGAAGAAAATATTCAATGGGACATAGCCACAAACCATAGCGGAAAGGAAAATCTTAATGATTATATTCCTATTCCTGAGTCTCCGATAAATATTCATATATATCAAATTATTTTAAATTTAGGATATAAAAACCGATGTCAAAAAGAAAACTTATATAAAAACAAAATAAGATACACTATCAACTTAAAAGAATATATAAAAGAAAGGATGTTAGAATTTTTAAAAATCAATTTTTCCTATAAATGGAACAATAGCTGTATTTTGTGATAATTTTGATTTATTTAAAAAATTCCAGGAATCATTGGTTCACTATTATTCGAACTCTCCAGGAATGAAGTTTATATGTTGCACCAAGTTATTGAAAGACATTTTCAATATAGCGAGTCTTACTGAAATTATAGAACAGTATCATTGTGAAAAGAACCATAGAGGATTTGAGGAAACTTTTATAGAATTAAAAGACATAATTTACTATCCAAATTTAAAAGGCGAAATTAATAAATTTATAAACAACTGCCTAATTTGTAACATGTGAAAATACGATAGGCAACCCATTAAAACAAAATTATGTGTTACTGAAACACCAATAAAATCAAATGAAATAATTCATGTTGGTATTTGGTTTTTTAATAAAACTATTTTTGACATGTGTCGACAAATTAGCAAAACATGTATCAATTCACCACTTAAATGATAGAAATTCGTTAACTATTGTAAAGGCACTTCGAGAAAGATAAACCTTTCAAAATAATAGCTGATAATGAATTTAATACTGCATATATAAGACTATTTTTGAATACTGAAAAAGTTGATTTTCACTTTACTTCACCCAACACGCATACTGGTAACGCAGATACAGAACGTTATCACCTTACTTTAAACGAGCATATAAGGCTTTTTAAATTAGAAGAAGGTAATAAAAATATGTCTGAAAAACCATTAGTTTTAAAACCAGTGCAAATATATGATTCAGTACACAGTACAACTGGTTATAAACCAAATGATCTGTTACACAATAAAGTGGATAAGAAAAATTTTCATTGTTTTTGACTTAACAATTTAAAAACATAATTTTAGTAAACATTGTTGTTGAAAATATCCCTGAAGAAGCTACACATTGTTGGTAGCGCAATATTGGATATAAATAAAGAATTTATAAAATTTTTTTATATAAAAACAATACCGTGGATCTTTAGCTCAAAAAGAATAAGAAAAACAATATATATATATATATATATATATATATATATATATATATATTTCTTTAAACATGAATGTACTTATATAAACAAATTTAAAATTAACAAAATTCACACTCCAGGAGCAGTGTGAGAACAAAGGGTAGGGGAGTTATGTAATATCTTTCTTAATCTTATTTAATATTGTTACATATGTATTAAATGTATTTTACCTGTTATGATTATACTTTAAAAATGTTCTTTGTTAAAACATCCAACCTTCCTTTTTATTTTTGTAAAAAGAATTAAAAAAATAATTTGTTTTAAAAAAAATACTACTTAGAAATTGAATTGATTTTCATTCGAAAACATATTAATATTTTTATTATTCATTAAAAAAAATATGTTAATAAAAAAATAATTGATAAAAATATTTCCTTAAATTCAAATAAGAGTTATCTTATTTAACTAGAGGCAATGGAAAAAAACCAATATATTACAATATTTATATAAAAACCTTAATTATGAAAAAACTATATGTACATATATACACACATACATACACATAAATGTGTGTATATGTATGTATGTATATATGTAGGTATGTATGTGTATGTATGTATTCGTATGCATGTATGTGTATGTATGTATGTGTATTAGGGTTGCCAGTCGGGCTTATTTTGGCTGGTTTGTCCAGCTTTTTCAGCACCTGTCCAGTTACAAGCTAAAATAAAATTTGTCCAGCTATAACAACTTTCTACAAAATGTTCTTAATAATTATTGCCTTAGATATAATTTTTATTAACTTTTTAATAATTTTTTACACTCATGTACAGACAAATGAAAATCGTTGCTTTTTCGTATGATTTTGTTTTTTCGTTATATAATTTTAACGTTAAATTATTTTGATCTTAGCTGCATATATGCATATCGATACGGATTAATGAACTGAAAAATATTTAAGTTTAGTTATATTTTGATATTTTAATAGTATATTGGAATATTATATAAAAATTTTAAAAACAATGTAAACAATGACAAAAAAGTAACTATTTTTTCGCGAAAATTTTATTTCAAAATGTCCAGCTTTTTTTTAATAACCCCGCTTTTTTAATTCAAATGTCCAGCTTTCTGTTACTCTCAATCTGGAAAACCTAATGTGTACATATGTATATGTATATATATATATATATATATATATATATATGTATATATATATATATATATATATATATATATATATATATATAAATATATATAAGTATATATATATATATATATATATATATATATATATATGTATATATGAATGTGTATACATGTATGTATGTGTGTATATATCTATGTATGTGTGTATATACATATATAAATATATATATATATATATATATATATATATATGTGTGTGTGTGTGTGCGTGTATGTATGTGTGTATGTATGTATATGTGTATATATGTATGCCCTGAAGGAGTTTAACTCATTTGACTAGCTCATAAACTAGCTAAAATCTGATGCAGAAGTGAGCTAGTTGTCATTGTTTTTTGTAGCATTAAACACAATAACGACACCAGGCTACACGAACACCGACTACAAAAGCCGTTGGGTACAATCGTTGCCTCGTAGTCAGCTAATTAATTATTTTCCAAACGTTACCACCAAATCAATAACCATGTGTTGTTGTCTGCAATTGAATTCTCTTCATACACCAGTGTAGCCGCTTTCATATATTTAAGACTCTTAAATAGTGTTATTGCAATAAAATATATTTAAATTCATATATATATATATATATATATATATATATATATATATTACTGGCAACATTGCATCTACTCATTGTCGCTCACTAAAATAGATATTAGTTTAATTTTGGCCACAGCTACAACGGTGGTCGGTAGTCGTGTGGCTGTGTCGTCGCTAAAATAGTCATTTCCATTTCAATGCGTGTATTCTAATTTTGACAGATTGTAGCTCGTAGCCTGCTGTCGTTATTGTGTTTAATGCCTAAGTTTCATAGCCTACTACACTTATTAGAATATGATTTTTTAAAATCATTTGTGAGTTTTTATAGTTAATTTATTAACAGAATTCTCAAATGGTTTATAAAAGTCTTTTGATAACTTGAGAAGTTTGAAATTTTTCAAAACTGTAATTGAAGTCTACTGACAATTTAGTATAAAGCGCCAATGAAATGCATGTATACATTGCTTAACCACCCAACAAATAAATTTCATTTTATAATAGTACAATGACAGTATGTCAAATAGTTAATTTATTAACATCTTGTAGTGTATACATATTTATGTACCACCCTTTTAACACAATTCAAAAAACACTATTCATAATAATTTTGCTCATATGAAATTACAACATAACTAACGTTAATGAAATGTGAAGCTACGGAAAACTCTGACGAAAGTTCTTTCGTTGGATCTAATTCTGGTATGTTACATTGACGGCATGCATGGCAAAGTACCAGTTAAAAAGTTTAAAGGGGTTTGTGGTGCTATGAAAGGTGAGATAATTACCTGGCTTAAGGAATTATTTTTAAATAAAATTAATTTTCCTTAATTAATTTCTTATCATTCACTAGATGCAATTCGTATTAATGGTGAAGAAGACCCAGAAAAAGCATTAAGAAATGCAACAAAACTAATTAAAAGCGAAATTAATGATGTTTTTAGTGATATTATATACTAACATTCTTTTAAATATATATATATATATATATATATATATATATATAAATAGTTTTTTTTTGCTAATTTTTCTACCTCTTTTTTATAAATAATATAGATTTTCTTGAGCTTAAGGTCTGTATATTATATATATATATATATATATATATATATATATATATAATTTATTTTCAATATTTCGTTAACCTTTGGTTAACTTCTTCAGGAAATTCTTATATGTATATATTTAAATCTATTAAATTTTTTTAATTACAAATTCAAATTTTTCTAATTGTGATAACCTACATAATTCTATAATATATGTTTATGTCTGTGAATATTAACAAATATGAATATAAAATATTATGATAGCTATATGAATACAAATAACATAGTTTTTTCTATTTTAACATAACCAATAATTAAAATAATATATGTAAGCAAATAACACATAGTTTTGATATCTTAACATACAAAATAATGAAAAAACACACCGTGTGCCACTGAATTCTAAACTATTTCAAATATTACAAATACAAAATGTTAACAACTTTATATATTAACATATATATTGTGTTATTTAATATTTTATGTAAATTGAAAATTAAAGTAGTTAACATATATGTATGTTTGAAATATTTTTACAAACGGAAATAGAGTAGAGAGTTATGTAATATCTTTCTTAATCTTATTTAATATTGTTACATATGCATTAAATGTATTTTACCTGTTATGATTATACTTTAAAAATGCTCTTTGTTAAAACATCAAACCTTCCATTTTATTTTTGTGAAAGGAATTTAAAAAATAGTTTGTTTTAAAAAAAATACTACTTAGAAATTGAATTGATTTTCATTCGAAAACATATTAATATTTTTATTATTAATTTAAAAAAAATATGTTAATAAAAAAAATAATTGATAAAAATAAAATAGTTCCTTAAATTAAAATAAGACTTATTTAACTGGCGCAATCGGCGTTACGAACCACACTAGAAATAGTTCATAAAAAAAACTATTTAAGCCTAATAATCTGAAGCATATCTCAAGACGCTGCTGGAAAAAATACTTAAATTTGAAACTGGTAAAGGAATATAAAATCTTACCAAAAAGAAATTTAAGCTAAGCATTGAGAAAACAAACAGAAAAATTGAGAAAGAATAAAGCTACACAAAAAGCGGTACGAACATAATCATTAACAATACCAAGAGGTGAATCAAGATAAAATAAAAAAATTAAGATATAACTGGTAATAGCCTTAAACGCATTTACCCTTTTGGATGGAATTCCATATTTTGATGGTAAGTCAGAAGAATTACAGATATTTATTTCACATGTCGATGAATTGAGAAAACATGTTGAAGCAAATTTAATCCGTTATTCGATCTGAGGGTGAGAAACAAGATAACAGGGAAAGCTAATGTAACGTTAATCAATAACAGAAACCCGACTAAATGGGACGAAGTAAAAATTGTTTTAAGAATTAATTTTAGTATAACCGATAGCATAGAGAGTATTATAAATAAAATTAAAATCGCAGAAATTCGTAATAGTATAAATGAATTTTATGATTATTTATTAAATTTATTAACTAAACTGAATCTAAAATCTAGTGCTGATCAGGATAGTCAATAGTTTAATTGCAAAAATATTGAATTAATGGTCTTAGAAATTTTTATAAGTAAGCTTCCAAATGAACCAAAGTTAATTCTTAATTCCAGAAATCCTCAAACTTTATTGAAAGCCAAATAAATTTTGGTTGAAACTGAATGTTTTAATTATAAATGCCCAAATTTGCAATCCGTTTCATCACTTTCTTATAATAATTATAAAAGATTCCAAAATAAATATTCAGATAATAATAATAATGATAGTAATAAATTTAAAAGCAGAGATTTTAATAGAAATAAAAATATAACAACTATACCTCAATCTTTCTATAGAACAAACGGATTCCAAAGTAATAACCCCTCCTGTTCTAATCATAACAGAAGTTTGACGAGTTTTCCCAATTTGGAAACTAGGTTTTCAAATTATCAATTCAGAAATGGACAGACATCAGAATCCAATTTGAATAAAAACAATATGATACAAAACTCAAGACAGTTTAGTCAAAATAGTAATTCTAAGAGAAGGGATGTGTCTTACCCAGAACAAATGGATGTTGATAATATTAAACTTTTAAATTTTTCAATTATGAATCGAAGAGACCTTTCCTTTTTAATAGTTAAAACTCTGGTACAACAATAGTAAAGAAAGGTTTATTTCATAATTCTTTTAAAAGTCAACTTGACAAACCAGTTATTTTAAATACAATTTCCTCAGAAACATTTTCTAACACTAAAATAACAATACCATTTTTAAAGAATTTAACCGTCCTAATATAAAAATAGAAATGTTAGAAACATATTTTAACGCAGAATTCGATGGCATTATAGGTTGCAATGTATTAAGACCACTAGGAGCAAAAATAGATTTTTCAAATAATATATTAGTAACAAATGACGCCAAAATATCGTTGATATTTTGTGGATCGTCGGATCAAAGCAAAAGTTTTGATAAGGCTTTTGCCGACACAATTTTTGAAATATATTTTAATGAACCAAGAATTGACCTTCTTACACAAAAACAAAAAAAAGTTGAGAATGCTAATGAAGAAGAAATAAATATTTTGATGAAAATAATAAGGGAATTCAAATACGTTTTTTATATTGAGGGTGATAATTTAACAGCAGCCTGTATATATAGGCATAAAATTTGAACTATTAATGATATTCCTGTTTATTTAAGAACTTATCGGTTTCCTGAAATTCATAAAGAAGAAGTTGAGAAGCAAGTAAATGAAATGTTAGATTTAGGAATTATTACGAAATCTAATAGTCCATACAATGCTCCTATATGAGTTGTTCCGATAAAAATTTATAATTCCGGTATACACAAATGGAGAGTGGTTATTGATTATATAAAATTGAACCAAGTTACAATAGAAGATAAATTTCCTATACCGAACATGGAAAACCTTTTTTCAAAATTATGGAATTCTCAATATTTTAGTACTATAGATCTAGCAAAAGGGTTCCATCAAATTTTGATTTCGCTGGAAGATAGACATAAAACAGCCTTTTCCACGTCAAGAGGTCAGTTTGAGCTTACTAGAATGTCATTTGGCTTAAAAAATGCTCCAGCCTCTTTTCAGCATATGATGAATGAAGTGCTTGCAGATTTCATAAATAATATATGCGTTGTTTATATGGATGATATTTTGGTATTTTCTACATTTCTTGAAGAGCATGTATCATCCTTAAGAAACATTTTCAAAAGGTTAACTAAATATAATCTTAAAGTTCAAGTTGATAAATGCAGTTTTTTCAAAAAACATTCCGAATATTTAGGTCACATAATTACCCCTCAAGGAATTAAACCAAATCCTGACAAAATAAATATTATACAGAAAATTTCATTACCCAGAACTATTAAGAAAATTATATCATTTTTGGGCTTAACTGGGTTTTATCAAAAATTCATCAAAGACTATAGTAAAATAGCTTTGCCAATGATTTCATACCTTAAAAAAGGTGCAGTTATTAATACTAATAATAAATTGTATATTGACTGCTTTAATAAATTGAAAACAATTTTATGCAATGTTCCTGTTTTGGCATATCCTCTCTTTGACAAATTATTCGTTTTAACAACAGATGCAAGCAATGAAGCATTAGGTGCGGTGTTATCTCAAAATTGTCACCCAGTTGCATTTGTGTCAAGAACTTTAAATATACATGAACTTAATTAAAGTGCAATAAAGAAAAAACTATTAGCATTTGTTTGGTCCGTTAAATACTTTAGACCTTACCTTTTTGGAAGAAAATTTAAAATTCAAACAGATCATAGACCACTTATTTGGCTTGATACTATGAAAGAGCCAAACGTAAAGTTACAAAGATGGAAGATTTTACTCAATGAATATAATTATGAAATAGAGTACATTAAAGGTAAAACAAACAAAGTGGCTGATTATCTCAGTCGACTTGAGATTAATGCTTTGCATGATGAAGAAGAAAATATTCAATCGGACATAGCCACAAACCATAGCGGAAAGGAAAATCTTAATGATTATATTCCTATTCCTGAGTCTCCGATAAATATTCATATATATCAAATTATTTTAAATTTAGGATATAAAAACCGATGTCAAAAAGAAAACTTATATAAAAACAAAATAAGATACACTATCAACTTAAAAGAATATATAAAAGAAAGGATGTTAGAATTTTTAAAAATCAATTTTTCCTATAAATGGAACAATAGCTGTATTTTGTGATAATTTTGATTTATTTAAAAAATTCCAGGAATCATTGGTTCACTATTATTCGAACTCTCCAGGAATGAAGTTTATATGTTGCACCAAGTTATTGAAAGACATTTTCAATATAGCGAGTCTTACTGAAATTATAGAACAGTATCATTGTGAAAAGAACCATAGAGAATTTGAGGAAACTTTTATAGAATTAAAAGACATAATTTACTATCCAAATTTAAAAGGCGAAATTAATAAATTTATAAACAACTGCCTAATTTGTAACATGTGAAAATACGATAGGCAACCCATTAAAACAAAATTATGTGTTACTGAAACACCAATAAAATCAAATGAAATAATTCATGTTGGTATTTGGTTTTTTAATAAAACTATTTTTGACATGTGTCGACAAATTAGCAAAACATGTATCAATTCACCACTTAAATGATAGAAATTCGTTAACTATTGTAAAGGCACTTCGAGAAAGATTTGCTATTTTAGGTAAACCTTTCAAAATAATATCTGATAATGAATTTAATACTGCATATATAAGACTATTTTTTAATACTGAAAAAGTTGATTTTCACTTTACTTCACCCAACACGCATACTGGTAACGCAGATGCAGAACGTTATCACCTTACTTTAAACGAGCATATAAGGCTTTTTAAATTAGAAGAAGGTAATAAAAATATATCTGAAAAACCATTAGTTTTAAAACCAGTGCAAATATATGATTCAGTACACAGTAAAACTGGTTATAAACCAAATGATCTGTTACACAATAAAGTGGATAAGAAAAATTTTCATTGTTTTTGACTTAACAATTTAAAAACATAATTTTAGTAAACATTGTTGTTGAAAATATCCCTGAAGAAGCTTCACATTGTTGGTAGCGCAATATTGGATATAAATAAAGAATTTATAAAATTTTTTTATATAAAAACAATACCGTGGATCTTTTGCTCAAAAAGAATAAGAAAAACAATATATATATATATATATATATATATATATATATATATTTCTTTAAACATGAATGTACTTATATAAACAAATTTAAAATTAACAAAATTCACACTCCAGGAGCAGTGTGAGAACAAAGGGTAGGGGAGTTATGTAATATCTTTCTTAATCTTATTTAATATTGTTACATATGTATTAAATGTATTTTACCTGTTATGATTATACTTTAAAAATGTTCTTTGTTAAAACATCCAACCTTCCTTTTTATTTTTGTAAAAAGAATTAAAAAAATAATTTGTTTTAAAAAAAATACTACTTAGAAATTGAAATGATTTTCATTCGAAAACATATTAATATTTTTATTATTCATTAAAAAAAATATGTTAATAAAAAAATAATTGATAAAAATATTTCCTTAAATTCAGATAAGAGTTATCTTATTTAACTAGAGGCAATGGAAAACAAACAATATATTACAATATTTATATAAAAAGCTTAATTATGAAAAAACTATATGTACATATATACACACATACAAACACATAAATGTGTGTATATGTATGTATGTATATATGTAGGTATGTATGTGTATGTATGTATTCGTATGCATGTATGTGTATGTATGTATGTGTATTAGGGTTGCCAGTCGGGCTTGTTTTGGCTGGTTTGTCCAGCTTTTTCAGCACCTGTCCAGTTACAAGCTAAAATAAAATTTGTGCAGCTATAACAACTTTCTACAAAATGTTCTTAATAATTATTGCCTTAGATATAATTTTTATTAACTTTTTAATAATTTTTTACACTCATGTACAGACAAATGAAAATCGTTGCTTTTTCGTATGATTTTGTTTTTTCGTTATATAATTTTAACGTTAAATTATTTTGATCTTAGCTGCATATATGCATATCGATATGGATTAATGAACTGAAAAATATTTAAGTTTAGTTATATTTTGATATTTTAATAGTATATTGGAATATTATATAAAAATTTTAAAAACAATGTAAACAATGACAAAAAAGTAACTATTTTTTCGCGAAAATTTTATTTGAAAATGTCCAGCTTTTTTTTTAATAATCCCGCTTTTTTAATTCAAATGTCCAGCTTTCTGTTACTCTCAATCTGGAAAACCTAATGTGTATATATGTATATATATATATATATATATATTTATATATATATATATATATAGATATATATATATATATATATATATATATATATATATATGTATATATATATATATATATATATATATATATATATATATATACATATATAGATATATATATGCATATATATGTATGTGTATCTATATGTATTGCTGTATATACATATATATATATATATATATATATATATACATAAATGTATGTATGTGTGTATGTTTCTATGTATATGTATATATATATATATATATATATATATGTATATGTATATATATATATATATATATATCTGTATATATATATATATATATATGTATATGTATATATATATATATATATATCTGTATATATATATATATATATATATATATATATATGTGTGTGCGTGTATGTATGTATGTATGTATGTATATGTGTATATATGTATGCCCTGAAGGAGTTTAACTCATTTGACTAGCTCATAAACTAGCTAAAATCTGATGCAGATGTGAACTAGTTGTCATTGTTTTTTTAGCATTAAGCATTAAACACAATAACGACACCAGGCTACACGAACACCGACTATATATATATATGTGTGTGTGTGTGTATGTATGTGTGTATGTATGTATATTTGTATATATGTATGCCCTGAAGGAGTTTAACTCATTTGACTAGCTCATAAACTAGCTAAAATCTGATGCAGAAGTGAGCTAGTTGTCATTGTTTTTTTTAGCATTAAGCATTAAACACAATAACGACACCAGGCTACACGAACTCCGACTACAAAAGCCGTTGGGTACAATCGTTGCCTCGTAGTCAGCTACTTAATTATTTTCAAAATAACCATGTGTTGTTGTTTGCAGTAGAATTCTTCATACACTAGTGTAGCCGCTTTCATATATTTAAGACTCTTAAATAGTGTTATTGCAATAAAATATATTTAAATTCATATATATATATATATATATATATATATATATATATATATTACTGGCAACATTGCATCTACTCATTGTCGCTCACTAAAATAGATATTGTTTAATTTTGGCTACAGCTACAACGGTGGTCGGTAGTCGTGTGGCTGTGTCGTCGCTAAAATAGTCATTTCCATTTCAATGCGTGTATTCTAATTTTGACAGATTGTAGCTCGTAGCCTGCTGTCGTTATTGTGTTTAATGCCTAAGTTTCATAGCCTACTACACTTATTAGAATATGATTTTTTAAAATCATTTGTGAGTTTTTATAGTTAATTTATTAACAGAATTCTCAAATGGTTTATAAAAGTCTTTTGATAACTTGAGAAGTTTGAAATTTTTCAAAACTGTAATTGAAGTCTACTGACAATTTAGTATAAAGCGCCAATGAAATGCATATACATTGCTTAACCACCCAACAAATAAATTTCATATTATAATAGTACAATGACAGTATGTCAAATAGTTAATTTATTAACATCTTCTAGTGTATACATATTTATGTACCACCCTTTTAACACAATTCAAAAAACAATATTCATAATAATTTTGCTCATATGAAATTACAACATAACTAACGTTAATGAAATGTGAAGCTACGGAAAACTCTGACGAAAGTTCTTTCGTTGGATCTAATTCTGGTATGTTACATTGACGGCATGCATGGCAAAGTACCAGTTGAAAAGTTTAAAGGGGTTTGTGGTGCTATGAAAGGTGAGATAATTATCTGGCTTAAGGAATTATTTTTAAATAAAATTAATTTTCCTTAATTAATTTCTTATCATTCACTAGATGCAATTCGTATTAGTGGTGAAGAAGACCCAGAAAAAGCATTAAGAAATGCAACAAAACTAATTCAAAGCGAAATTAATGATGTTTTTAGTGATATTATATACTAACATTCTTTTAAATATATATATATATATATATATATATATATATATAAATAGTTTTTTTTGCTAATTTTTCTACCTCTTTTTTATAAATAATATAGATTTTCTTGAGCTTAAGGTCTGTATATTATATATATATATATATATATATATATATATATATATATATAATTTATTTTCAATATTTCGTTAACCTTTGGTTAACTTCTTCAGGAAATTCTTATATGTATATATTTCAATCTATTAAATTTTTTTAATTACAAATTCAAATTTTTCTAATTGTGATAACCTACATAATTCTATAATATATGTTTATGTCTGTGAATATTAACAAATATGAATATAAAATATTATGATATATGAATACAAATAACATAGTTTTTTCTATTTTAACATAACCAATAATTAAAATAATATATGTAAGCAAATAACACATAGTTTTGATATCTTAACATACAAAATAATGAAAAAACACACCGTGTGCCACTCAATTCTAAACTATTTCAAATATTACAAATACAAAATGTTAACAACTTTATATATTAACATATATATTGTGTTATTTAATATTTTATGTAAATTGAAAATTAAAGTAGTTAACATATATGTATGTTTGAAATATTTTTACAAACGGAAATAGAGTAGAGAGTTATGTAATATCTTTCTTAATCTTATTTAATATTGTTACATATGCATTAAATGTATTTTACCTGTTATGATTATACTTTAAAAATGCTCTTTGTTAAAACATCAAACCTTCCTTTTTATTTTTGTGAAAAGAATTTAAAAAATAATTTGTTAAAAAAAAATACTAATTAGAAATTGAATTGATTTTCATTCGAAAACATATTAATATTTTTATTATTAATTTAAAAAAAATATGTTAATAAAAAAAATAATTGATAAAAATAAAATAGTTCCTTAAATTAAAATAAGACTTATTTAACTGGCGCAATCGGCGTTACGAACCACACTAGAAATAGTTCATAAAAAAAACTATTTAAGCCTAATAATCTGAAGCATATCTCAAGACGCTGCTGGAAAAAATACTTAAATTTGAAACTGGTAAAGGAATATAAAATCTTACCAAAAAGAAATTTAAGCTAAGCATTGAGAAAACAAACAGAAAAATTGAGAAAGAATAAAGCTACACAAAAAGCGGTACGAACATAATCATTAACAATACTAAGAGGTGAATCAAGATAAAATAAAAAAATTAAGATATAACTGGTAATAGCCTTAAACGCATTTACCCTTTTGGATGGAATTCCATATTTTGATGGTAAGTCAGAAGAATTACAGATATTTATTTCACATGTCGATGAATTGAGAAAACATGTTGAAGCAAATTTAATCCGTTATTCGATCTGAGGGTGAGAAACAAGATAACAGGGAAAGCTAATGTAACGTTAATCAATAACAGAAACTCGACTAAATGGGACGAAGTAAAAATTGTTTTAAGAATTAATTTTAGTATAACCGATAGCATAGAGAGTATTATAAATAAAATTAAAATCGCAGAAATTCGTAATAGTATAAATGAATTTTATGATTATTTATTAAATTTATTAACTAAACTGAATCTAAAATCTAGTGCTGATCAGGATAGTCAATAGTTTAATTGCAAAAATATTGAATTAATGGTCTTAGAAATTGTTATAAGTAAGCTTCCAAATGAACCAAAGTTAATTCTTAATTCCAGAAATCCTCAAACTTTATTGAAAGCCAAATAAATTTTGGTTGAAACTGAATGTTTTAATTATAAATGCCCAAATTTGCAATCCGTTTCATCACTTTCTTATAATAATTATAAAAGATTCCAAAATAAATATTCAGATAATAATAATAATGATAGTAATAAATTTAAAAGCAGAGATTTTAATAGAAATAAAAATATAACAACTATACCTCAATCTTTCTATAGAACAAACGGATTCCAAAGTAATAACCCCTCCTGTTCTAATCATAACAGAAGTTTGACGAGTTTTCCCAATTTGGAAACTAGGTTTTCAAATTATCAATTCAGAAATGGACAGAATCCAATTTGAATAAAAACAATATGATACAAAACTCAAGACAGTTTAGTCAAAATAGTAATTCTAAGAGAAGGGATGTGTCTTACCCAGAACAAATGGATGTTGATAATATTAAACTTTTTAATTTTTCAATTATGAATCGAAGAGACCTTTCCTTTTTAATAGTTAAAACTCTGGTACAACAATAGTAAAGAAAGGTTTATTTCATAATTCTTTTAAAAGTCAACTTGACAAACCAGTTATTTTAAATACAATTTCCTCAGAAACATTTTCTAACACTAAAATAACAATACCATTTTTAAAGAATTTAACCGTCCTAATATAAAAATAGAAATGTTAGAAACATATTTTAACGCAGAATTCGATGGCATTATAGGTTGCAATGTATTAAGACCACTAGGAGCAAAAATAGATTTTTCAAATAATATATTAGTAACAAATGACGCCAAAATATCGTTGATATTTTGTGGATCGTCGGATCAAAGCAAAAGTTTTGATAAGGCTTTTGCCGACACAATTTTTGAAATATATTTTAATGAACCAAGAATTGACCTTCTTACACAAAAACAAAAAAAGTTGAGAATGCTAATGAAGAAGAAATAAATATTTTGATGAAAATAATAAGGGAATTCAAATACGTTTTTTATATTGAGGGTGATAATTTAACAGCAGCCTGTATATATAGGCATAAAATTTGAACTATTAATGATATTCCTGTTTATTTAAGAACTTATCGGTTTCCTGAAATTCATAAAGAAGAAGTTGAGAAGCAAGTAAATGAAATGTTAGATTTAGGAATTATTACGAAATCTAATAGTCCATACAATGCTCCTATATGAGTTGTTCCGATAAAAATTTATAATTCCGGTATACACAAATGGAGAGTGGTTATTGATTATATAAAATTGAACCAAGTTACAATAGAAGATAAATTTCCTATACCGAACATGGAAAACCTTTTTTCAAAATTAGGGAATTCTCAATATTTTAGTACTATAGATCTAGCAAAAGGGTTCCATCAAATTTTGATTTCGCTGGAAGATAGACATAAAACAGCCTTTTCCACGTCAAGAGGTCAGTTTGAGCTTACTAGAATGTCATTTGGCTTAAAAAATGCTCCAGCCTCTTTTCAGCATATGATGAATGAAGTGCTTGCAGATTTCATAAATAATATATGCGTTGTTTATATGGATGATATTTTGGTATTTTCTACATTTCTTGAAGAGCATGTATCATCCTTAAGAAACATTTTCAAAAGGTTAACTAAATATAATCTTAAAGTTCAAGTTGATACATGCAGTTTTTTCAAAAAACATTCCGAATATTTAGGTCACATAATTACCCCTCAAGGAATTAAACCAAATCCTGACAAAATAAATATTATACAGAAAATTTCATTACCCAGAACTATTAAGAAAATTATATCATTTTTGGGCTTAACTGGGTTTTATCAAAAATTCATCAAAGACTATAGTAAAATAGCTTTGCCAATGATTTCATACCTTAAAAAAGGTGCAGTTATTAATACTAATAATAAATTGTATATTGACTGCTTTAATAAATTGAAAACAATTTTATGCAATGTTCCTGTTTTGGCATATCCTCTCTTTGACAAATTATTCGTTTTAACAACAGATGCAAGCAATGAAGCATTAGGTGCGGTGTTATCTCAAAATTGTCACCCAGTTGCATTTGTGTCAAGAACTTTAAATATACATGAACTTAATTAAAGTGCAATAGAGAAAAAACTATTAGCAATTGTTTGGTCCGTTAAATACTTTAGACCTTACCTTTTTGGAAGAAAATTTAAAATTCAAACAGATCATAGACCACTTATTTGGCTTGATACTATGAAAGAGCCAAACGTAAAGTTACAAAGATGGAAGATTTTACTCAATGAATATAATTATGAAATAGAGTACATTAAAGGTAAAACAAACAAAGTGGCTGATTATCTCAGTCGACTTGAGATTAATGCTTTGCATGATGAAGAAGAAAATATTCAATCGGACATAGCCACAAACCATAGCGGAAAGGAAAATCTTAATGATTATATTCCTATTCCTGAGTCTCCGATAAATATTCATATATATCAAATTATTTTAAATTTAGGATATAAAAACCGATGTCAAAAAGAAAACTTATATAAAAACAAAATAAGATACACTATCAACTTAAAAGAATATATAAAAGAAAGGATGTTAGAATTTTTAAAAATTAATTTTTCCTATAAATGGAACAATAGCTGTATTTTGTGATAATTTTGATTTATTTAAAAAATTCCAGGAATCATTGGTTCACTATTATTCGAACTCTCCAGGAATGAAGTTTATATGTTGCACCAAGTTATTGAAAGACATTTTCAATATAGCGAGTCTTACTGAAATTATAGAACAGTATCATTGTGAAAAGAACCATAGAGGATTTGAGGAAACTTTTATAGAATTAAAAGACATAATTTACTATCCAAATTTAAAAGGCGAAATTAATAAATTTATAAACAACTGCCTAATTTGTAACATGTGAAAATACGATAGGCAACCCATTAAAACAAAATTATGTGTTACTGAAACACCAATAAAATCAAATGAAATAATTCATGTTGGTATTTGGTTTTTTAATAAAACTATTTTTGACATGTGTCGACAAATTAGCAAAACATGTATCAATTCACCACTTAAATGATAGAAATTCGTTAACTATTGTAAAGGCACTTCGAGAAAGATTTGCTATTTTAGGTAAACCTTTCAAAATAATAGCTGATAATGAATTTAATACTGCATATATAAGACTATTTTTGAATACTGAAAAAGTTGATTTTCACTTTACTTCACCCAACACGCATACTGGTAACGCAGATACAGAACGTTATCACCTTACTTTAAACGAGCATATAAGGCTTTTTAAATTAGAAGAAGGTAATAAAAATATATCTGAAAAACCATTAGTTTTAAAACCAGTGCAAATATATGATTCAGTACACAGTACAACTGGTTATAAACCAAATGATCTGTTACACAATAAAGTGGATAAGAAAAATTTTCATTGTTTTTGACTTAACAATTTAAAAACATAATTTTAGTAAACATTGTTGTTGAAAATATCCCTGAAGAAGCTACACATTGTTGGTAGCGCAATATTGGATATAAATAAAGAATTTATAAAATTTTTTTATTTAAAAACAATACCGTGGATCTTTTGCTCAAAAAGAATAAGAAAAACAATATATATATATATATATATATATATATATATATATGTATATATATATATTTCTTTAAACATGAATGTACTTATATAAACAAATTTAAAATTAACAAAATTCACACTCCAGGAGCAGTGTGAGAAGAAAGGGTAGGGGAGTTATGTAATATCTTTCTTAATCTTATTTAATATTGTTACATATGTATTAAATGTATTTTACCTGTTATGATTATACTTTAAAAATGTTCTTTGTTAAAACATCCAACCTTCCTTTTTATTTTTGTAAAAAGAATTAAAAAAATAATTTGTTTTAAAAACAATACTAATTAGAAATTGAATTGATTTTCATTCGAAAACATATTAATATTTTTATTATTCATTAAAAAAAAAAATATGTTAATAAAAAAATAATTGATAAAAATATTTCCTTAAATTCAAATAAGAGTTATCTTATTTAACTAGAGGCAATGGAAAAAAACCAATATATTACAATATTTATATAAAAACCTTAATTATGAAAAAACTATATGTACATATATACACACATACATAAACATAAATGTGTGTATATGTATGTATGTATATATGTAGGTATGTATGTGTATGTATGTATTCGTATGCATGTATGTGTATGTATGTATGTGTATTAGGGTTGCCAGTCGGGCTTGTTTTGGCTGGTTTGTCCAGCTTTTTCAGCACCTGTCCAGTTACAAGCTAAAATAAAATTTGTGCAGCTATAACAACTTTCTACAAAATGTTCTTAATAATTATTGCCTTAGATATAATTTTTATTAACTTTTTAATAATTTTTTACACTCATGTACAGACAAATGAAAATCGTTGCTTTTTCGTATGATTTTGTTTTTTCGTTATATAATTTTAACGTTAAATTATTTTGATCTTAGCTGCATATATGCATATCGATATGGATTAATGAACTGAAAAATATTTAAGTTTAGTTATATTTTGATATTTTAATAGTATATTGGAATATTATATAAAAATTTTAAAAACAATGTAAACAATGACAAAAAAGTAACTATATTTTTTATATAAATATATATATATATATATATATATATATATATATACATAAATGTATGTATGTGTGTATATATCTATGTATATGTATGTATATATATATATATATATATATATATATATATCTGTATATATATATATATATATATATATATATATATATGTGTGTGCGTGTATGTATGTGTGTATGTATGTATATGTGTATATATGTATGCCCTGAAGGAGTTTAACTCATTTGACTAGCTCATAAACTAGCTAAAATCTGATGCAGAAGTGAGCTAGTTGTCATTGTTTTTTTTAGCATTAAGCATTAAACACAATAACGACACCAGGCTACACGAACACCGACTACAAAAGCCGTTGGGTACAATCGTTGCCTCGTAGTCAGCTACTTAATTATTTTCAAAATAACCATGTGTTGTTGTTTGCAGTAGAATTCTCTTCATACACTAGTGTAGCCGCTTTCATATATTTAAGACTCTTAAATAGTGTTATTGCAATAAAATATATTTAAATTCATATATATATATATATATATATATATATATATTACTGGCAACATTGCATCTACTCATTGTCGCTCACTAAAATAGATATTAGTTTAATTTTGGCTACAGCTACAACTGTGGTCGGTAGTCGTGTGGCTGTGTCGTCGCTAAAATAGTCATTTCCATTTCAATGCGTGTATTCTAATTTTGACAGATTTTACTCGTAGCCTGCTGTCGTTATTGTGTTTAATGCCTAAGTTTCATAGCCTACTACACTTATTAGAATATGATTTTTTAAAATCATTTGTGAGTTTTTATAGTTAATTTATTAACAGAATTCTCAAATGGTTTATAAAAGTCTTTTGATAACTTGAGAAGTTTGAAATTTTTCAAAACTGTAATTGAAGTCTACTGACAATTTAGTATAAAGCGCCAATGAAATGCATATATACATTGCTTAACCACCCAACAAATAAATTTCATATTATAATAGTACAATGACAGTATGTCAAATAGTTAATTTATTAACATCTTGTAGTGTATACATATTTATGTACCACCCTTTTAACACAATTCAAAAAACACTATTCATAATAATTTTGCTCATATTAAATTACAACATAACTAACGTTAATGAAATGTGAAGCTACGGAAAACTCTGACGAAAGTTCTTTCGTTGGATCTAATTCTGGTATGTTACATTGACGGCATGCATGGCAAAGTACCAGTTAAAAAGTTTAAAGGGGTTTGTGGTGCTATGAAAGGTGAGATAATTATCTGGCTTAAGGAATTATTTTTCAATAAAATTAATTTTCCTTAATTAATTTCTTATCATTCACTAGATGCAATTCGTATTAATGGTGAAGAAGACCCAGAAAAAGCATTAAGAAATGCAACAAAACTAATTAAAAAGCGAAATTAATGATGTTTTTAGTGGTATTATATACTAACATTCTTTTAAATATATATATATATATATATATATATATATATATATATAAATAGTTTTTTTTGCTAATTTTTCTACCTCTTTTTTATAAATAATATAGATTTTCTTGAGCTTAAGGTCTGTATATTATATATATATATATATATATATATATATATATAATTTATTTTCAATATTTCGTTAACCTTTGGTTAACTTCTTTAGGAAATTCTTATATGTATATATTTCAATCTATTAAATTTTTTAATTACAAATTCAAATTTTTCTAATTGTGATAACCTACATAATTCTATAATATATGTTTATGTCTGTGAATATTAACAAATATGAATATAAAATATTATGATATATGAATACAAATAACATAGTTTTTTCTATTTTAACATAACCAATAATTAAAATAATATATGTAAGCAAATAACACATAGTTTTGATATCTTAACACACAAAATAATGAAAAAACACACCGTGTGCCACTGAATTCTAAACTATTTCAAATATTACAAATACAAAATGGTAACAACTTTATATGTTAACATATATATTGTGTTACTTAATATTTTATGTAAATTGAAAATTAAAGTAGTTAACATATATGTATGTTTGAAATATTTTTACAAACGGAAATAGAGTAGAGAGTTATGTAATATCTTTCTTAATCTTATTTAATATTGTTACATATGCATTAAATGTATTTTACCTGTTATGATTATACTTTGAAAATGCTCTTTGTTAAAACATCAAGCCTTCCTTTTTATTTTTGTAAAAAGAATTTAAAAAATAATTTGTTTAAAAAAATACTAATTAGAAATTCAATTGATTTTCATTCGAAAACATATTAATATTTTTATTATTAATTTTAAAAAAATATGTTAATAAAAAAAAATAATTGATAAAAATAAAATATTTCCTTAAATTAAAATAAGAGTTATCTTATTTAACTGGCGCAGTCGGCGTTACGAACCACACTAGAAATAGTTCATAAAAAAAACTATTTAAGCCTAATAATCTGAAGCATATCTCAAGACGCTGCTGGAAAAAATACTTAAATTTGAAACTGGTAAAGGAATATAAAATCTTACCAAAAAGAAATTTAAGCTAAACATTGAGAAAACAAACAGAAAAATTGAGAAAGAATAAAGCTACACAAAAAGCGGTACGAACATAATCATTAACACTACTAAGAAGTGAATCAAGATAAAATTAAGAAATCAAGATATAACTGGTAATGGCCTTAAACGCATTTACCCTTTTGGATGGAATTCCATATTTTGACGGTAAGCCAGAAGAATTACAGATATTTATTTCACATGTCGATGAATTGAGAAAACATGTTGAAGCAAATTTAATCCGTTATTCGATCTGAGGGTGAGAAACAAGATAACAGGGAAAGCTAATGTAACGTTAATCAATAACAGAAACCCGACTAAATGGGACGAAGTAAAAATTGTTTTAAGAATTCATTTTAGTATAACCGATAGCATAGAGAGTATTATAAATAAAATTAAAACCGCAGAAATTCGTAATAGTATAATTAATTTTATGATTATTGATTTATCCAAAGCTTCAAACAAATGCCGAAACGGAAGTTCGTTGAAGTGTAGCAGGCAAAATAACCAATACAATGGTGTTTTTAACAGTAATTCGAATCGTCGTATAATTCCAATGTATGGGCCAGTGTTTGTTGTCTTACCGTCAGTGCATCAAGTGATATATTTTTATCGTGGAAAAAATCATTTAATTTGTATGATTTTTGTCTTAAGCTAATAAGGCCTTGGTTGTTGTAATGACAATAAAAAAAAGTTTTATTTCATTTTTTCCCCTACGTTTCGTCAATTATTTGTTGACTTTTATCAAGGGTTTTTTTGGGGAAATCTATTTTATTATTAAAAAAAACATTTATTTTTAAATTTTACATTTATAAAAATTTTATTTTTTTTGTTTGAAATTTTTTTTACTTACAAACTGTGTCTGTTAAATTTTCATTAATATAAAATCTAAACTCCGAAGTGATACTTTCAAACCAAAATCACAACTAATTAAAATTATTTCCTTAAAGCTACTTTGTAGCTTGCGCTAATGTTGTTCGTATCTTCCTTAAGATTCATTGCCCTTTCTATCTTTTGCTGAATGCGTAAGCTTTCTATTGTGTATCTCTTCTTTCCAATGTTCTCTTTGTCTAAAATCTTTACTTTTTCAAAATCAGCTGTGTGTCCAGTATGTGTTGTGATAGCGCTGTTGATTGTTTGTTTTTTTCTATGTCCTTCTTGTGTTCTTTCATTCTTGTTCCTAGATTTCTTTTTGTTGTTCCAATGTATATCATTTTACAGCTGTTGTTTTCGTTGCCTTTGCACTTGATTTCATAGACCACATTGCATTGTTGTAGTTTTTTAATTGGCGCTTTTATTTTTGAAAATATTTTGTTTATTGTTGTGTTAGGTTTATATGCGAAATTGATATTGTTGTTTTTTAAAATATTTCTTATGTTTTTATTATCTGTTAATCCAGGGATGTAACTTATGCTGTGATATGTCTTTTCTTCCTTTTCAGATATGGATTTATTATATATTGTGTAATTATTAAGTTTTGTGTTAGCTTCGTCAATCATTTTGCTGATGAGTCTGTTGGGGAAACTGTTTTCTGTTAATATTTTCCTGATGCGTTTAGTGTTCTTTTTGTGAAATTGTTTGTCGCTGAGATGGAAAACTCTATTGATTAAGTTTTTGGCAGTATTGATTATATGATGTGTCGGTTGTATAGAGTTATAATTTATTATTCTGCCGGAAGCGGTATCTTTTTATACCAGTCTATTGTTAGTCCGTTGTTTTTTCTGTGTATTTTGGTGTCCAAATATGTAATTGTATTATTTTCCTCTATTTATATGGTGAATTGTATTTTTGGATGAAAACTATTGAATGCTTTTAAAATTTTTTCTTTTTCGTCAAATTTTACTATAGCTAATAAGTCATCTACATATTTTATTATGTATTTTAGTTGGATGTTTTCCACACTAAGTTTCTTTAGAGTTTCGTCTAACAAGTTGTCAAGTATTAAATCTGCGATTGTTGGAGAAAGTGGATTCCCCATCGGTATGCCAAATATCTGATTGTAGATTTCGTTTTCATATATAAAATAATTGTTTGTACAGAGACAAAATTTCAGAATTTTTTCAAACAGGGACCTGGACATTTTAGTGTAGTTTTTGATGTCCGTCCATTTTTGCATAATTAAGGTTATTGCTTTGTTCGCTGGGATGTTGGTGAAAAGTGAAACGACATCTAGTGAGATCAGTATTTCTCCTTGCTCTATTTTAATATTTTTAATTTGCTCTTTAAACCTATCCGAATTTAATACATTATATTTTTTCGAGATCGTATTTTTGAGTATTTGTCCTACATATTTCGATAATTTAATTAAAATAATTTAATGATTTAATTTGGTTGTTTTGTATCCAGCGATTTCATATTCCAGTCTTACGTAACCAATCAATTCAGAATTCGGTTCTCTCAAAATAACAAAATGAGGTTCTTTCACCATCCTAGTATGATACTTCTCATCAGTTTCATGTCTCGTTAAAGTATCATCTTTTCTTCCATCGAATGAAAACGATAACAAATTGAAATCATCTAACCGTTTGCGAATCACTTCTTGTCTGCGTTTCTCTTTTTCTCTTCGAACTTTCGATTTATTCATGATGAGAGGTTCGCCATGCTTATCTTTCATTTTTAAATCTTGGAAAAGAGCGGTTCCTAATTCTGATGCTACTCTATCAGGCACAACAAATCTGTCACATAGCAAGGCGAAGTTAAAACAATCATATCTTTTTGTGTATTGTGAACTTCTGCTTATATCCATATCTTCTTGAACCGATGGCGGTGATAATGTTGAATCATCAGGATATTGGCATGTTTACATTGGTGACATAGACCTTGCTACTTGCTCCTCAATTTCCATCATAAATGCAGCCACTGTTAGTCGTCTCTGATTATGTTGGTCGTGCATAAACTTTTTGTAGCGTTCTGGAACCAAATCGCATGCATATGCAGCTGTCTTGTCCAATGTGAAAAATTGTTTCGAGATTTTAGAAAATCTAGAAATTTTGGGTACCTGATTTTAAGCATGCTGTTTACTTCATATAGCTACATATTGTAAACACATGGAAGATATATTTTATTACCTAGCAGGGATTACCAGTATTTAACCCAAAAATAACACAAGACTCTTAGAACGATACAATTAAAAAGTAATTACCATTTTCAATTCCGTTGGTAATTACACTCCTTAACACGTGGAGTGCCATCATACAATATAAAAATATATTAGTAGGGTGCCAAAATATAATAACAGTTTAAATTTAAAGTTCTTGTGATAAAAAAATGAATTTTTTGTACCGTTATTTTGTGTGATAGTCAGCGGATTTTGCCATATTAAGAAATAAAATTCAGGTTTTAAAAGTTAACTTCCACTTTTATATATATGCAGGATAGTGTAAGTCTCAGTTCCACTGACGGTACGATGAATATGCTCAGAGTACTGGCCAAGCAAAGTAGATTTGGAATTAATATATGCCATATAAATGCACAAAGTCTTAACAATAAGATAGAAGAATTCAGGCTAATCTTCGAGAATTCTCCTGTTGATGTAATTTGCGTATCGGAGACGTGGTTGAAAGAAACAACTCCCAACAAACTGATAGCCTTGAGGGGTTACAAAACTTTCAGAGCTGATCGAAAAACTCATGCTGGTGGGGTTGCAATTTTTGTAAAAGATAACATAAAATGCAGATTTTTGTGCAGAAATAGGTCTGATGATGTGCAAGTTAATTCTTTACAAGTCGAATACTTATTCGTTGAAATAGTATCGAACACTAAAAATCTCCTGCTTGGCTGTGTCTATAGACCTCACTGTTACATACCAATTGATCATTTTATGAGCGATCTTGAAGAGCTTTCGCTACTATACACTGATTTAATAATATCAGGCGACTTCAATTCTAATATATTATTAGAATCAGCATTAACTGACAACATGTTGTCCTTGGGGATTAAACCTATCAATCGTCTTATGCCTACTCATTTTACAACCACTTCCAATACCTTGCTTGATTTGTTTTTTGTCAATGATGTTTCAAAAGTTCTACTCTACGATCAACTATCCGCGCCCTGTTTTTCGAAACACGATTTGATCTTTACTACATATGATTTCCGCTTAAGTCAGGAGACACAGTCTTTTAGCTATCGAGACTTTAAACGCTGTGACCTTCAAGCTCTGAATGAAGGCTTCAATAACATCTGCTGGGACTCTATTTATCTCATGATATCTCCTGAAGATCAGCTTACATTCCTTGAAAACAATATTACATACCTCTATGATTCAGCTATACCCAATATTACTAAAACTGTTCGTGTTAATACTAGACCGTGGTTTTCTCCAGCGTTAAAATTGTTAATTGCGCAAAGAGATGTTGCGTACTCGCGTTGGAAGCGTTTTAAGATTCATGTTTTAAAAGAAGAGTATCGTACACTGCGTTCAAATGTTAACCGAGAAATCAGGAAATCTAAATCCCGGTATTATGCTGAACGGTTCCAATATGCTCTGGATAGTAAAAAAACGTGGCAAACTATACGAGATATTGGGATTGGTAAGGATAATACATGTGTTGAAAGTAGTGCAACTGCAAATGAGCTTAACTTGAACTTTACTAAAGTTTCACAATCCTATGACGACTCATACGATGAGAGTTACTTGAATAGCTTAGAAAACATCAATAATGCTAGAGTTTTTAACTTCCGCTGCATTAACGAGTCCGAAGTTCTCCTTGCTGTATCTTCTGTTAAGTCGAATTCTATAGGCTATGATAACCTGGACCCTCGGTTTATTAGAATTATCTTACCTAAATTACTTCCGTTCATAACCCATATCTTTAACACCATCTTCACCACATCAATTTTTCCTTCTAATTGGAAACAAGCTAAGATTGTCCCAGTACCGAAATCCGGCTCTGAATACAGACCTATTGCTATATTGCCCTTTCTTTCGAAAATAATGGAGAAGCTTATGTATTGTCAAATAAATGGGTTTCTAAAACAATGTAATCTGCTTAGTGTTTATCAATCTGGTTTTCGTGTGCAGCACAGCTGCATTACAGCTTTAGCTAATGTACTTGAGGACATTCGCTTGGACCTTGACAATGGCTATGTTAATGTTCTAGTGTTGTTGGATCACTCGAAAGCATTCGACACTGTCGATCACACTATTCTTTGTTACAAGCTTAGGAAACTGTTTGGTTTTTCTAGAACATCTTCCAACCTGCTCAGATCCTATTTGAGTAATCGTACTCAATCAGTTGTCCTCAATGGGATATACTCTACGCCTTTAGCGATGCCCAAGGGTGTTCCACAAGGATCTATTCTGGGCCCCCTTTTGTTCTCAATGTATATCAATGATCTGCCGAATTACTTAACCTACTCTAAAATTCATCTTTACGCTGATGATGTGCAGCTTTACAGAAGTAGCTCTTTGGAATTATTGAAGGAAAATGTTACTAAACTCAATTACGATTTGAATTGTGTCCACCGTTGGGCCACCTTCAATAAGCTACAGATTAACCCTAAGAAGTCTAAATGCGTCATCCTGCACAAAAAGACTTTGAAGTTTGATATTAACTTTGAGATACTACTGAACAATCAAAAGATGAATATAGTCTCTTCCACCAAAAATCTTGGTGTTCTAATAAATCCCAACTTAGGTTGGTTTAATCAGATTAATTCTGCAGCGGGTAATATATTTATCAAACTCCGTGAGTTATGGCCTACGCAGTACTTTACTCCTCTTAACATTCGAATTTTAATAGCAAAGACGTACTTAATACCACGACTATTATATGGTTGTGAATTGTTTGCCAGTTGTGACTCTAACAGTAAAAGTAAATTAAATAAATCGTTCAATAACATTATTCGGTATGTATATGGTCTTCGGAGATACGACCACTTGTCACCTTACTCAAAACGGTTATATGGGATTTCCTTCAACAGCTTGATGGATGTAAGGGTGCTTATGTTATTACATAAAATTATTTATTTAAAGGAACCGTCCTATCTCTATGATCGTTTGATTTTCGCACGATCCAGCAGGGGTAAGAAAATTATCCCATTTAGACACCGCAGTCTCGTATCTGAACATCAATTCTTCATATATTCTATCCGTCTTTGGAACCTACTTCCATGCCACATACAAACAAACAACAACGCAGTTCAATTCAAAAAACTTTTAATAGAACATTTTTCTGATTAAATATATCTTGTATCGTGATACTATTCATGTGGTTTTATAATATTATAATATATAGTATGTATAATCTATAATTTATAGATCAAAACAAATTTATATCCATATATACTTTAGAACTCTTAATATTGTATTTTAAAAATGTAATTAACTCAACTCTTTTATTCCCCTACTATAATTATAAGATTCTAATCTTGTTGTACGGGATAGCCAAATCATAAATAAATAAATAAATAATATAAAATAAATAAATAAAATTGTAGGGAGGGCAGACTCTGTTTTAAGTAGCTACAACACAATTTTAAATTTCTATGCCATACTGGATAGATTAGATTTTGCGTACTCTGATAAGACTTATCTTTACACATTAGCACAAGAACTGTCTACCTTAAGACAGGGTCAGATACCTATTATTAATTTTTATAGTGAAATCGAAAGTAAACTGACCTCAATAATCAACAAGGTTATAATGTCCTATGATGGATTTTCTAGTTTGATTCAGTCGCTCAACCAAAAGTATAGGATGAATGCACTACGAGTTTTTATTTCGGGTCTCAATAAACCCTTATGCGATACCCTATTTGCGTGTAAGCCTACTGCTTTGGCAATGGCACAAGAGTTAGACACGAATCAAAACATAAATCGGTTTGCCGCAAATTATAATAATAGGCTTGGCAACATTCAACAGGTCTATTCTTCCCATATAAATCCAAGATTCAATAATTTCAATGCTCCTTTTCCCAACAACCCGTCTTCTAGTAGTTTTTCCACACAACCAACAAAAAACTTACCTTTCAGTACAACAATCCAACAACCACAGCAATTTTACCCGCCGCCTTCACATTTTTCTGCAAGAGCACCATTAGGGAACTTACCTTTTAATAATCGAATGCGAAAATCTCTTAATCAGCCAAAACCATATTACTCTCAGTCTCTACAAAATCCTCGAGCTTATATTCAACCTTCAAATACCCAGGGTCTTAACTTACAGCCCCACTCACAAGTAATAGATACTGATGTAAATATGCGCACTGTCAAATCTACAAGTCGTCCAAATTTTCAAGTTAGGCAAAGCGAAAATGACTTAAGTCACGAAAGCCAACAGCAAAACCCATGGGAAGAAGAGTCAGCACCATCAAACCAAGAGAATTTGTCTTTTAAAGATGAGATTAATTTTTTAGGAGAAAATCAATTCTCCCCTACTTTGAGAGAAGCTTTTAGTTGATACAGGATCTACTAAAAGTTATATAAAAAAATACCCGGAATCTTAAAGGTATAAAAACACTTCCCAGACCTTTCCCTGTCAAGTCTGTTCATGGTGCTAGCAGAATTGATCAATCACCTCTGGTAAATGTTTTTAACAAAATCGAAACTTTTTATCTGCTAGAAAATTTACCATTATTCGATGGTATACTGGGTTTTAACTTCATTAAAGCAATAAATGGAGTAATCGATACGGGTAATAATAATATTCACCCCTATCGTGAATAGCAAGTGGAATTTTTGTTCACGTGAAATTTTTATTCCACTCGAGGGGAAAAATGGTATCGTGAATCTCCCGTGAAAAATTATTCCCGTAATCAATTCTCAGTGAATGTAAAAAGAGAAAAAGCTGAAAACAACATTAAAAGTCAAACAAATTTGTACTTGAACATACATATCTGAAAATAAAAATATAAAATTTTAAAAATACATAATGTTCGGAATTGGAGCAGCTTTGTTATTACAAGAGGAGGAAAGCAAGTAGCAGCGAATTGCTCGGCGACGTTTACGGGAAGCATCCAATCCCCTGGAGTTACCAGATACCTTGTAAGTAGCCAAATTCAATAAAAATTTCTTTTTATATTTTCTGTGCTTTTGTAGGTTTATCCAACATTACAGGTTAAACAAGCCTGCGTTTTTATATGTGCTGGACAAGCTGAACAATTCTTTGCCTTCCACAAAAAAGTTATTTTGAATTTCTACAATTTCAAAACTTTGTGCCTGCTTAAGATTTTTCGCAGAAGGAGGTTACCAAAAGGGCGTAGCTAGAGACTACGAAATAGGAATGGCACAGTCAACTTTTTCGGAGATTCTGTCAAGCGTATTAGATGCTCTTGAGGGAAATCTTTGTGGGCAGTGGATAACCTATCCATCGGAAGAAGAAAATAAAATCACTGCACAGGAGTTTTACCGGAAGTTTGGGATACCTGGTGTGGTAGGATGTATTGATGGGACACACATCAATATTATAATACCAAAAGATAATAATCATCTTTACTACAACAGGAAAGGGCACCACAGCTTAAATGTTACACTTGTAAGCTATATTTTTGTAAATATATACATTAATTGTTAGTTGTGAATATAATTTCTTTAAAGATATGTGATAGTAAAGTGAGCATACGGTATGTTGACGCCACACATCCTGGAGCTTGTCACGACTCCTTTGTTTGGAATAGCAGTTCTTACAGAAGTGTAATGGAACAAAATTATTTGCAAAGAAGCTTCACAAAGCCGCAGGCAATCGCTCTGTTGGTTTGCATTTTATTCAGCATTATATCGGTTTGTGCCGTATTAACAGATCTTGCCCTTAAATAAAATTTACTATAGTAATAAAATATAATAAACTTTGATTTGTAATAAAAACTACTTACATTTTTTGTTCTGTTCCCCACCAAAAACAAAGCGAATGAATTAAAGGGAAAAGTGAAAAAACTCCTGGAAAGAAATCATTCACGATAAGGGGAATTTAATGTTAGCGTGAAATCATTCACGGGGAATGTCTTCACGATTGCAAATTTAGGGAAAAGGGAAAAATTTCGAGGGAAAAATTATTCACGATAGGAGTGATTATGTTTTTCGAAGGAGGCATGAAAGGCTAAAGTATTTGAATTTGGATGCAATCAGTAACTTAGTATTAGAAACAATTCCAAAAAATGTGGAAATAGATTTATACGATCTCATCCATGAAAATGCTGCAGTATACGCGAAACTAAATGAAGCTCTACCGTATAATACCACAATCAGAACTAAAGACGAAGAACCCATTTACTCCAGATACCAGTCATATCCGATCTGAATGATCGATTTTATCAACAAAGAAGTAGAACAACTTTTAAGGGATGGCATAATAAGAACATCACGTTCTCTCTATAATAGTCCAGTTTGGGTAGTGGACAAAAAGGGATTGGACGATTGCTTTAGACATAATAAACGTCTTGTATTCGATTTTACAAAATTAAACTCGAAGAACATTTGCGAAAAATATCCTATCTCTGATCCCTCCGTTATTATGGTGAATCTCGGAAAAGCAAATTTTTTCACAACCCTAGAATTGAAAAGTAGCTTTCATCAAATCAACTAGGTTGAACATGATAGAGAAAAAACGGCCTTCACTGTGAATAACGGCAATTATGAGTTTTGTCGCCTGCCATTTGAGTTAAAAAACGCGCCGAGCATTTTCCAACGCGCCATCGATATAGGAAAGTGTTGTCACGTCTATATTGATGACATCATTATATTCTCCGACTCTGAGCGGAGTCATATGTATGATATTAACAAGATATTAAAAAAACTTTTAAATACTAACATGCGCGTATCGTTGGAAAAATCTAAGTTTTTCCAAACTTCCGTAGTATATCTCGGATTAATTGTATCAACGAAAGGTATTAGAAGATGCCCAAGTAAAATTGAGGCTATAGTTAATTACGAAACTCCTTCTACTTTGAGAGGTCTCAGGTCGTTTCTGGGGCTCGCAGGTTACTACAGGCGATTCGTAAAAGATTGCGCTTCTATTGCGAAGCCATTAACTAAGTACTTACGAGGGGAGAATGGACACGTAGGTACTCGTCAATCTAAGCTAGTTAAAATTGAATTGGATGACGAAGCGTTGGCTGCATTCGAAAAGTTGAAGAAATTGCTTGTCTCCGAGGACGTTCTTCTTTTATACTCAAACTTCGAAACACCGTTCGATCTTACGACGGACGCATCCTCCCATGCAATTGGTGCAGTCCTTTCACACGGACCATTGATTTCAAGAACCTTGTCTCCAGCAGAGCAGACAAGGCCATCGTGTGGGTACTTAAGTCACTTAAACATTACCTCTATGGGGTAAAGAACCTAAATATATTTACGGATCATCAGCCATTGATTGAACTTTTCCGTTTTCGACAACCCAAATACGAAAATAAAGCGCTGGAAAGCATTTATAGAAGAATATTCCCCAACATTCTTTTAAAAGCCAGGCAAGGATAATATGGTTGCGAACGTTTCATCGAGACAATTTTTGAATAGGGCAACAGATTCAACATCAACGGATTCTATTCAAGACTGTGCTAGTGCGATTTCGCATACCGAAGTCATACCCACCGTTGAAAATCCCGTTAGTTGCTTTAATAATCAAACAATCCTTGTCCAAGAAAATTTTGTAAGGAAAGAAACAAGGATAATATTTAGAGATAGTATCCGCTACCGAATTTCATATAGAACTGCTGAAGACCTTTTAGAATCGGTTCATACCTCCATAAACCCTCGAGTTGTAAATGCAATATATTGCGACTTACACTGTTTAGCACAAATTCAACACTTCCTAATATCAAATTATCCTTCAGTCAAATTCCGTTATACCAAAAAATTCGTTACAGACGTTTTTAATCCAAGTGATCAATTGGAAATACTTAACAGTGAGCACAACAGAGCTGATCGATCCCTTGGGGAAAATATTAACCAAATTCTTCAAGAGTATTATTTTCCAATATGAAGAAGCAATTAAAATATATTATAGCAACTTGTGAAACATGTCAAGAGGCAAAATACTCCAGGCACCCGCAGAAACAGCAAATAACTGAAACTCCAATACCATCTTCTATTAGAGAAATACTGCACATTGATATTTATAATACAAACAAACTTTTCTTTCTGACTTCCTGAGACAAATTCGCAAAATTTGCTGTAGTTAAGCCCATTGCTTCGAGGGCTATCATTGATGTAAAACAAGCGCTTCTGAAGAGGTGGAACGTTTCCACAGTACATTAACGGAAATTGCAAGATGCCTTAAATTAGATGACATCTTCAGCGACCCAATAGAACTTGTTCTCCTTGCAACATCAAAATATAATAGGACAATTCACTCCACTATTGGTGAGACCAATTCAAACCATACCAGAAGACTTAAGAGAGACAATCCAATTAAGAATTACAGCTAAACAGAAATCCGACTTAAACTACCATAATAGAAATATAGTTACAAGAACATATAATCCCGGCGACAAGGTCTATGTAAAAAGCAATAAGCGTTTAGGTAACAAATTTAGCAAGGTCTTCAATAAAAAATAGTCCAACAAGACTTATGAACAACACTTAGAATTGACGACCGAATTGTTCATAAAGACAACATTAAATTTCTCACTGTAACATGAAGATTTTATAGTTGACAATTAACTCCAATAGCAAGGACAAACATAATTGTAGCCTTTATCTAACTCTGTATTATGTACTTAATGTTAAATTTTTTTAGAGGATTTGAAATCCGTATGTTTTTATCTAAACTCCAATATTTCAGACGAGGACGTCTGAATCCTAAAAGGGGGAGCAGTTAACGAATGGGTTAATTTCTTGATATTTGTCTACTTATGTTGCTAGTTAACAATAATGTAAAAATTGCACTCATCCTTCCTTTCTCATTCATGTTTTTAATAATACTATACCGTTGTATTTCTCATCAAAGTAAAAGGAATAGTAGAAGGAGAAAAGAATTCCTCTCTTGTAATCGTAACTATGCAGATCAATTCCATTGATCTTCATTCATATTTTATAACATTGTGTTGTTGCTACTCAAAATTTATGAATTCATTATAATTTTTCTAAATTGAATACTATTATAATAAAGGTTGAAACCTTAATTTCAACCTTAAATTCGTAATTTAAATAAAAAATAAACGGAATAGTTCTGATTCTATGGATGGGTATCGAACCCTAAAACTAATTTACACAAATATTGCTGTTCTCTTAAATAAAAAACACAGTAGCATTTTTCTTCTTCCAACTAATGCAATATTTATTGTTGTTGAAAATAAAATTTCAGTACTGAATTGTGTGTTTCAATAGTGTCTCTTGATATGAAATACTGTTATAGAAGACAACATGTATGTAAATTTATGATGTTAAAAGCAACGGTCGTACTTTGTATTTAATTTATTTTATATTGATTCGCACGCTGATGGTGAAAAACGTATTAATCAGGTTTTAGAAAATGAGCTGTAATTGGAAATCTTTTTTTTTATTATTACTATTTTTAGTTTTGATGAACACTTTTTTATTATTTATAAGTTTTTATTTCATTTGTTCTTATTATAAAAACAGTAGTAGCTTCAATTTTTTACGTTTATTGATGAATAAAGGTATATAATTTAGATCTTTCCCTTAAAAGAAAAAAAAAAGATTTTACAATCAAATAAGTGTAAGTAAAATGAACTATTGAACAGTATGGAGTGTACAAAATATTTATTGCACACTTGATAAAACTGTCCACTCAAATGAGGTGCTATGATTTTTTGGTTGTTTGCTCATTTGTTCTCTGCATTTGCTGTTTAGTCATATTCCCATACAAATACAATCAATATTTGCGCTTAAAAAATATGAAATATTGTACACTTTTTAACATCTTACGCTCACCTTTAGTATATACGTACATGTATTCTCATTTTGAGAAGTTGTAGTTTGTAGTCTGCTGTCGTTATTGTGGTTAATGCTTTAGTTTTTAATAGACAATCAAGGCTTCTCAAAGCATTAAATAGGTTCAATTTAGAAACAAACATATAAATAATTGGTTTTTTGTATTAATTTTGCTTCTCAGCTCTGGAACCGTATTTAGGATTTTTCTGAATTTCAATAGCACACTATTTAAGAAATGGCAGGCAGCATAAGACAAACATTAAGCCAAACAGCTGCTAAATAAACATGTCAGAGTCTTCGCCGCGGAAAACCAAAGCTAAGGAAGAAACGCTATAGTGAAATACGAAATCAACAAAGAAGAAGCGAGGCCGATTAAACAACCACCCAGAAGTATATCTCCAGCGAAGCGTAATGAATTCAAAGCCGTAGTAAATGCAATGTAGCAAAATGGTGTAATCGAATCATCGTTCAGTCCTTGGAAATCGCCAGTAGTCTTAATTAAAAAGAAAGATGACAGCACAAGATTCTGCGTAGACTACAGGACGCTCAAAAACATTACTAAGAAGGACAGCTATCCGCTCCCCAGAATTGATGACACTGTAAACACGCTATCTAATACAAAATGATTCCCCACGCTGGATTCGCAAAGCAACGGTTTATGATAGTTCATAATTATGCCGTTTAGTCTCTGCAACGCTCCATTCATATTTAAACACCTAATGGAGCAAGTACTGAAGGATATTCACTGGAAGACATGCTTGATATATCTAGATTACTTTTGATGAGCATCTTAAGAACCTGGCAAAACTTTTTCAACGGACATCCTCAGCTAAATTAAAACTCAGCCTGAAGCAAAATATTTATGACATCGTACTATTGCAGATGGAATTTCAAAAGATGAAGATGAAATACGAGCAGAGGAGGATTGGCATCGTTTTAAAGGCCTCCATGAGTTGTGAAGCCCTCTAAACTTTTATACTTACTACAGACACTCTGTACCAAATTTTGATAGTATAGCTACGAGTGTACATGAGCTGACCGAAAAGTCAAGACCATACCATTGGGGTGAGCTCTATCGAGGCGGCCCTACAATTTAGAATGTAGACATTACGCTATGTCTGAACAAAAGGAAGGTGTTCTTGTTGTCCGGCTAAAGCACATCGACTCAAATGAAGGTTGGTCTGCGGCACAGATAGAAAAGGACAAAAGATCCTCTAGGAACGAGATGTCAGCTGAAACTCTCCTCACAAACTCTTATAAGGATCAGTGGAACAACCTCAATGTTATAAAAGGGTGCCTATACCGCATATAAGAAAGTGCAGATGAAAAAACAGCATCCAAATTAAATGTTGTGTCATCCTCCTAGATAAGTAGAGTTTTGCAAGAGTTTCATAGTGGCCCTAGTGGTAATCATATATGAAATACAAAAAATTTTGAAAAACTACAGCAGCGCTTTTTTTGGGTTGGATGTCAACAAGCAGACTAGATAGCAAACTGCCCACAGTTCATAGCATTAAAGGGTCCAGCAAGAAGAAACCGATGACAGTTGCAGCAGTACAACACAGGTGTAACATCCGAGCGCGTAGCGATGGACGTAGCAGTCCTTTTTCCCATCACTGAAAGAGGAAATCGTTATGCGAGAAATGGTAACAGTTGAGGACAACAACAAAGATAAACTTAACAACATCAATGCTGATAAATGATGTTCCCATATGAAAAAACTAAATATGTATTCAAATATATATAGCGACATACATATGTGCATCAATAATACAAAATATACAGGCTTTGCCACTGTTTTCTTTTTTTTTTTTTTGCTAATTTTTCCACCTATTTTAATATAATACTACAAGTTTTTTAAGCTTTAGGTTTTTATGTTATATATATATATATATATATATATATATATATATACATATATATATATATATATATATATATATATATACATATATATATATATATATATATATATATATATATATATATATATTATATATATATATATATATATATATATATATATATTGTAGCAGTACTACATTATATAATAAAAAAATATAAAATAGACGGGTATCTCTATTACTATTTAGATATTGATATCAATATTCTTTCTATTATTAAGATTTCATTGTATTACATTAACTTTCAGTGATTGCATCTTCCCTAATATAATATACGACATATGTATGTATATATGTATATTTATTTCTTTGATCCTTACTCTCGCTGTGTTGAGGCACTTTTGAGTTATTTTGCTATTGTGTATTTTTCTTAGTTCTCGTTCTGTACACAAACTCAGCAACAGCATGGCACATACACTTACTTCTTTTAGACATACTGTTGTTGTGTTGGAACACTTTTGAGTTATTTTAATAATAATATTTCTCTTATTTGATTCTAGTCCTCTGCGCAACATCAACAGCAGTATGATATATACATATGTATGTATATTATTTAACTGTGTTTATATGAATTATAACGTATAAGTGAAATAGAGAATTAATATGAATAACAGTTGTGTTATGATAAATATTCTCATTGCACAGTTGATTTGTTTCTTTTAATTTGTTGTAAATTATTATTAGAGCTTCAGTATGTAAATCATTATTAGAGCTGCACTCATGTGTGGATGATCTAAATATTATTTAATAGGATTAACTGTATATATTTTGCCATTTATTTAATAGCTGTGTAAGAGCATTTTTATGAAAATAAAATCATTCGCTTATGAACTACTAAGAAAACAGCGGATCCTTTTTATTTAATAACGAATACAAGCAGAGTGGACATTTTTAGACTTAGTCAGTCCTATTTGTCTCTTAACGTTATAAATAAGTATTTCCCAACTTTAACGTACAGTGTCTGGTCTGGATTTTCTTATGTATCACACCGTTGATTAAATAAAATAATAAAATCTTAGGAACAAGAATAAAGTCCGACTTCCTACATTATTTATTTATTTATTTTTCAATATTTCGTTAACCTTTGGCTAAGTTCTTTAGTAAATTCTTTTATTTTGTAATATTTTGTTCTTTCAAACAAAAACAATTTTTTTTTTTAAATCAACCTGTGCAGGTGGATTTTCTTCAATATGTCTACTATGCAAAATTAACTTCCAACGTAAGAACAGTAACAGATATGTAGTTATATCAAGCCAGAATATTTGGAAACACTATTAAATCAAAGATATAAGTAAACACATTTAGAGAAAAGATAACAGGTATCATTGATAAATGAAATAAACTAGATATAGAAGAACTAGGGAACAATGCCTCACAGGCAGAAAAGAATATGATAGTCAAATTGAATAGAAAATTAGCTAAACATTTTTAAGAAAGGCTTAAATGAAAACTTTTAATCGACCATATATGCTGCTCGACCAAATGATTGTCAGAAGGTAAACCATAGCTCAATTATACATTTTAGAAGAGAACAACCAAACTTTCCACAACAAACATATAACAGACAAAATAATCATGGACAATTTACCTATTATTCTAGAAATAAAAATTTTAATATGAACAACAAATTTGGTAACAACAATGTTTCCAGAACCAACAATTTTAATAACAATTTCTCTAATAATAACAACCATAAAATTAGAAATTATAGAAAGGAAAACGTGAATTCTATTAGATTTAATAGCAATTGCAACTTCAATACAAATACCAGAAGAACACTAAATAACACATCCAGGAATAACAATAGACACATACATGCCATACAGAATTCGACAAATACAATTGGCTCGGAATGCATAACTATTCCGGACAGCCAAAACTAAGAGTATGCGAAATTTCAGGCAATCAGACAGAATTCGAAGGTGATGAAAATTCGAAGATAAAAAGTGCAAATTAACTAGAATCACTACAGAGGAAATAAATTCTTTAAGTACAATATATTTAGAACTAACACTAACTGATGGAAAATGTATTCATCCTTTCCAATTAGTAAAATCTGATTTTCCACTAGAAACAGACGGAATATTTGCAAAATAGACTATGAAACATATACAATAGCTTTATTCATAAATAATACTACGATAACTTCTCTAATGCATAAAAAAGCATTGACGTCGCACTGTTGCGCCTTTTCCCAAAAACCGTGGCAAAAATAAAAAATTTTATGACAAAATTTTGTAAAATGAATGATTACATCGTACAAAGAACTTCTTACTGATGCCAGTTCAAAAACGTCTTTCTTAATTGGTTGAAAATTATAGTTGGTGGAGCTGCTTAAGGCCGGCGGTTTTTTAGGAAGCCCCAAAAAAGGTGATTTTGAAAAAAAATTACATTTTAAAATTGAAGTGCTAGAAACCTTGACTTTAGATCATTACTTTTTTGGTATCGTTTTAAAGGTATGTTTATTTTTAATTGAAATAAGCAAAAAAAAAAAAAATGTGCATCAGATGCCCTACTTTTTCGGCAGTTACCGCTTTTCAGACACCCTATATTTAGGTAATTTTTACAAATAAAATAGAGCATATCTAAAAATGGCCAAAACTGGTCTCACCCAAATTTTCGGAGCATATTTGCTAAACAATGCTTTAAATAATGTAACTAAACTTTGCCACCAAAAGTTGCCGTTTTTTTTTTTTTTTTGATACAAGAGGAAAACTGTTATGTTGTTCATAGTGAAAACCGCAATAATTCTGTTTTCATTGCATTACGTATTTGTTACATATTTTAATTTCTCTCGTTCATACGAGATTTACACGATGACTTTTTCCCCTGCATTTTTTTCAATTCTCTTTTATGTTACGTTGCCCGCATTATAAAAATAGGCAGGTAGTTTTAAAACTTTTTTTATACTGAGTAAAATAGAAACTGCAGTTTTACACTACAAATAGTTGAGGCCTAGATTTCTGTTTTACAAAGCAGGTAAATTGAACCTTTTTTATTTTTGGGTATAAATTAAACCGCAATTGTGTAATCAAGCCAGTTAAGTTTTTACTTTGTAAAAGCAGTGATCATTAAATTATACAATTTTACTCTAAAGTGCTATAATGTCATTTCAAAATTCGGAATTGTTCGAGTTATTCAGAATCTCACATAATGAAAATGTGTGTAGAATGGCTGTTCTGCAAATATTACACAATTTATCACGATACCACGAAGAGGATGTTAAAACCACAATTCACTTTGTTTACTTGAAAATTAATAAAAAATGGCTTGCCTCAAAACGAACGATAAAAACCTTTATGGAAAAGAGTTCAGATTGGCTAAATGAAATAACAATTTTTGAAAACATCGAAGAAGCTCATACATCTTCTAACAGCAGAAGAGGAAGACCTGCGAAAACTATAAACAAGTGTTCGGAGTACACAAGAAAACGCAAACTTCAAAATGTCACTAAAGATATATGTAAATCGCATCTTTCAGAAGCATTATGTCTTATGTATGTTAAAGATAAATCAAGGTCAGACATTACAAAAGCTGTGGAGCTTGCAAGCCCAAATCAACTGCAGAGAATTAAGGAGAGTATTCCAACTCCTCCAAATGCTTTACCCACAAAGTATAGCATAGCAGAAGCCTTAGCGTTATTTATGGACTTGGGATCGTCAAAGGAAAAGTATTATATTTTACGAAGCTCTTTAAAGAATCATAATGTCAATATTCTTCCTGGATACAAAAAGGTTACATCTGCCAAAAAAGAAGCAGTGTCATCTAATGTAAAGGTTACTGAAATATCGGTAAAGGTTAAACTGCAAGACTTAAGGGATCATACAGCCAAACGCCTTATTCAAAGTTTGTCTAAAAAGGAAACTGTATTACTGCCAGATAGGCTTACATTGGTAAATAAGTGGGGATGTGATAGATGATCCGGTCAAAGTGCCTACAAACAATCAATATCGACAAATGACACAACTATTATAGATGCAAATATGTTTATGGCTTCTGTAGTACCGTTACGACTTAGAAGTGAAATCTCTGAGCATTGGAAAATCCCCGCTCATCATCAGTTTATTTTTGCCGTCCGATATTTTTTAAATACACAAAGGAGTCTTCAGAAATAATCAAATCAACAGTAAACGATATAAAAAAGAAAATTTCTGAACTAAACCCTTTAATGCTTGAAATGGAGAATGGAAAAACAGTTTTGACTTAAAATGATTGATGGCAAAGTCTTAAATATAATAACAAATACTTCGTCAACTTTGAAGTGTACGATTTTCAAAAAGACACAAAAAGACTTTCAAAATCTTGATGATTCAAGTGATGAGCACAACTATGAATATGGAATTTCTCCATTACATGCTAGAATTAGGTGCATGGAGTTTATTTTAAAATTAGCGTATACAATTCCGCGAGATAGAGAATGTTTTGATAAGAACTCAACACCAAAAGAAAAACTATCTGCTCGAAAAAAAATTATTCAAAATGAATTTCTTAAGAACCTTAGGCTGAAAATAGACTGCCCAAAGCAAGGGTACGGAAATACGAACGATGGAAATATATCCAGAGCATTTTTTTTAAATGATGAGGTAACAGCCAGAATTACTCGGGTCGACAATCATATTATAAAAAGGTTTGCAGTTAGTAAAGTAATTATTTTTACGAACATTTTATATTGCTATGTTAAATCGAATTAATATTCATAGGCTAATTGTTCGAAATTAATTGAAATCTCAGAAAGACATGATGATAAATATTCCAAGGCACACAGGAAAGTCAACATCAGGTTTATTCAACTTACACAGCAGAGCAGAACAGCTGTTTTCGAAAGTCGCAACACTTTCATCTTCAGTGCTCATGTGTATATTGTGTTTATCACCACAGTTTAGGTGGCTTAGTTGAATGTGATAACAGTTCCTATTTAAACAAATTTTATTGTGAAAAAGAATCCGAGAACTGTATCAATCTGATGTTAACACGTTTTTGTTTTAATACCCGTGTTACCGTTTAATTATTTCTGCAGAGAATTAAGGAGAGTATTCCAACTCCTCCAAATGCTTTACCCACAAAGTATAGCATAGCAGAAGCCTTAGCGTTATTTATGGACTTGGGATCGTCAAAGGAAAAGTATTATATTTTACGAAGCTCTTTAAAGAATCATAATGTCAATATTCTTCCTGGATACAAAAAGGTTACATCTGCCAAAAAAGAAGCAGTGTCATCTAATGTAAAGGTTACTGAAATATCGGTAAAGGTTAAACTGCAAGACTTAAGGGATCATACAGCCAAACGCCTTATTCAAAGTTTGTCTAAAAAGGAAACTGTATTACTGCCAGATAGGCTTACATTGGTAAATAAGTGGGGATGTGATAGATGATCCGGTCAAAGTGCCTACAAACAATCAATATCGACAAATGACACAACTATTATAGATGCAAATATGTTTATGGCTTCTGTAGTACCGTTACGACTTAGAAGTGAAATCTCTGAGCATTGGAAAATCCCCGCTCATCATCAGTTTATTTTTGCCGTCCGATATTTTTTAAATACACAAAGGAGTCTTCAGAAATAATCAAATAAACAGTAAACGATATAAAAAAGAAAATTTCTGAACTAAACCCTTTAATGCTTGAAATGGAGAATGGAAAAACAGTTTTGACTTAAAATGATTGATGGCAAAGTCTTAAATATAATAACAAATACTTCGTCAACTTTGAAGTGTGCGATTTTCAAAAAGACACAAAAAGACTTTCAAAATCTTGATGATTCAAGTGATGAGCACAACTATGAATATGGAATTTCTCCATTACATGCTAGAATTAGGTGCATGGAGTTTATTTTAAAATTAGCGTATACAATTCCGCGAGATAGAGAATGTTTTGATAAGAACTCAACACCAAAAGAAAAACTATCTGCTCGAAAAAAAATTATTCAAAATGAATTTCTTAAGAACCTTAGGCTGAAAATAGACTGCCCAAAGCAAGGGTACGGAAATACGAACGATGGGAATATATCCAGAGCATTTTTTTTAAATGATGAGGTAACAGCCAGAATTACTCGGGTCGACAATCATATTATAAAAAGGTTTGCAGTTAGTAAAGTAATTATTTTTACGAACATTTTATATTGCTATGTTAAATCGAATTAATATTCATAGGCTAATTGTTCGAAATTAATTGAAATCTCAGAAAGACATGATGATAAATATTCCAAGGCACACAGGAAAGTCAACATCAGGTTTATTCAACTTACACAGCAGAGCAGAACAGCTGTTTTCGAAAGTCGCAACACTTTCATCTTCAGTGCTCATGTGTATATTGTGTTTATCACCACAGTTTAGGTGGCTTAGTTGAATGTGATAACAGTTCCTATTTAAACAAATTTTATTGTGAAAAAGAATCCGAGAACTGTATCAATCTGATGTTAACACGTTTTTGTTTTAATACCCGTGTTACCGTTTAATTATTTCTGCAGAGAATTAAGGAGAGTATTCCAACTCCTCCAAATGCTTTACCCACAAAGTATAGCATAGCAGAAGCCTTAGCGTTATTTATGGACTTGGGATCGTCAAAGGAAAAGTATTATATTTTACGAAGCTCTTTAAAGAATCATAATGTCAATATTCTTCCTGGATACAAAAAGGTTACATCTGCCAAAAAAGAAGCAGTGTCATCTAATGTAAAGGTTACTGAAATATCGGTAAAGGTTAAACTGCAAGACTTAAGGGATCATACAGCCAAACGCCTTATTCAAAGTTTGTCTAAAAAGGAAACTGTATTACTGCCAGATAGGCTTACATTGGTAAATAAGTGGGGATGTGATAGATGATCCGGTCAAAGTGCCTACAAACAATCAATATCGACAAATGACACAACTATTATAGATGCAAATATGTTTATGGCTTCTGTAGTACCGTTACGACTTAGAAGTGAAATCTCTGAGCATTGGAAAATCCCCGCTCATCATCAGTTTATTTTTGCCGTCCGATATTTTTTAAATACACAAAGGAGTCTTCAGAAATAATCAAATAAACAGTAAACGATATAAAAAAGAAAATTTCTGAACTAAACCCTTTAATGCTTGAAATGGAGAATGGAAAAACAGTTTTGACTTAAAATGATTGATGGCAAAGTCTTAAATATAATAACAAATACTTCGTCAACTTTGAAGTGTGCGATTTTCAAAAAGACACAAAAAGACTTTCAAAATCTTGATGATTCAAGTGATGAGCACAACTATGAATATGGAATTTCTCCATTACATGCTAGAATTAGGTGCATGGAGTTTATTTTAAAATTAGCGTATACAATTCCGCGAGATAGAGAATGTTTTGATAAGAACTCAACACCAAAAGAAAAACTATCTGCTCGAAAAAAAATTATTCAAAATGAATTTCTTAAGAACCTTAGGCTGAAAATAGACTGCCCAAAGCAAGGGTACGGAAATACGAACGATGGGAATATATCCAGAGCATTTTTTTTAAATGATGAGGTAACAGCCAGAATTACTCGGGTCGACAATCATATTATAAAAAGGTTTGCAGTTAGTAAAGTAATTATTTTTACGAACATTTTATATTGCTATGTTAAATCGAATTAATATTCATAGGCTAATTGTTCGAAATTAATTGAAATCTCAGAAAGACATGATGATAAATATTCCAAGGCACACAGGAAAGTCAACATCAGGTTTATTCAACTTACACAGCAGAGCAGAACAGCTGTTTTCGAAAGTCGCAACACTTTCATCTTCAGTGCTCATGTGTATATTGTGTTTATCACCACAGTTTAGGTGGCTTAGTTGAATGTGATAACAGTTCCTATTTAAACAAATTTTATTGTGAAAAAGAATCCGAGAACTGTATCAATCTGATGTTAACACGTTTTTGTTTTAATACCCGTGTTACCGTTTAATTATTTTCTTCATGTCCTATTTTTCTGAATTTTTTGTTCCATTATACATTAAGTCAAACTTTTATGGTTTCAATTTACACTTAAGTATATGTGAACGGGTTTTCCAATTTTCATTGGTAGCTGAAGCCTTAGCTTGAATTTGTAAGGTAATTATTTTTACGAACATTTTATATTGCTATGTTAAATTGAATTAATAATTGTTCGAAATTAATTAAAATCTCAGAAAGACATGATGATAAATATTCCAAGGCACACAGGAAAGTCAACATCAGTTTTATTCAACTTACACAGCAGAGCAGAACAGCTGTTTTCGAAAGTCGCTACACTTTCATCTTCAGTGCTCATGTGTATATTGTGTTTATCACCACTGTTTAGGTGGCTTAGTTGAATGTGATAACAGTTCCTATTTACACAAATTTTATTGTGAAAAAGAATCCGAGAACTGTATCAATGTGATGTTAACACGTTTTAGTTATCCTAAACGTTATAAACTATAGAGAAATGGTAAATGGCCCAAAGTTTCATGACTATGCATCAAAAACTGCCCAAATTTTGGCTCAAATGTACCCAGAAGAAACTTAGTCCTACGGTCCATAAGATTTTGGCTCATGGTAAAGATTTAATTGAATATCAATGCCTACCAATTGGAGAGTTATCAGAAGAAGCCCAAGAATGCAAAAACAAAGATTACAAACACTTCAGAAACGCAAATACTTGCAAAATTTCATGGATAAGACAAAATGAGGACCTTTTCAATATGTTGGCCGCCTCATCAGATCCACTAATTTCACCACGAAGACATGTAACATCTCAAAAGGATTTACACAGCAGAGCAGAACAGCTGTTTTAGAAAGTCGCAATACTTTCATCTTCAGTGCTCATGTGTATATTGTGTTTATCACCACTGTTTAGGTGGCTTAGTTGAATGTGATAACAGTTCCTATTTACACAAATTTTACTGTGAAAAAGAATCCGAGAACTGTATCAATCTGATGTTAACACGTTTTAGTTATCCTAAACGTTATAAACTATAGAGAAATGGTAAATAACCCAAAGTTTCATGAATGCATCAAAAACTGCCCAACTTTTGGCTCAAATGTACCCAGAAGAAACTTAGTCCTACGGTCCATAAGATTTTGGCTCATGGTAAAGATTTAATTGAATATCAATGCCTACCAATTGGAGAGTTATCAGAAGAAGCCAAAAGAATGCAAAAACAAAGATTACAAACACTTCAGAAACGCAAATACTTGCAAAATTTCACGGATAAGACAAAATGAGGACATTTTCAATATGTTGGCCGCCTCATCAGATCCACTAATTTCATCACGATGACATGTAAGATCTCGAAAGGATTTACAAGAACGTAATTATAGCTCTGATATGTTAAGTCTATTAGATATCGCTCCCAATGTTAATGACTATTTTATAGAAAACTAACTAATAAAAAATAATTATACTATTTTGAACAAAATATATTAAATAACTTGATATCGTTATATATTATATAGCATTAATATTAAAAATATTTCAAGAATGTGTATTTATAGTAAAAATAAAAAATATATTACGCTAACATGTTAAATTACAGTGGTATTTTTTTCTACACTTCCTTATGACAATATCATTTGAAGCACAAAAAGTTGTTTGAAATGTTTTTTAAATTTTAAAAATATCATTACTTCAAAAGATATGAATTTTGCGACAAAAGAAGTCAAAAGTTATTACCGTGCCCAGTGCCTATCAAAATGCGGGAGCACTTATTTTGAAACTAAAGGATTTAAAATTGAAGTGATTTTTAACTATTGCAAATATCTTGGTAACTTCAAAAATTATGATTTTTGCGACGATAAAGCCACTGTGCATAGTACCCTGTGATTCTATGGACATGCAGGTTACTTATTTTTTAGTGAAAGCGGTTATCTTTGAAATGCTTTATACATTTTTAAAACATCTTTATTATGTACTTTAATGTTTATTATGTTTGTTATGAAACAGTCAAAAGGCGACACTGTGCACAGTGCCGCGGTTAACTTATGAGCGTGATAATCATATATATTGTAGCTTGAAAGGTCTTCTTTCAAATGCTTTTTAAAATTTTTATATATCTTTATTAATTTAAAAGTTATGATTTTTGCAATAAAAAAAGGCAAAAGGCCCCACTGTGCGTCGGTAAAGGAAAAAACGAAGAAAAAAACAGAAACCAACGTGTTGAATCGTTGGTCATCGAACATGTTTAAAATTTGGTTTCATCAAATTTAACTTAAGGTACTGGAGGGAAGGTGGAAAAAAATAAGCAAAAAACACATGCAAACTTGTTTGAAGATCTTTACATAAAATTCTATTTTCATTTCAAAACTTTTTTAATGATTTAGCTACAATATTTATGTGCGTGTATAACTTTCTTTTGCTTTACATGATGAATGCAAGTGCGAAAATGAACAATTTAATATCGAGCAGGAAATGCTGCGTAAATATGTGTAAAAGATATAGAAGACATTTTAATGGTTTACGATATTTTATTCGTTTTAGGGCAAATTTTGCGGGGAAATTGTTTAATGCCTGAAGAAGATTACACAAAAATCTTTATATTTGCGACCGTGACTTTGAAAGCTCATTCATTTGGATAAAAAACTAAAAGCGGAAGCAAAGGCTCTATAATAAAAAGATGTTGCAGGCCATATATTACTAAAATTCAAAAATTTTGTGCTTCGAAATCCAATGACTTATTTATTATTTTTCTCACAATTTTTGAGTAACTTAATATAGTTTCTTACACTATGTATTATGAATGTTTGTATATATCTACATACATGCATAAGTATGGCTGTTATTTATTAATAATAGTTTTTCATACTATTGCTGAGGCCGATGAAAACTGTCCTTTTATTGTTTTGTTTTTTCCAAATGTACATACATTTTTACTTTCTACAATGTTTAGTATACACACACTGAAATTTTTTCCAAAGAAAATATCATAAAATGTTTTATATATTTTTCTAAAAAATATCTCCATTAATATTTTTAGATAAAAAATACTTTATAATGAAAAATTTTTTATAGTAAAAAATTCATTCATAATAAAAATATTAGTAGAAAAAATTTCAGAAAAAATATGTTTCTATGGAAAAAATTTCTTTGATTATAAAAAATTTCATAAGCTACATCTCTTCATAAAAAAACTGTAATAAAAATTGTTCAATTGAAAACATTTATTAATGAAAATATTTTTGTAAAATATATATACAGAAAGAAAATTTTTCTTTAAAACTCATTTTCTATAAAATATTCTACATCGATAATTTGTTATATCGAAAAAATTGTCCGTAAAATAGTTTTTATAAAAAATTTGTTTTACATAGAATAGAAACGCTTAATTTTCTTATAATAACTTTATTGCGTAAGCATTCTTCATGGCAGATTTATAAGTACATATCATCTAGTGCTCAGAAGGTTAAAGTTTTAAATCATTAAAAAAGGAAACTACTTTTTTGTAATATGTTTTCTTGTCAGTAAAGTAATTTGAATTTAAATAATATGAATATTTTATTATACGAAATTATCAAATTTTGCATCAGATATTGCACATGTATGTAGGTATTAACACTTCAATTGTTAAGCTCATTTTCTTATTCACATACATATATTTTTAAAGAATAATGCGTTTGAGGTCGTAAAGCAAATATGCGCACAGATGGACGAAAGAGATTCTAAGTAAATGGTTTTGGTTATGGACGAAATGATCATAAGAAAACAGTTAAGGTATAATCAGAGTTCAGATTTAATAGATGGATTCGAAACAACAGGTTTTTTAAGAACTAAAGTATTGGTACTCATGCGTGTGTTTTTATGGTAAAATCATTGTTTTCTAATTCTAGTATAATTTGAAAAAATTCGCGTGAGATTCGGAACTCAATTTTTTAGCAGAACTATTACAGATGCTATTAAAACAATATGCAAACCTAAACAACTTAAGAGGTGTTCCGCAGAAGTGGCCCTTTTAACAGCTCAATTTGTGGAAAAATTTGTAAGATTTTCGATTGTCTTAATAGTGGTTCCCTTTATGGCGATAACTGCTACAGATCTGCAGTTCAAGCTAACAATGAACCTCACAAATTTATAAAAAAAACTATGGAATATCTGAATGACGTGGATTTCGTTGACCAGAAAAAGCGTGTTTTCTTCTTAAATGGTATGAAGCTCACTCTTAATTCAGACCACTTACTGGTTAATGTTATTTAAATTCTAATTATAAT
>OY776281.1:51649717-51659717 GCA_963675445.1 Linnaemya vulpina
TTTACTCAGTACTTCTTTTCTGTCGCTCGATGATAAAAGTACATCAAAAACGCTAGGCATACATTGGAATGCGGCAGAGGATGTGTTTTTCTTTACGTCAGAAAAAGCAGAAATAAAGCAGTCGTACACTAAAAGAGAGGTGCTATCCTTTATAGCACGGTTGTTCGATCCTGCGGGCTGGTTGGCCCCAGTAATAGTGACCGCAAAAATTTTTATTCAGCAACTGTGGCTGGATAAGATAGAATGGGATGAGCCTATAAAGTCAGCAGCTCTGCTAAAATGGCAAGCCTTTATAACAAATTATAAAAATATCGAAAAGATGAAACTTCCGCGGTGGGTGGAATATTCGCCTGGCTGTGACATCCAGTTTCACGGCTTTTGTGATTCTTCAGAATTGGCGTATGCGGCAGCGATATATATAAGAGTCAGCATAGAAGGTAAAGTGTCTAAAAAGTTGCTCACATGCAAAACAAAAGTAGCTCCCATAAAAAAACCATCCTTACCTCGTTTAGAGTTGTGCGGAGCAGTGCTATTAGCAAACTTAGTCGACAGTGTAATACCAGACTTAGGACTAAACACACATACACATCATCAGTGGTCCGACTCAACAATTGTTTTGGCATGGTTGAAAAAACCGCCCTGCAGTTGGAAAACATTTGTAGCAAACAGAGTTGCTACTATATTGGAGAAAATCGGCAACAAAAATTGGTTTCATGTCTCTTCAGGGGACAATCCTGCCGATCTAGCAACCCGGGGGCTGACTCCTACAGATTTAAATCTAAACGAGCTTTGGTGGCGAGGCTACGTTTAGATAAATCGCAGTGGCCCGAAGGCCCTTCTCAGCTCGAAACAACGGAAGAAATAAAAGGTACCAAGGTTTTTGTTGCTATCTCGGCTGAAAAAGAGGACATTTTAGACCGGTTTTCAAGTCTACCACGAGCGCTGCATGTAATAGCATATATGTTTCGTTTTGTCACTCTCTCAAGTCCAGTCAGGCGGTTGACCCATGTATATAATACTGTGCGAATTCAGGCTCACGAATTACGGTTCGTACGAAATCGACTGTTTTCCCTGTCGCAGCAGTTGCACTTTTTAAGAGAATTCAAGAGCTTAAAGTCGAAAAAACCAATCGACCCACGTAGCCCTCTGCTGACGCTTACACCATTTCTGAATAAATATGAGGTCATAAGATCCAACAGTCGTCTTAGCCAATCGGTATGTTTGTGTTACAACGAAAGGCACCCTGTTCTCCTGGTATACAGTAGCAGACTGGCTCATCTTTATGTAGAGTTTGTGCACAAGCTGGTCGACCACGGTGACCCTCGGCTCATGCTGTCGGTGGTTTGACATGAGTGTTGCATTTTGAAAGCTAAGAATCTGGTTAAGACAGTGGTCCACAACTGCAAAATATGCGTTCTACACCGCCAGCAATTTCAAAAGCAAATAATGGGCGCTTTACCCCCAGAAAGAACAGCCTTAAGTCGTCCTTTTACTAATACGGGTGTTGATTTCACCCTCCCCTTTGAAATCAAAACTTTTACGGGGCGTTACTGCCGTATTACAAAGGGATATTTTTGTCTGTTTGTTTGCTTCTCGACCAAAGCGATATATATCAAAGCTGTTAGCGACTTAACAACCCCCGCTTTTCTTGCGGCGTTAGCACGTTTCGTGGCTCGCCGGGGCTGCCCCAACTGTATGTTCTCTGACAACGGTCGAAACTTTGTCGGTGCGGCACGGGAGATCAAAGCAAACTTCGTGACTCCGCTGTAGACAAATACGGGCATCAAAACTTAGAATGGCGATTCATTCCGGCCGCAGCACCTCATATGGGTGGGCTGTGGGAGGCAGGCCTTAAAAGCTTAAAAACATTGCTAAAAAGTCGGCAGATCAAGTCAAGCTTACTTATGAGGAATTTGCCACCGTTTTAGCACGAATCGAAGCATGTCTCAATTCCCGACCACTTGGCCCGTTGCTTGCTAGTGCAGATGATTTGTCAGCCCTTACTCCCGGACACTTCTTGAATGGCTCGTCTCTGCTCTCTCCAGCTGAACCTGAAGAATCAGGGTCTTCTTTAACCATTATTAACCGCTGGCGCAAAGTAAAGGCTCTGCAGGAAAAAATCTGTAGGCGCTGGAAAGAAGGGTTCCTAACCGAATTATACAAGCGAAACAAATGGAAGGTGCCACAGATAGATTTGAAGGTCAACGATTTAGTGGCCCTGAAAAGTGAGCCCACTTGCTCTACAGAATGGCGCCTAGGGTGCATAACCAAACTTTATCACGGCCAAGACCATAAAGTGCGAGTAGCTGACATAAAAACGTACAATGGTATAATTACACGCCCGATACACAAATTAGTCTGTCTACCACTTTGCCACAATTAAATCCACGCTAGTTATGTTTGTCTCTATCGTGTCTCAGTTTCTTTAATTTTCCCCCTATTTCTGCAGATAATCATGGCTGGCTGCAGGCTGTTTAATACGGGGTATACTTGCCCCGTCTGTAATCGGTTCATGCTGATGGATGTAGAGGGAAAGCTGCGCGTGGTGGCCGAAAAGGGGTTGTGCTACAACTGCCTGGCCCAGTCGCACTCGACCGAAGCCTGCAGCAGCAGCGCACGTTGCCGCCAGTGCCATCAGAGGCACCACAGCTGGCTACACCCCATTGCGCCAAATAAGATCTGGGTGGCGATGACGGCCGTAATTCGAGTGGCGGTCCATACCGGTCGCGAAGGGCGCCGCTCCCGAGCCATGATAGACCCAAACCAGGCTCGGTCGAGTATGACGGCAGAGGAAGCCGCGCGGCTTGGGTGCCATATTGTAAATGGGCGTACCCGGATTTGGATCCACCACAAAACGGACGTACGACGTGTGTTGGAGGTCGAGTGCGCAGTGGAAAATCGCGCATTTCCACGCAGCCCCTCGGAAAATGTAGTCCCGGTAGAGGTTCTTCGGGCGGACTGCGCGAACCGGCAGTGGCACCGCAGCTTTCCGATTTATCTCATCTTGGGTGCGGATGTGCACCAAAGGATTTTGGTAGGGCCAGCCCGCGGCCGTCCAGGTGGACTCTACCATCAAACCACAATATTTGGCGATGTCTTCTTCGGGGAGGCCGAACGAGATTAAACGTAGCTCCTCTACATAAGTGTCCCACTTTTTTTTATTTTATTTTTTATCTTATCCTGCTAATAAATAGAAGTTGATCAAAATTCTTGTCCTTACTTCAGCAAATTATGTTGGTGTCAGCAGATATTAGCGCTCAGTGGAGATCACTGCCGAAGCCACCTTCCAACTGGCATCACCATGACAACTGCCGCGATCAAAACAGCGATTCGTCACTGGCCGCCGAGTGGTCTTGCGGCGGCAAGATGAGGCTGACGGCGGTGGCGCAGCGAACTTTTTACTCACTTTTGGTCTGCTTTTTAAAGGATAGAGTACCGATTTTTTGAGATCACATAATTGCCAAACCCAATATAAATAAAAAATAATAAATATTAAAATTGAACACTTTGGAAATAAGAGTCTAAAGATTTTCAGTGCTGTCGTATCCCAAGGTAACAATATATATATATATATATATATATATATATATATATACATATATATATATATATATATATATATATATACGTATATGTATATACAGTGGCCAAAAACCCTATTCGACATAAACCATAAAAATTTATTAATAAAAATTAGTAATAAAAATTATATTTTTATTAATAAAAATTGTCAAACTAAAAATTTTATAAAGTGATGTTATATAACGTTTTATTAAGGGATAAACCGATCTGGATTTGAATTAAACAAAGTTTTTAGTGTATTCTGGGCCGATGTGGCTCCATTCCTCCTGCAGGATGACTTTTATTTGGGCTTTGTTCGAAATTTCTCGATATCAGATCTTTTTCTCCAAGTGACGCTAAAGATGCTCAATGAGGTTGAAGTGTGAGGACTGTGGTGGGGTTTTTATTATTTTGGGGCAATTATATAATAGCCTGATAGAACTTAAATCTATTTGTCAGACCTAATTTTTCAACGCTTGAACGTAAATTTTGCTTTAAGAGGTCCATATATTTTCAGCAAAAATGACATCCATCTAGAACACTACAGTCTTATTAAAATGTTCTTTCCGCATGGAGACGTTTGCTTGGATTTGCACTCATCGGACGTGTCCCTAGGTGGCGGATAGTGGGGGTTTGGGATAGGGTGGGCGATTATCGTCCCGGGATGGGTTAAGGAACTGCACACATCAGTGAACAGGATTTCAGCACACCTGGGATGTTGATCTTCCACTTTACCCCGGACCTAAGGGATTCTCGTAATCCCTAGCGGACCAGCCAAAACCAAGCTAGGGTAGTACCCGAAAATAGCTAAAAATGGAAATAAATCTTAAAGAAAATAAAGTTATGGTGCAGAGCCTAAATAACGCAGTACCGGCGGCTAGTAGTGGTGACCAAACAGCCCTCAGGTCGTCCACAGAAGCCGACTGTAAGGAAACAACTTCGGGGATGGGCAACTTGGCCTCCGCTATTGCTAAAGCTACAAGAAGTCTAGGGTAGCTAGAATCGGTGCCAAGGGTGATGACAAACCATGCCCAGCCACAAAAGACAGCCGAGGTCTCCGATTCTTTCTATCCAAGAAACATAAAAGCATCCTCCGAAGTAGATAAGATGGTCGAGGAAGTAAGTGGTAGCATATAACGAAAAGGAGGAATCTTTCAGGCGCACAACAACGGAAAGCAGTAAAATTGAAACGGAGGAATCAGCAGGATGCTTCAAAGGAAGGTGAAGCCTCTAAACCCATCTCCATGGAGAAAGGCAACAGAATTCGCTCGCCGGAGGTGCAGAACACTGCTGGCCTCCGAAAGAAATTTAAAGTAAAAAGCTCTCCGCAGGAAGGTGGTGTAGCGGGCGGCGGGTCCAAACACCCTAAAGAGAACTCTTCGGAGGGCTCAAAGGGTGTAGGGACCACTCCGTGTGCTAGTACCTCCATACAAGCGATTGCGTCAGGTAAATCTTCAGTGGTTAGAGGAGTTCCGAAAGCTTCTAAATCACTGAAGAGGAAACTGGACGAAAGGAGGGCAAAAGAGCAGCTCCGTATGCAAAAGTGGCGCGCAGAACACTGGCAGAAGAGCTGATTCCAGCAACCCATCAGGCAAAATTCCGGTGCACTACCAAAAGGAGGTGGAAAGTGTTATAAATGAATGTATTGTGGAGTACATATTGTCAACTGATGAGGATGCTCCACAAATTCATATTGAAAACAGCAAGTTTGTTCGGGACGTAATATTTCTACAACTGGAGTCCGACTCCTGTATGGAGATACTACGAAACCGGATAAATAGCATTAAGGCACCATGGGAAGGTGGAAGACTCTCGCTTGTGAAGAAGACGGAAATCCCAGCCCTAACAAAGGCATCCCTTTATATAAAAGGATAGGGTGGAAGTCTGAAAACAGAGGCCATATCAAATATTATTAGCAAGCAAAACAAAGGACTCGATGCGAGCAAGTGGGAGATCTTCCACCGTGAAGAGGCAGAGGAGGGCACCTTGATCGTGGCGGGTCTGGACAAAGCGTCCATGGCCTACCTCGAAGAACGAAGAGGGAAGGCCTTCTTTGCCACCTCGGCCATATACTTCGGAAAGACTCCCATTGGCTTTTCAGTAGGCCTGACTGAGAATGCCAAAAAATATAAGGCGAAGCCTAGAGAAAAAGGGGAATCAGAGATCAGTGTATCTCAAGAGGCCCCCTCACAAGCCGTTGGATAAAGATGCTGCTGTTACTGCAGATATACCTCCATCGGTGTCTCAAGCCCTGATGGAGCAAATAACAAGAGGTAAGATATGTATATATATTTAGTTTAATCGTTGACCTGTTGTATTATAATAATATTCTTGTTTTTTCGTTTGGCTATAGGCCAGGTTTTTAACAATCAATAAACACTAAATATTTTTTGATTATTTAATCTTTATTTAATGTTATTTTTCCCAATATTTCGAATAGCTTCGCTATTCATCTTCAGGGAAACACTGTTGGGTACAAAACAATAAATGATAAACATTACAATTAATTTTTGATTACTTCTAATAAATTTACAACTACATACATGTAAATTAAAAATTTAATAAAATTAGATTTAATTAACATATTTTCAATATGTCGATCGTCTGTAGTCCTTAGCTGCGAAAACTGATTTGTTTATGTTGTTTCTTGTGTTTGTTTATCACACTTCTGTAAATTTGAGGCATTTCTCTGTGTCTTGTTTATAGTTAAGTCTTTTCTCTGCAGGAACGTCAATTATGTGTAACATCTCTAAAGTAAATCTCCTGGAATAATGGTTTTCTTGTTGTAATATTTTTACATTATCAAAAATTTTTTTTTTTGGCACATGATTTTTCTTTGCATAGTGGGCCGCAAGTGCAGTTTTTTGCAAGATACACATTGTGTTCATACAGGAACCATGGACAATTAAGAACAAGGTTTCTGGGTTAAACGACTGTAATTATCAACTTTTTTATACAAAGACCGGGGCTAGACCCAGGGCGTGCATACTATGTTATAAGAGACTAAACTTTCTTTTTTCCCCAGAATTATCAACATTAGACGCCATAACTCTAGTATATGGCAGTCGAAACATGCTAATGGCTTCAGTGTATCTGCCCTCGGATACCCCGACACTTCCACCAATGTCGGAATTGAGGTAAATCATATCTTCCGCCAGAAGTAAAGGTAGGAATATAAATTATAAATTATAAATTTCAGGAGAGAAACCAGAATGCTCTTTAATAGAGCCCGTAGGAAGAGACGAGATATATACTGGGAAGTATATGTGTTATTGTAAGCTTAACGTTTACAATAAGAAAATAAGGAGAGCCAAACGCGAATTATGGAAGCTTTTCTGCGAACAGGTAGAAAGCGTTAGGGAAGCTTCCAAAATTGAGAAACTTCTGTCGAAAACCCATACTCAATTTCTTATGGAGGCACACTTCTGTACAGGGTAGGAGACCCCTGAACCGGAAGTGGTTTACCCCGCGAGAATTATAGATAATACAAGGATAATGATGGATACTCAAATGGTATGTAGAGCAGTGAAGAGCCTTTCGCCCTATAAAGCAGCAGGGCCTGATAGCATTTTCCCTGCTCTTCTTCCGAAGAGTATAGACTAATTGAGGATAGGTTGGCTAATATATTCACAATCTGTCTTACTACCGCATATACTCCCCCGGCATGGAGGGAGGCTAAAGTCGTCCTCATTCCAAAACTAGGCAGGGAAAGCTATACAGATCCGAAGGCTTACAGACCGATTAGCCTAACTTCTTTCTTACTGAAAATGTTGGAACGAATTGTGGACACAATGTTGAAGGAAAGAATACCGCGCAGTTCACTGAAATTTAAGCAAAACGCTTACATTAGAGCCAGGTCTGTCGAGACAGCCCTACAGGAAGTTGTGTATTATATAGAGAGAACCTTCGAATTGGGTATGTACACCATCGCTGTATTTATCGATATAGAAGGGGCTTTCAACAATATATGGACCTCGAGCATTATTGACTCGCTAGGTAACTTTGACTTGGACCAGAGATTGATTGCACAGCTGGAATCACCGGTTTTCGAAATAGAACAATACAAATTAGCAAGAAGGTCAAATATTTAGGAGTGATACTCGACTGGAGGTTATCCTGGAAGGACCATATAGAAAGTAGGGTAATCAGAATACAAAGAGTCTGGACCTATTGTAGAAGGGCAATCGGGTCCAAATGGGGAATGAGCCTAAAGATGATACACTGGCTCTATACGAGTGTGGTAAGACCAATTGTGACGTACGCCTCGCTAGTATGGTGGACGTCGCTGGAAAAGAAGGTTAATATCAAAAATCAACTAAGGTGATGGAAAATATTCTATCAATACTGCCTATTGCTATACAGGTTAAATACGAAGCAGCTCTGGCTGTTACAAGATTGATAGTGATGTGTGAATGGCTGACGAGAGAACACATAACCAAACACCAGAGTATAATACACGTCTTACCCCGGAATAATGCTCACACAGTTACGTGCAATAGAATTCCTATTAGATATGTACAATCACACTGCACCACCATAATATCGGAAGGTATGGGATGGGAGGAAGCAAGTACAACGAACCCCATGACCAGCCTGTACACTGACGGGTCGAAGATTGGCGACCGATCGGGTAGAGGTTTCTATGATATAGGTCGTAACTTTCGCAAGTACTTCCACCTGCCGGATCATAACACAGTATTTCAAAGTGAGATCATGGCTATTGTGGGAGGGATAAAATGGCTAAAGGAAATCGATAACAGATTATCGGTTGGTACATTCACGGATAGTAGGAGAGTTATCGAGGCGCTAACAAACCATGCGGTTCAATATCGGTGTGTACTACAATGTAAGGATGAGATTAACTGATATACGCAATGTGAAAGCATAGAAATATTATGGATTCCAGGACTTCCTTGATGTCCTGGAAATACTGAGGCAGATAGGCTAGAAAAGATGGGAGCATTAATTGCAAACATCACACTAGACAATCCAAAGCCATTTCAGGTTTTTAAGAACGAACTGAAACAATGGGATATAGAATTGCACACAAGAGATTGGCAGCACTCTACCGTAGGTAGGGTGACTAGCATTCTATGGGACCCAGATGGTAACAGGACAAAAGAGATCCTAACATTCAGTAGGCCAGCACTACAAAGACTGGTTTATTTAATAATAGGACATACACATAATCATCTGGCACGAATGGGTATCGTTAACGATATAACATGCAAGACATGGCACGAAACACTGGAGCACTACTTCTGCTACTGTCCAGCTTTTAGCCAAGTCAGAGGACAAACATTTAATCAGGAGATTATACAGGAGATGGAATTTCTTATGGGTTCTAATTGGAGGGACTTAAGAAGATACATTGAGGAAACTAGGTTCATAACGTAACCATATTCAAAGGTTTTCACGGCATTAATGGACGTTCCCTATGGTAGAATGGGAACTCTTTACAATAGAGCGCACAACAGGCCTAAGTGTAATCCTGAGTGGATTGGGATAACTCATGCCCCTCTTTTCGACCCAACCTAACATGTTCTTTCGCAAAGTCTAATCTAATTTTTCTATTTTTCTTAGAAATGTGGCTTTTTTCGGGCTGAGCGAGCACGAAGTTCGTATTTTTTTAGGACATTTCTTATGATTTGAGAAACAATAGATACGCCTACATGCTCTTCAGTTATTTTTACTAAAGCGCTGGCATTAATTTTTGGATCTTTTCTTATTTCCCGCATCGTTCTTCTAATTCTGTTAGTTTGCGATTTCGGACAGTACTTAACTTATTTAACACGTTGTTTTCAGTCTTAAATTTTTTTGTAATATAACGGACAGTATTTCTAGATTTCTGAACGATTTCTCATATGTTGCTTTCAGTTTATCCTAATTTATAATGGTGTATTATTAAATTTCTTACATCAATAGAAATTTCTTTGCCTTTACGTCCCATTTTCGCGATCAATCGCACAGAAATACAAAAACATTCCTGTAAGTAATAAAGAATAATTATAACGACATCCCTACCAACAACAACCTTAAGTAACGCAATAAATATAATTCCAATAAAGAAATACAATGCTTGTCGAATACTTTTCTTCTTTGAAATTTTAGTGTTTTTATAAAACAAGATGAATGAAGATGTATATATTTATATATATTTATGTAAACGTATATATATATATATATATATATATATATATATATATATATATATGTATATATATGTACATATATATATATATATATATATATATATATATATGTATATATATATATATATATATATATATATATATATAGTATATATATATATATATATATATATATATATATACATATATATATATATATATATATATATATATATATATATGTATATATATATATATATATATATATATATATATATACATATATATATATACATACACACACATAT
>OY776281.1:51667217-51674717 GCA_963675445.1 Linnaemya vulpina
TTTGAATATGTTGATGGTGAATAAGTATAGCTATTTTAAAATAACGACACCAATTTTCTGACAGCTAACATGAATAAAAATGCAGACTTGCATGGAAGCCAGTATATCATTAAATGTACCTTGATGCGATATAAGACTGCGCTAAGTAATGAAATTTAACATATTGTTGATTACATTAATTAAGAATACAATATATATATATATATATATATATATATATATATATATATATTTATTTTAAGAAAAATAAAGGTACCATCCCTGAATAAAAACAGATCGATCAGGGAAAGTACATGGCTACTTTTGTTTTCCATCGCTACCAAATTCATGATTTGCACAATTAAACATAGAAGTGTTACCATTTAAGCGATTTTACGTTTCTGAAAAACAAATCATATGTTTTTAGTTTTTTTTAATTTGAAATTATTCTTATATAAATTATTCGTTTGTTTTCTGTACAAACGGGCTCTCAGAAGTAATTATCAAACTTGTTTATTCTTATGGGACATTACAATATACATACATTGAATTTCTAGTATGTGTAGTTATATGCAGCATTAAAAGGAGGGTAGAAGTTGCTGATTGATGCGTAGAAAAAATTGGGACTGATTGCCAGCAAATAAAATTAGCTAAACTACAATTAGTTTATCAGCATTAACTGATAATATATACTCAAATTTTCTCTCCAATAGGATTTCAATGGTAATATAACATTGTGATACATACATACATATGTACGTACAATCTTATAAGTATATATACATCATATACCTAGATTAACTGGCATAAGTTTTTCTAAAAAGAGCATTGAATTTAAAATATTTCAGTGTTATTGAAAAATAATATTGAACCTTTTATTATATTTTTAGATATCTAACAACATATACATCCATGTCTCAGACTTCAATTCGGTTAGAAAACACAATTGATTCCATATTTTAGTTCTTAAGAAAAATTCGTTTGTTAGATTGGTACAGGATTTTTAAAAGAAAGTTGAAGCCAAATTGAATAGCTAACTTTTCATGTATTTAAAAAATATGTGTTAGTTGTTTTGGTTGATTGCGATAACAGTTCTTGTTTATGCAATTTTGATAATATCTTTTCTTCATTTTTTATAAAAATGTTTGAATTCTGGGTTCAATGCGGCCGTCACAAAGAGGAAAGCATCAAAAGTAATTTAAGAAAGGGACCGAGCACTAGATTAAAAAAATTTCGCGTCGAGAGTTCAAAAAGCACTAAAAAGGGGACGAAAAGCACCGAATTGACAACGCTTATCATAAGGTAGCATTACTACGAAATAAAATACAACAACCAAGGGTGTGGTTGCTTGTGTAAAGTCATGGCAATCTTGCGTATTTAATGTAGCTTGGGTGATATCTTTCGGCGTTTTTAATCAGAATTTTGCGGTTATAAAACTTAGTATGCAATGCATAAGCATAATCAATGCTGTCATGCAAAGCATATCAACACTGGGTAGCCGTAAGATAATGTGTATTCAACTAAAATATATTTGTGATGTCAAACATATTTTGGGAAATAGTTAAAAAAATGAAGGGGAAGAATAGAATAAGTGAAACCACAGTTATTATTAGTAATTTTATATCACATTTTTGATAAAAAGCTTTAATATTTTAATATGTTTTATTGATATCTTTTAATTATATAAAAATAAACGAACGTCGTCAAGTTTCATTTAATCATGTACTGATAGGGTAAACATAAAGGGAATTGTTGCCACCTGAGCTCTCGAGGGCACCTGTTGTTAATGCGTCCTGGCTGCCATTTGGTTAGTTGTACCTGCTTTTACAATTTTTTTCAGAAGCAGAACCTTTTAAGCTTTTTAGAAATTTAAGTTACATGAGTTTAGATAAAATTTATCTAAAATAAAGCTTTACTAAATTAAATTAGTGTACTTAAATTAATTTTAATATAAGTAAACCTTCCCATATATTAAGCAGTTATAAAAGTTTTAAGTTGTAAAAGCTTTTTATTGGAATTATGTGTAAAAGCTCTTTATTTGGCGTACATACATACATATGTATGTATATGGCTAACATATGATATATTTAAATATATACATATAACACATAAATATGTGGATTGTCCATTGGTTTTGAAAATAATTTGTTTCTTTATCGCATGGTTAATTTCTCCACGTCACATATAAAAATATTAAAATTTAAAATGTTAAAACATAAAAATTGTTAATATAAAAAAATTTTTTGGCAATTAAAGCAAAATGTTGGAATTAAAAAAGTACACGCAAATTTTTGTAGTTAGTGTATAATTTTGCAGAAAAAGCCAATATGTTTTTTCATATAAACAAGTTTTATGCTTCACATATTAAACTTTTTTATATGAAGTATGGGATCAATATGTATGTAAATATATATTCATGGCAACAAGCCAATAGTCAATAAATTTTTTATAATTGCATAAATTATCGGTATGGAATATGAGAAGATGGAATATATGCATTTGCATGCATATAAGTATGTATGAACAAACGTTAAGACGCAGACTTAAGGGTGAAAAACGTTTACCTTTTATTATCGCTTTATTCTAAGTCGATGGATTAACGAAATATATTGGCAGCACTTGTATAACGGTAAATTTTATATGAGATTCATGCTTAAAATTTTAAAATTAAATTTCATTAGAAGAAAAGAAGTGCTTGGAGTAGTTTATGCAAAAGCAAACGGCTGGTGTTTTTTAAAGTACAGTTTTTTTTAACAACTTTAAAATAATTGCTTAAAGTTTAATTATAGTGTGGTTTTCCTGCGAAAAGTAAACTAAAACACATAAAGAAATGGATTTATATAAGAAAGGTAAGGATCATGAAAAATTTGCCAATTTTAAAAAATTATAATTTAAATAATAAAAAAAAGAATTTTATTAAACAAATAATAATACTCCTTATAAAAGCTTCTCCTTATGGAAAAACAAAGCGTCAACAATGGACTCAACAGGAGAGGGATGCTATTTTTGCCAATTTTGGAGACATAAAACATCTTAAGAAGCTTCCAAGTATGATGGAGTGTGTGAATGCTATCAATTCTCAAATTGCGTTAAGGAATAGAACACCTCAGCAAGTCAAATCATGGATCGATAATCAGATAAGATACAAATAGAAGGTAAGAAATCATAAAAACTTGTTATAAAAGTTTATGAAATATTCAAAATAGAAGAATATTTTTGTATTAACTTCATTGTATAAGATTTATTTACTATTTATCTTTTCATGTACTCCAAAAATGTTAAAATGTCATCGTTGCTGCACATCTGCAATTAAAGAACAACTAATGAAAATATCTGCATATGTATGTCACCGTCTACTACCGTAAGAGAATATATTACTCCTCCACAAGAGGCTTTAGTGAAGCTTTTTTCCTGTCAAAGATTTTTTCCGCAAAATTATGTACAATATCATATTTTTTTATTCATATATTTAACTTAAAAATATGTGTTATAACTATATGCTTGACGTCAATTTTTATAATATAACAACAAACATTTTCTTCAGAATAAAATTGCAATTATAAATTAGGGAAATTAAAATTAAATTTTTGGGTTTTCCTGTTTTTTTAATGATATTGAATAAAATATTTAAATTACTTGAAAAATAATTTCTGTATCCTGTCTTATTTTGAAATCAAAAACATTGCAATATAAGGAAATGAAATTTAATTTAAATTCTTATATTGTATTAGTTCTTTACTATATACAAAAATTTTAAATGAATTATTAAACTAAGAATTAAATTAATCATAAAAATCATATACTGAAATATATAACTTCAGTTGTTATCCTAAAGAATACATCCAGAGGATGTACAAATATAGATAAAGTAATGTGTATTGGTTTTTGTTTAATTCTTAGCAAGTCATTTAAATCAAAATACACTTCTATTGATTTTAAATTTTAATGTGCGACATATTGCTAACAAGATAATTTGTCATCTTTAGATTCTGCTAATATTTATTTGCTTTGATAATTAATCATCTTTATTCTGCGTTTCGATTCGAATCGAAGTTTTCTCCGTTTGGCAATTTTGGTATTCTGCGTTGCATTGTCCGTATAATTCCGATTTGTTCTTCGATCGCAGCTACTTTTTTTCAAGTTGTTTGTTCACTGACGCAGATTTTCTCGATGTATGTTTGCGTATTTCAAAAATGTATTATAACACAAAATATAAGTAGAAAATAATATAATTTTATTTTGTAATAAATTCTTATTTTTTGTGAAATTTGGAAGCTAAGCTAATAATGGAATAACTTGGCCACAAATACTACTAGCTACATTTAAGAGTATTTGTCAAAAGTAAACTATTTTTGAATAAGAAACCAGATAATATTATGTAAAACATTATTTTATAAATTTCTGTCAAGATTTTTCGTTTTTTTTATCTTTTTAGCTTTTTCACAACCTACTTAAATCGATTTATGTATTTTGTTCTTATATTTTATGTTCCTTAGTGTCAGAACTTTTATGAAAAATTTTTAATAGCTCCTTTCATATAATTTTCTCTTAATTTTTATTAATCAATTAATTGTTAAAGTTTATATTTTGGAAATGTAATTTAAAACTAAAATAAATGAAATTCGGTTACGAAGTGTATAAATCCTATAAAACCAATTTTATATTTTATTATCACAATAGTTCGATTAATATGAAAAATCATTCTTTTTCCTTTGCTTCTTTACCTATCCATCCCAAGTTACTTTTCAGTTAGTAAACTACTTTATTTGAAGATTTATTTTGGTGTTTATTGATTTTGTATTATTTTTTTTTATATATATATTTTGTTTATTAAACAATTTTTCGGCTTAATTTAAGCTTTCGGATTTATAGCATTTTTTCCACTTGGTCACATCATACCTCTACCATCAACTTGAGAAGATTTTAACATCTTCCCATAATATGTACACAGTACTAAAAAACTACATCTGTTTGTTTCATTCAACATCTTTCAATAATTTGTGGGTCATCACTAACAATATGACTGCACATTGCAGTACACAAATATGTTGTGTTCGTACTTTAAAAAGAGCCAGCTGCATAAGCATTTTTTTTATTTATTTGTGAATTTATTATTATTATTTCTGTTTAATTTGTATAAATCATGCTTTTTTTATGTATTACTTTTCTTTCGAAGATACTCTTTCAAATACATATGTACACAGAAAAAATTACGTAGTATAAAACCGAACTAATGTGCAGTTTTTCTGAACATTTCTTACGTTTTCTGCTCCGTAAACGCTTGCAGGAGAAAACTAAATAAATCGTTCAGACTCGTGACAAACGTGCATTCAGTTTTTTATTTTCTAAAGTTCAGCTGACACAAATGTAAACGCGGTTTCAAAAATATACTATGGACGTTTAGTTATAGTATTACTAAATGTGTATTCAACAAAAACAATACACATTAAATTTTTTTTTCAACTAAACGTGTGTTCAAAAATAAACTATGACCGTTCAATATCCTTATTACTAAACGCGAGTTTGGTTATTTATCAGACTCGTTCAGTGAATTAAATAAAAGAACCATTTGAATATTTTTAATTCATTCATTAATATTTTTTCATATTTTGAAGATATTTTGCTCCTCCACAGGAAAAGTTTTTCGCGAAATTCTGCTCTTGGGCCTACCTTTTTTATTGCATCAGCAATATCGCGTTCATTTAAGAACGGAAAGTGACGGTATTCTATTCTTGCTTCTAAAAAACAACAGATACAATTTTATAACTATAAAATAATACGTACATACATACATATATGTGTGTATGTATGTACATAAATAATTATAAAAAAGCACAAATGACTTTTTTATAATTTTTTTATGAGTGGTAGGGCTACAACTTAAACCCCTTGTCGTACAAAATATTTAAACCAGACACAAGAAATTTATCGTTTTTTTATAAAATTCAAAGAGAAAGAGTCAGCTCGGATAAAATTAAAAGCTAGATGTTGTTATTTCCAAATTATGCGATAATGAACACAAATTTCTATTAGACCATTGTATAACGATTCGATATAGACTTCTGAAATTTAGATTAGCTATCAATAACCCCACAATTAAGCCACGTATAGCACGCTTGGGGATTCCTATCGAATCAAGTTCATCTACTATTACCTTTTAAAAAATTTTAAATATTCCAAAATATGAAGCTTCTAATATACAAACAATGTATTAAACATCATATACCCACTGTGGTGAAATTTCTAGGACGAAGTAGTTTTACCACCTTTATAACAACAAAAAGGTTTGGAATTTTTTAACTGGGTTAATGATTTGGTGTAAGAACCAATGAAATTCAGGCATATGGACGTACTTAACCTATAACAAAGAAATCACGGGTATTATTTTAATTTAATACAAAACTTAAACATAAATGCATCGTTTGTCTTAATGAAAGAGGTATTACTTTGATTTGAGCCTTTATTCGAGTTAAAAATAATGAAATTGTATTGTTTAAATTAGGCTGCACTTTGAGATGATACTGTTTTGTTAATAAAATTTTTTTAACTTATGGTCTTAATCCGAAATGTGGCTATGCAAAAATGGTTCAATTATATTATTGAAATCGATTTTTCTTGAAATAATTGCATAATTTTAGAAGAAAACCAGTGTGTTATTGCTCAATAATTACAATATGAAGCAAAATATCTTCAATTTGTATATTATTTAGAATACATATATAATAGTTTCTTTTGATTATATTATAAATAGATGTATGTAGGTGTACTCTGATAGGGTTGCAAATGAATTCACAATTTTTTTTATCTTCTCAAATACATTTGACACAAACAGTGTTGACTACTAATAACGTAATAGTTGGTTACTGCCCTTTGACAAACGCGAAATTGAAAGGCGAAGCTCAGCGTTCTTATTAGGTTCATCTAGAAGTTGTAGCGTATATAGTATAATACAATCTGTATCTGACATATTTTTATTTTCTTCTCAATATACGGTAATTTCTCGGTTAAAAAGTTTAATCAATACCAAAAGGGAACAAAAAAATTTCTGCCTTTCAATTTCAATTTTAAAAGCCGACCTAGTACTGAGGAGTTAGTGGTCACGCCAACATATCCAAACAAAAAAGATTCGCTTTGTCCTGCAGTATACGTCATATAAACTTCGACATATTTAACGGAACTCGAAAACACTGTTTGGTTTATATATCATACATGTAGCTATAATACCCAATATTGAAATATGATAAAACAATGGCGACAGTAATACAAAAACTGCAAGAAGTTAAGCGGTACGAAGTTAATACTTTAACATATATTCAAAATTTTTCATATATGTACCTTATATATACTCGTATAGATATAGTGTAATTACTGCAACAGAATTACATTCTGTTACATAACTGAATTATAGAGAAAATTTCTCGCCTAAGCGGATTTAATATACTTAAAATGTATATTAAACCACGATCGCCAAAGCGCAGTTTTCATCATATTTAAAACTTTATATACGTGTATCCTAAAATT
>OY776281.1:51691993-51704493 GCA_963675445.1 Linnaemya vulpina
TTTTCTTTTACCAAATTGTGTGACCGTTATACACATTGTGTGTAGGTATGTATGCCTGTACATGCGCAAAGCATTTAAACCGCCGACTTTTGATTGTATGTTGTTTTTTTTTCTTTATGACCGATGAGCAGCACAAATCCGTCATGCGCACAATGGGACGCAGACTAATTTGAGTGCCTGGTCAATGTTCTGATAATTAATACAATACTTTTAATTAACAAACTGATATAGAAATTCAATCCTTTACTCTTAACATTTTTCAACATATAAAAACTTATATTATTCAATACTTAAGACTAGCGTGGTCTCTTCTACTTCGGTCTTTAAGACTAGAGTGGTCTCCTCTACTTTAGTCTCTGCAATAGGCTTCTAATGTGATTCAAAAACGAGCGTGTGACTTTTGGCCGTCACATGGCCTCCCTCTTTTCCGGTGTCGGTGGATGTCTACCCAATCCGCCACACTCTTACAGTGCCGCTGGTGGCGATGTTGATGCGGTAATCTGTTCCGTGGCTGCGGGTGATGAAACGGAGTCGTTGGCGGGGCTGCCGTGTCTTCATCCCGTCGGCGATTTGGTGTCGGACTTCTCCTGTAGCTCTTTAGCGCGTTCAGTTGGTGTTATTGGACGTGCTCCCGTTCCGATCGTCACCTGGTCATAGACGGTGCCAGGAAGTCTGGGCTCTCGTCCTTGTGTAAGGTAGGTCGGCGAGTACCCTGTTGAATCCGATACTGCGGTGTTTATTGCCAACATATGTAATTTCTGGAAGAAACTCATCCCAACGATTGTGGTTCGGCCCGAAGAATTGAACTATCATCTGTTTGATGGTACGGTTGGCACGCTCTGTCGGGTTTTCCTGCGGTGTGTATGGAGCGGCGAATTGCTGTCTCACCACGAGGTTACCCAAGTATTTTCTCAGCACGGCTGATGAAAACTGGCTGCCATTGTCTGTGAGGAATAACTTCGGAACCCCATAACGGGCCAATATGCGTTCCCTGAATGCCTTCTTTACCACCTCACCGGTGGCTTTTCGGGATGGGATCAGCTCACACCATTTGGAAAAATTATCGAAGAACACTAAAAGCACGGTGTTCCCATGCCGGGTTCGAGGTAGTGGCCACACATAGTCAGCACACACAGTGGCCCACGGCTCGTCTGGTACTCTAGTTAGCATATGACCTGCTGGTTGTTGTTGAGCGACTTTATACCGTTGATAGATCTCGCAGCTGCGGACGTAGCGGGTGATGTCTCTTACCATCTTTGGCCAATAGTATCTGCTGGTGATGCAGTAGATAGTTTTTCTAATGCCCAGATGGCCTCCAGCTGGTTGATCATGGGCCTCCTTCATAACCTGGCGACGTAGGGGTGTTCCCACATACAACTTCCACGGAGTGCTATCTCCGTTGGTAGTTTCCCGGGAAAAATGGCAGTAGAGTTGGCTGTTGATGATGGCGTACTCAGGAAATTTTTCGGGATCTTTTGCTACATTTTCCTGTAGGCCATGCAACCAAGCACACGTGATTGCTGGTGTTCCCTGGGCTAAATTGGCCGCTTCAACTGGTTGTCGTGACAAGGCGTCAGCCACTACGTTGTGTTTGCCTTTTCTGTAGGTGACCGTGAAATTGTACTGCTGTAACTCTAAGGCCCATCGCGCCAGCCTACTAGTAGGGTTGTCTATCTCATTAAGCCACTTCAGAGACAAATGATCGGTAATCACCTCAAATACATACACCTCTAAGTATGGCCGCATCTTACGTATTCCCCAAAGGATGGCCAGGCACTCTTTTTGTGTGATCGAGTAATTTTTCTCTGCCTTGTTGAGATGGCGGCTGGCATACGCGATGACGTGCTCTTGACCTTCACTTTGTTGTGTCAGGACTGCCCCTAAACTACAGTCGCTTGCATCTGTTTGCAATGTGAACAGTTGGGTGATATCCGGGCAAGCTAGGACCGGTGCCTCGGGGAGCTTTGCTTTAAGCCCCTCAAATGCCCGCTGTTGTTCGCTGCCCCATTTCCAATGGCGTCCCTTTTTTAATAGAGTAGTGAGGGGTTTTGTCAGGGTGACAAACTCAGGCACAAAACGGCGATACCACGACGTTACACCAAGGAAACGCCGCACTTCTCGTACGTCCACTGGAGGCTTCATCTCGGCAATCGCTGCTACTTTATCTGGGTCGGTCTTGATACCCTCTTTGGTGATGATATGGCCTAAGTATTTAGTTTCGGCGGCAAAGAACTCACATTTGCCGGGATTGATGCGTAGGTTAGCCGCACGTAGCCTTTTAAAAACTTCCTTCAGGCTTTTCAGGTGTTCTTCGACGGTGGTACCGTGGTATGCAAATGCATACGGTTCTAGTGCCGGTCCAATGTCTTGGTGTAATTCACGTTGAAAAGTTGCGGGCACAGAGTGCAACCCGAAGGGCATAACCCGCCATTGGCAGAGGCCTCGTCCGGCCATGGCGAATGCTGTGTACTGTTTACTATCTTCGTGCCAATAACCGTCTCTCAGGTCCAGGCTGCTCATGTATTTAGCATTCCGCAATTTGTCCAGGATGGTGTCAATTCTAGGCAATGGATACGCATCTGGTATGGATCTAGCATTCAACTGAAGGAAATCCATACAAGTGCGCCACGTGCCGTTCTTCTTCTTGACCAGTGTAATTGGGAAGCTGTATGGGCTATGCGATGGTTCAATTCAACCTTGCTGGATAAGCTTGTTGACCTCTTGGTCAATTATTGCCGGCATGGCAGGGTTGCGGGGTGCATACCTGATCTTAATCGGTCGATCGTCCTCATGGTTATCTTATGGCTGGCCACATTCGCCAGTCCATTGATGCGTTGAAACTTTGCCAGTTCGTCATTCAAAAACTTGGTGATGTGTTCCTCTAGGGCGTTGCAACGTTCACACATACCGGGGGCTGTAGCGGTGGATGGTTTTGGATCATCGCTTACCTGCTCACACTCATCTTTGGCACCGGCAGTTATGGCTGGTGTACTGCGGCTATGGACGATCAGACCTGCACAGCTCATACTAGTGTTGAATGCGCGAAGGAAATCGAGGCCCAGTATGATGTCTTCGGTGGCTTTCTCCATTATCAGATATGCAACGTTGGCCGTCGTCTTACCGAGTCACTTTTATCATCAGCGCCCTATGTATAGGAGCCTTGGAGCCATCTGCTAGGATCACGTCTACGTCTGTATGAGTGTAGACGGGCCGTCGAACAAGCTGCCGTACCAGATATGGCTGGATGCAACTGCGGGTGGCCCCAGTATCTACAGTGGCTTTGGCTAATTTCTTAGCAATGATGATGCTGGCTTTTATTTTGTTCTCTTCCCACTCCAGTCGAGTTTGGTTGTCTGGAACTGTTTCCACCACCCTTTTTTGACGCTTGCGACAGGCACGCTTTCGCGAGGTACATTTTTCTACCATCAACCTGTGGTGCTCTCCTCTACCCGGATTCGTCATGGTAGGGATACCCTCGAGTTCGTCTGCAAGGTCGATAAATTCATCTAGGGTAGTGAAATCGCGGCGACGGATGTACCACTGGTAATCTGGCAAGGCGTTGCGGAAGATTCGTTCCAGCTTCTGCTCGGGGGTGAGGTCTGAATGCCGCATGAGGTTCTGCAGTGCCAGGACGTAATCTTTGAAGCTCTCCCGCGTACGCTGAATACGTTTTCGTATTTCATCTTCAAGTTTTTCGAAGTACCTAGCTGGCAAGAAAAACTTGTAGAAGTCAGCTTTGAACGCGGGCCAGTGGGTCCAGTTCTAATTGTTATTCCGGTACCACACTAGAGCCTTGTCCCTGAAGCACTCTGCCAACACCTTACCTCCTTAGATCCTTACCTCCATCATATTTCAAGCCTCACTTTCGTACGACCTTAATTGTCATCTGAAAGTCATGTTCAGGTGAGTTGGCCCATTTTTCGCTGCACTGGGATGAAGGTGCTGGGATGCAATGTGTCGGTACCTGAACATTCGGATGCGGAGATGGGTTGTCTGCCTCATGTAGCTGTTGAAGTTGCCATAGGCGCGCAGTCGTGCCTTCATCTTGCTCGGTGTTGATGAACTTTGTGAGCCACTTTCTGAGGTCTTCTAGGGTCCCACTTGCCGTTATTTTCAGCTCCGTCAAATAGCTGACTAGCTCCTCCTTCTTGAGGGTGTATACCCATGACGTTCTTAGGGTGGTTCCTTCAACCGTTTTTTGTGGGTTTTCTTCCATCATATTTTGGTATATTAATTTCGTTTTGGTTTTTCACAAGCTTTTCTCACTCTCTCTACTCTCTAAAAATATTTTATTGCTTAGACTTTAAAAGTCCCTGCTCGGACGCCACTGTAACGACACGTTTCCACTGGGTGCTGGGGTAGAGCTCAGCGGCGTCCTGGGTTCTTGATTATATAAAAAATACAACAACACAACGATTGTTGTTATCAGAAAGTTTATTTACAATCAAATTGCAAACAAAGAAAATGCGGAACAGTTCTTGGGCGGCAGAGGATTTTTAGTTTTTATTCCCGGGTGGATTAAAAAAATAGCTTGGAGACGATCCAACTGTTTATATACCCGTACGGAGACGCTCCTATTAGGTATATAATTAGGTATGGACGCTCTCAGACTCTATTACGATTCGCACGAATTGATGGAGTCACTAACTATGGGTGACTAGCGAACAATGCTTCCCGTAAGGAGACGCTCCGGTTAGGAAATGGTTCACCAATAACCCACTCCTAGGCTCGACAAACGAAAGGCTTAGGCGGATAACACAATAACCAATATCATACACGAGTACGGAGACGCTCCTGTTAGGTGTAATCCAATCGGCTGGTTACTCCCTTACCTCAACACGACCGGACTGAATTGAATAGAGTCACTAGCTATGGCTGAGTAGCGAACAACGTTTCCAGTAAGGAGACGCTCCGGTTAGGAAACGGTTCGTCAATAACCCACTCCTAGGTTAAACAAAAAGGATTAGCGGAAACTCGACAGCTAAATTCATACACCAGCACCGAGACGCTCCTGTTAGGATCTCGCTAGATTTTCCGATCAACAAATCTACTTAATGAAACAAACGACTTACTTATACTACGGATTCCCGAGAACTGATCCCGATTACATTCTGCTGTGCCCTTTTATGCCCTTGACAAAACAAAATATTTCTTAACTGTAGAATACAATCATACATAGGATTGGATAGAACGTAACATTTCATTGGTCAATACTTAATTATTATAATAAATTCTTTACGCAGCAGAATGTTTCTTAATTGCGTCGCAACTCACAACTTAATTATTACCATAAATTCCTTTCCTACGCAGCAGAATGTTTCTTACTTATGAATATATACCAATAAAAAAACTTATTATTACAATACACTCTATCCCTATGCTAAAGTACCGTTTCGTACGTATATACGTACGTATGTACACACACTCAACGTAGGCACTCATAGCTGTGGTTGCTGTGATCATGAGTACAGTCACAACATGTACATATGACGATATGCAGATGAGGTGTTATGGGCATACAAAACCAGGCAACAGAAAAAAATTTTTGTTTTTTTCCTTTACCCAATTGTGTGACCGTTATACACATTGTGTGTAGGTATATATGCCTATACATGCGCAAAGCATTTAAACCACCAACAGCGATGTATGGTTTTTATGACCGATGAGCAGCACAAATCCGTCATGCGTACAATGGGACGCAGACTAATTTGAGTGCCTGGTCAATGTTCTGATAATTAATACAATATTTTTAATTTATAAACTGACATAGAACTTCAATCCACATTATTATACATTATTCAATATATAAAAACTTATATTATTCAATACTTAAGACTAGCGTGGTCTCTCCTACTTCGGTCTTTAAGACTAGCGTGGTCTCCTCTACTTTGTTCTCTGCAATAGGCTTCTAATGCGATTCAAAAACGAGCATGTGACTTTTGACCGTCACAACATTAACAAAAACATATATATATATATATATATATATATATATATATATATTGCATGTTTTTGGGAATTGTCGTTTTAATTCTTAAACTTTTATTTAAATTGGGGTTCGTACCTTCATCATCGGTTTACGTAGCAGCTTCACAAATGATATCTCGTACGCAAATCACCCTAAGAGTCTTAGGGAGGCATATTCCATTGCCTGTACAATATACTATAACAATCAGGACTTTCATTTCGGAATACAACCATATGGCGACAAGAGCATCATAATAACGGCTTACACATCACCAAAGTAACAAACATTACCAACTAAGGCCAGCATATCAGGTTTGACAACAACATTATAATCATCCAGCGTCACAACGAAACAACGCACATAGGGGTATATGGCCATTCTAGCTGGACATTAGGCTAAAACTCAAAAGTAAGGTATGTAAAAATCTAAGTATGCAGCTCGACAGACAACAAAATGCTGCATTGCATAGCGAATTTTCAAGGCGATTGCTTGAGATTTGTCGTTTTGCGGCACTTAAAGTCAGGAAAGTTGAGTAAATTGCATGCGCGTTAACTGAATTTTTATGATTTTGAAACATTTTTTTTTTCTGCTAAAGGCTATATTACCAGCTGCTTATTTTACTTTTTATAAGAATATTGATTTGTTTTAAGTTTTTGTAATAAGAAATCTTGTTCGAAATTAAAATATATGATTTTTTGTTTAATTTTTTCTAAAAAAGTGGAAGTTTGTAAGTTTGTTTTCTAAGAAATGTTGGGTAAAGGTTCCTTGATGATCTGCAATAGCAGAAAAAAAATAAACAAACCTTGCGTATATTTGCGCCATTTTTTTTTAGATTTTTTTTAAATGTCACCATTTTTCTGTTTTTGATCATCTTGCATAGGTACGTATGAGTAAGAAACCGTTTTGTGAGTTTTGTTTGGTTTTAAATAATTGTCCGTATCTGTTTGTTTTTTAAATTATTATACATAGCACTCTTGTTACCTGTTTAAAAAAGAAATGCGCAAACCAGTAATTTTTCCACATCCCGCGGATTTTAGCTGCCTGTGTGGGTGCGTTGTAAATGACGTTATTTGATAGAGCAAAATTAATGCACCTGTTTCAATTGACTCTTTTATTATTATTAAAAACAAAAACATATAAAAATAAACAAGTCTGACCTGGAGGTACTCAGCTTTTTGCTATATATAGTAGTTATTACCCAACATTATTGTCATAACCCTTTCAAAATTTCGTGAGTAAAATGGAAAAAAGTGTATAAAAGATTAGAGTTATTGCAAATATTACAGAAATCTAATACAACGCCCGTTAAAGAGAAACTTAAATTTTTAGTCAGAAAACTGTGCGAAATTTTAAAATGTCAAGGAGATAATGATATAGCAGCAGTAAACGTTTCATATATAATTTCAAAATATATTGGCATTCAGACAGAACGAAAAAAGTATAGATTTTTAACTATGCATGCCACATGGCTAAAAGGCTATACCTGGGCTTGGCAGTTCGTGTTCAAAACGTCTACAAAAGTCGTTCGTAAATTACATATATGTATTTATATTAATATCGACATAAAAGCTTAAAAATCAATACGTTTTGGAAAATAGAAAAAAAATTTACAGGCGTTTTGGATAGGGGGTTGGAGGGATATCTCCCCCTTTCTATAAAAGCCCAAAAATGTAGTTTTTATGATATTAACACATAAGTAATTCATTCCTTTTAATATTTACATTATTTTTGCAAAAAATATTTAATATCAACGCCCAAAAAAGATGGCATGGAAAAAAAGTAAAATGCCATTTCTCCTCGGCCAACGTTTAGATTTTTGAACTTTCGCCGACGTTATCAGTTCGTTTTTCTAAACAAAAGTACGGCAAAACTTAAAATAAAATTTAATTTACCAGTGATAGGATTAGTTTTTCTTAGGGGAACTTTTTTCTCCTTGGTCCGATTGTTCTTATTTTCAAGCTTATGATCATAACACACATTTCTGCCAAGTTTCATTAATTTAGGAGCACCTAAATATTGCATTTAGAAGCAATATATAATATACAAAAAATTAATGTCAGGCTAGATTTGCAAAATACCCCAATGTGCTACGTCGAGCCAATGGAAGTCGACAACTCAGCGAAGTATAGAAGGCCTACAAACTTTCCACAACAACAAAGATGAAGTAGTAATAATCCCCTACAAAATAATACAGCAGAATGCCTGAAAAGAGAGGAAAGACTCTTTATCCTACAACTTCAACACAAATAAAGTTCCGCGCGTACATCAAACACAATTAGAAGACGTAACCGATTTAAAGAAACAGAAAGAAATAATAATACTAATACATAGGAGAGCACATAGAAATTACAAGAATAACGCTCAAGAAATAGCATTAACTTACTATTGGCCTATGATTCGAGAAGTGTGTAAGAAAGATTGCATGGATTGTAATATTTGTCTACAGAATATATACGAACGAAGACCAAATAAACAATCAATAGGGAAAATACCAACACCCAAAAAAGTAGGGGAATATATACAGATGGACATATTTTACATGAATAACCAAACTTACATCAGCTCAATTGTCATCAAATATTGTTATATACGTAAATTACATAGCAAATTGAAGTGTTATGAGTACATCGATGTAATTCTCACACAGAGATACCCAACTGCCAAGAATGACAAAAAACAGATTACGACATCGCGCACACAAAATTTTCTTCGTCTTCTGTGATGTCACGACTCTCAAAAAATGTGTAAACATAACAGTGGGACAAAAAAGAGCTGCTTGTATTTATTGTATTTCTATTAGATTCAATAAATCCTGATTACAATTTTCTCTACTATTTTTTCGACTGTGCTCAAGTCTGTTCTTCCTAATTTGTGATGACATTCTAAAGCATCTTCAGAAAGCATTTCTAAAATAAACCAAGAAAATATTTTAAACAAAATGTTTATTTCATACAAGTATTTACATATTAATAATAGGTAAATCAAAATATTTTCTAATTTTAAAAACATAAATGAGAAGTTTATGCAACGTTGATGACATATAATGCCAATCATAGTTATTTAAATATATTTTTCGAGTTTCCTCCGTTAGCTGTTTAAAGTTATATATATTTATAGGTTTTCCAGAGGATGCTGTTTTTGAAATTTAAGTGAAAATATATATTAAATGTTCATTAACTCCTGTAATTTCGGACGATTTTTTGAATTCGTTAAAAAAATTCGAACTGTATTGCCATCATTACTGGTACCAAAATTAAACTTCTTTTTATCAAATGTTAATCCCATCTCAGATCGAAATTTATCTTGAATTTTTTTTTATATATTGTTTTCTTATCATTCCTAACTTGCCAAGCCTTAAAAGGCAATCGATATGCAATGTGTAACATGCACTCGAAGCATCCTAGCAAACGATGTAAAGGTGAAATTCCACATTTATAATGGTCATCGTTGGGAGAATAACTAATGCTAAGTTTGTTCATATCTTTAGGTTTAGCCAAATATTATGTATATGCATGACAAGCATGAAAAAATCTATACGCGGGTCGCAATATTACGACCCACATCGAACATATTCCACAAACATATGTTGTCAAACATATTTCATCTTGTCTAGTTATTTGTTCGAATAACGCAAAAAATTGGTTGGTTTGCCTAGAGCATTCAACAATGAAACTTGTGAGGTAGAATGTGTTATTATTTGTTGCAGAAAATTGTAATTGTTCATATACTGTTATGTTGCATTGAATAGATCCATGTCCGAAGCGAAAAGCACTACTGCGTAAATTAATGTAGGGTAAATAATACTTCTGTTGTCGTTGGATAAACGAAAATGTATCTATCAGTACCGATGCGATGATAAAAATTTTTGTATTTTTTGTAACATACATACATTGATTTTTTTTTAGTGGATCTGTGAATCGTTCAGGAATTGACCTGTTTTATTTTAAATGAACACATTTAGTCTTATATATAGATTGAATTGAAATATAATTTAATTCATGATAAATCAAAAATTGTGAATGCATTCGCTTTGTTAAAATATAAGAATTGATTTTGTATTAGAAATAGGTTATTAAGGAATTCAAAGATAATCATAGTAATTAGTTTTTTTTTATTCCTATAAAATGGTCACAAGCAATAACCCTTTCTATAAATTATATTAAGTTATTGTGCACTAAAGCTAAAACATTTCGGTTTTCTGTAAAATATAATATAAAAAAGGATACATTTATTTTGGTAAAATCCAGAGAGTTGGAGATTTTAATAAAAATATTTATACCTTTTTAAAAAATTTTTATATAAAAAAAAATTTAATTATTATTAGTAATATAATGTTTATTTTAATATATTGCATTTATTAATTTTCTTGTTATATATCTTTTTTATTACTTTTTTAGAATTACTTTTGTATTTTTATTTATTTGAAAAAATCAGCACTTTTCTTTCCTTAGAACTATGTACCTTTTTCTATAGCCCAAAAGCAGTGCTTTCGAAGGAGGATCAATAATTAAAAGTCCAATAATTGCTGTTTATAATGGAAACAATTATCACAGTATATGTGTATATATATGTATGTATGTGTGTATATATGTATGTATATATGTATATATATATATATATATATATATATATATATATATATATATGTGTGTGTGTATGTGTGTATATGTATGTATGTATGTATATATATGTGTATGTATATGTATATATATATAAATATATATATATTATTGTATCTGATTTTTTAACCTTTTTTCGTTTATTAATCAATAGATTTGTTTAAGTTTTTAGGTTATTCAATATTAATATATATATATATATATATATATATATATATATATTTATTTCGATATTTCGCTAGCCTTCGGTTAGCTTCTTCAGGAAATTATTTTATGTTGTCAAAAAAATTTTTCTTTTCAATTATATAAATACATACAAATTTTTTAACAACATAAATCAAAAATTTTTATATATTAAATATACTAACTCTAAAATGTATAAAAAGTAGAAATTAGTTAATTTTAAATATTAAAACATACTAACTACAAAATTCATAAATATTATAAATATTATTTATATATAATAATGTAATTAAAACTATGTGTATGTTTTAACAAACAATTCTTTTAATGTTTTTTAATTGATATTAATATAGAAAATTTTTTAACATAATACAAGATTAACTATGATCAATATGATCTTAATATATAGTATCTTAACACATGCATACAGGGCAATAATTTAACATAATAATCATTATTAATTTTTAATTGTAAACATGCATGCATATGTAAAAATACTATATATGTATTGTGTGAATAAAATAACATAAACAATTAATTCTAATAACTTAATTTCTATGAATTAAATATCTATAATTCTGAGCTAAATTATCAGTATCTATTTTAAAGTTCATTCTTTCTCTAACAGGTACATTAATAATTTCTATGAAAATGCATCAGTTTTAAGAACAGAAAACAATTATAAAAGAAGACTTCTGTTAGAAATGTTAGAAATTATTAATGTAGCTGTTAGAGAAAGAATGAACTTTAAAATAGATACTGATAATTTAGCTCAGAATTATAGATATTTAATTCATAGAAATTAAGTTATTATAATTAATTGTTTATGTTATTTTATTCACACAATACATATATAGTATTTTTACATATGCATGCATGTTTACAATTAAAAATTAATAATGATTATTATGTTAAATTATTGCCCTGTATGCATGTGTTAAGATACTATATATTAAGATCATATTGATCATAGTTAATCTTGTATTATGTTAAAAAAATTTCTATATTAATATCAATTAAAAAACATTAAAAGAATTGTTTGTTAACACATACACATAGTTTTAATTACATTATTATATATAAATAATATTTATAATATTTATGAATTTTGTAGTTAGTATGTTTTAATATTTAAAATTAACTAATTTCTACTTTTTATACATTTTAGAGTTAGTATTTTTAATATATAAAAATTTTTGATTTATGTTGTTAAAAAATTTGTATGTATTTATATAATTGAAAAGAAAAATTTTTTTGACAATATAAAATAATTTCCTGAAGAAGCTAACCGAAGGCTAGCGAAATATCGAAATAAATATATATATTAATATTGAATAACCTAAAAACTTAAACAAATCTATTGATTAATATATATATATATATATATATATATATATATTTTTTTTTTTTTTTTTTGTTATAAAAATTTTCGTTATAATTTGTTAATGTTGAAAAAGTTTGTTTTACTATAAATAGTTAATGTTGAAAAAATATTGTATGTGTTATTGAATTTGAAAAAGAAATATAGTGAATAGTTTTTTATGTCATGTTTCAAAACCATTTGTCTATAAAATTTTAATAATTTTTATTTTCTGAAGATGTTAACAAGCAGTTAACGAAATATCGAATAAAAATTAGACCAAATATAATTAGATAAAAAACGACCATAAGCTTGATTAATATTATAATATACATATATATAGTTGTTGATTTATCTTTATTGACCTTAG
>OY776281.1:51706993-51766993 GCA_963675445.1 Linnaemya vulpina
TTATTTTTTTTTCAAATAAGTGGGCCACGGAATTACCCCTGTAGAATTTTATAAATAAGTGGGCCAAGGAAGGACCCCTGTTGAGTTTTATGAAAAAGTGGGCCAGGAAGGACCCCTGTTGGTTTCTGTTCGTTGTGAGCCATGAAGGACTCCTGTTGGTTTCTGTTCGTTGTGAGCCATGAAGGACTCCTGTTGATTTATTTTTAATGAGCCATGAAGGACTCCTGTTGATTTATTTTTAGTGAGCCATGAGGGACTCCTGTTGATTGATATTCGTAATGACTCATGATAGACTCCTGTTGCTGCGGAAAAAGGTGATTAGTAAAAGTAAATTGATTAAGTGGTTCGGAATCATAATTGATATAAAACAACAAGTTTAGTGATTGGGCTTGTAATTATACCGTTTTGCGTGCGAAGTTCAGCGATTCGAACGTGACCGTCTGTATCCGCGTAAATTTTTATTACGATTCCTAATCTGCAAGAAGTTGCAGGTAACTGCTCGTTTTTAATGACGACCAAGTCGTTCACTGCAATTTCCCTTTGTGGATGTTTCCACTTTTATCGTTTATGTAATTCTACGAGATATTTCACTTTCCATCTTTTACAAAACTGATGAATTAAAGCTTTGACTTTATGATATCGATTGACAACACTGTCCGGGGTATCGTAAATTATTTGTTCTGGGGGCGCCAGAATGGCGGATCCAATTAAAAAGTGTCCTGGCGTTAAAGCGACTGGTCCACCAGGATTATCAGGCATAGGACATAAAGGGCGTGAATTCACGCACGCCTCTATTCTGGCTGAAATGGTCGACAAGCTCTTCAAAAGTATATTTAACGTTCTGAACTTCCTTTCTAAAATGGAGTTTAAGACTTTTTACTCCCGCCGCCCATATTCCACCCATATGAGGGGCACCGGGTGGTATGAAGCGCCATGTCAAACCTTTATGCTCAAAAGTGGAGCACATTCTTGCTTAACATTATTTTAAAAAGGTTCGAAAGTCATTAGATATTTCATTCGAAGCGCCAACAAAATTTGTGCCACTGTCAGAATATATGGTAAGTGGACAACCTCTTCTAGAAATGAATCGATTGAACGCTGACAAAAATATATCCGTTGATAGATCTGACGCTGCTTCTATATGTATCGCCTTTGTCGCGAAACATACAAATATGCACACATACTCCATTGTTATTTTGCCTGATCTACCCCTATGAGTGTTCATATCGAAAGAACCAGCGAAATCAACCCCAGTGTTCGTAAATGATCTGTCAATGGTGACGCGTTCAGGAGGTAGAGCCGCCATTATCTGACTGCATGAACGTTGCCTATCAGTTATACACCGTTTGCAACGATGAATTGTCGTACGAATCAAAACTCGCAATCGTGGCGTCCAATATTCAAATCTACAGACTCGAAGCATTAGTTCATTACCACCGTGAATGGTAAGCAAGTGTATAAATTCTGCTAAGAATTTATCAAATCGACAAGAGTAAGGAAGAATAATAGGATAGTGTTCACGAAACGAAACGAATTTTCATCGAGAAACGGATTCAATGTTAATAATGAGCTTTTGGAAGGTAAAACATTCTTATTTTAAAGACATTTGTACTCCTCAGCATAATAGGCTTTTTGAGCAACAATAGTCAAACGTAATTTGACGACCTTAAGTTCTTCATATAAGAACAGTCTCATGATTAAAATGTCTCTTATGAGCTGAATGCGTGGCATGAAAAAATCTAAAAACATATGCCAATACACGCAACGCTCTATCTAGCGAAGAAAACCTATCCAAAATGTCTTCAAATTTTTAAAAGTATGAAGAGTGAACCTTGACACTTCTACTTTCAACTTCGGTAGTAAAATTTTCTAGGGTGTGAGTATTTCAATTATCTTTGTTTTGGCTCAACCATGATGGACCGTGGCACCAAAGTTCACTTTCCGATAAATTGCTCGGATCTACCCCCCGACTGCCGAGATCGGCAGGATTGTCTTCTGATCGAACGTGAAACGAGTTATGATTTCCTGTGTTCTCTTGAATTCGACATACTCTATTGGCCACAAAGGTGGACCAAGAACTTGTGGTTTTGCGTAGCCATGCTAAGATGATCGTAGAATCTGTCCAGCAACATATATTTGTAATTGGAATCTCTATTTCCCTTACATTCTTTTTCAAGATTTCAGAGGCTAATACTGCACCACACAATCCAAGCCGTGGTAATGAAACACATTTTATTGGCGCTACCCTCGTTTTAGCTGTCAATAAATTAGGAACTATTTTTCCGTTGTCATTCTCAATTCGTATATAAATTGCCTCCGCATAGGCCTTTTCTGATGCATCCAAAAGAACATGAAGTTCGACTTTCGAAGACTTGTAATATTTTACCCATCTAGGTATTCTAATAAAGTTAACTTCATTAAAGGATTTGACAAATTTAGTCCATTCCTTTTCAGTTGAAATCGGAAGAAATGCATCCCAGTCAATATTATCATGCCAAATGCATTGCATAAGAATTTTTGCTGTGATAATTACCCATCCAACAGGATCAAAAAATTTGGCAATAGCAGACAATACTTCTCTCTTCGTATATCCTGACTTGACTTCTAGAGGACATACTTGGAAAAAGAATGAAACTAACTGAGCATTCCAGAAAATCTCTAAGGTTTTGGGACAACTAGATTCTTCAAATTTTAAAAGTTTTGCATCCACTAAATATTCGGATGGCAATACCTCTAAAATAGCGACCTTATTCGATGCCCATTTTCTAAGTTCAAACCCAGCTGACAACAACGCAGAACTTAATTGGTTCTTTGCCGACACAGCAGTAGAAATATCATGGGCTACAGTTAAGACATCATCCACGTACATTCCTTTTTTGAGAATATTCGCTGCCATGGCAAACGTTTCTTCACAATCCTCTGCCAATTGTAGTAATGTCCAAATCGCTAAATAGCGAGCACAATTTAACCCAAAGGTTACAGTTTTCAGCTCATACTCCTTTATGTTTTCGTCCGGTGAATTTCGATGAAGAATTCGTTGAAATGCAGTACGCGAAGGATGAACCCAAATTTCACGATACATTTTAGAAATGTCACAATTAAAAACGAACTCGAACAACCGCCAACGCAGAATCAAAGTAATTAAATCAGATTGTAAAATACGTCCTATAAACAAACAGTCGTTCAAACTATTTCCATTAGAAGTCCGATTTGATGCATTAAAAACTACTCTTAATTTGGTAGCTTTCCGTTCAGGCTTAATGACCGGGTGACGTGGTAAGTAGCATGAATTAGTGATGGCTTGATTAATGAATTTAACGGGTCTCATGTGTCCCAGTTTCAAATATTCCATTATGACTTCATCATACATGCCTTTTATTTCCGGTTTTCGAGAAAGAGACGATTCGATGCGAAAAAATTTTATCATGGCGCTTGATTTCGATATTCCCAAGCTCACATTATGAGGAAACTATGGCTTAAAAGGTAATGATATCATTTGAATCCCTTTGAGTGGTATATTTATAAAGATCCTCACAAAATTTATCGGATGGGGACATAAGCTTTCCCCCGGGAACTTCTTCCAATTCCCAAAACTTCAACAAAGTTTTGTTTAAGATGTCTTTTTCAAAAAATGTGACAGAAGTGGTGAAAACATTAACAGAATTAATTTTTGATGAATTTATGGGCCCTGTCAAAATCCAGCCAAACTGTTTTTCGACCCATGAGAGATCCAACAACATTGCGTCGAACTTCATTTAAAATTATGCTAGGATATAAGTCAACCCCTAGTGATATATCAACAGGCCTGCTTTTATAAAAATTATTATCCGCTTATTTTAAATTGTTCAACGCACCACTTATTGCTGAAGGACAAACAAATGATGGCAAATTCTGTGAAATCGAGGGTAATACGAGAGCATGTGTTTCTAAATTAATATCTTTGTCCAATGGTGAACCAATTCTAATTGGACAAACTTTTGTTGACGTAATAGAAGTATCTTTATCCACATCGGAAATCTTTACATTTGTGGAATGTGACGTAAGTCTCAATTGAAGCTTCTGATGCTGGATCAATCAATACCCTTGCGGGATACGTAGTATCCTAGACGAATTCTGCGCAATAGAAAAAACTTGCCGATTGAAGTTTGTGGAAGCTGCTGCTGCTGACGTTGATGGTCTATTGTTAAATGACCGAGAATCACGATTTAAATTTACAATATTTGAAGCCGAAATGTTGGCAGAATTGGTAGTATCATTAGCTGTAGACTCTTCGCGATGAAGCACAGTATGATGCTTTTGATTGCACTTAAAACATAGATGATCGCTTGTACAATCTTTTATCACATGAGATTTTGATAAACAGTTGACACACCAATGATATTTCTCAATAGTGGAATATCTCTCACTAACTGACAAATTCCTAAATCGGCGGCAAAATCTTAAAACATGATTTTGTTTTGGACATAGTATGCAAGTAATTATAGATCTCTTAGTAGAAACGTGAGCTTTTACTTTCTTTTCATTTTCCGATTTAGTAAGATCACTTATGCAATCCAGTGTTTGAATTCGTTTTGTCAAGAACATGTCTAAATCCTTCCAAAGAGACAAAGCAGTTTTGTTTTTTATGCTTTGTTCCCACAGCGTAACTGTTTGAGAAGGCAGACGTTGAATACAAATAAAAACTATGATCGTACCCCAATTTCTAGTATCAATTTCGTAAATTGACATAGCAGTTAAAAATCCATTTATCCCTCTTCGTAAGATTTTCAGAGACGAACTACTTTCTTTCGCGATAGTTTCTAATGAAAATAGACACTTCAATTTATTATTAATCAGCATGCGAGGATTCTCGTTAGTATCTTTAAGATTTGTCCACGCTATATCGAAACCTTGATTCGACAAACGGCATTTCGATACAATTTTCTTTGCCTCACCGCTAGTCTTGCTTAACAAATGACATAGCCGTTCAATATTACTAAGTCTCGAATTATTGACGTATAGCGTAGAAAATAAATCTGGAAATGTAGGCCAAGACAAATAATGACCAACTTATACATCTACATCACAGGGAGGTCAGCTCATATAGTGAATTGAAATATCACCTCTATTACTATCTGACTGTAGATCATTTTGTTTTTTATCTAACATATCGCATTCGTGTTTTTTCTTCCTTATGTTCCCTAAACACTTCACATACGAGGCATAAGCAACTCTATATTTAGCTGTAATTACCTCCGCATCTGTAACCACAGTGTCTTCAACGGTATCAACGCCTTTCGGAGTCTTTAAACCGTACAGACACTTTTCATAAGTCTGCTTGGCTTTCTCTCATAAAGAAGTTAATTCTTCGTCATGAAGCTCTAGTGTAAACGCCGTATGGCTATCCTCCTCAATTTCGTTGAAACAAGCTTCAAACATGACGATAGCATCAGTGGCTCTAACAAATTTTTCCAATGCATTAGTAGCCATTTTATATTAAAATTCAATTTATATAATTCTTCACCACCAATCAAATAAATTTTAAATTTAATTAAATATCAAAATAAAATTGGATTATATTATGAAGAATTTATATATAAAATACTTGTAAGAAGTGTTGAATAGTCAAACAGACCGACAATAAAGTGACCACAAACTTGATGGAAAGAAAAAATAAACAAATGTTCGTACTCGTGTAAATAAAACAATATGGATTATAATAATTAATATTAATTGTATTATTTCTATCACGGCTTAATTTATAAATTAAACTCAATGCAATATATTGTAGATAGATTGAAAATATATGTAATATACTTAAATAATAAATTTGCACTAAGTTATATGTAAACACAAATGCTGAACAATTTAAATTTATGTATAGATTATATACATATATGTATGTGTGTACAGACCCGCACGTAAGATTTCAATAATGAAAGGCGTATACGCTTTACAGATAAATTTTTCGATGGTTTTTTATTAAAATTAATCACTTAAATAATTATTAAACTATCAAAAAAAAATTTTTCTTTATTATGGCTGTCCGTCGTAATAAAAGAAAACAAACACAGCTTTGAGTATCGATCACTTAATGTAACAAAATGTACTTAAATGATGAACTGTTTTGTCTTCGCGCTCGATATTATCTATTTTCTTTTATCAACCACTTTTGCATGTACACAAAAACACATAAACTAAGTATGTATATAAGTATGAACGTGTGTGTATGTGCACTTTAATATTTCTGTTGTTATAAAGAATTTCGATCACTTTTAATCAATTTACTGACATTTTTCCTTGTTGTGTTGTGTGAAGACTTCTAAGAAATATTCCTCGTAAAGGGCTGAATTCCTCTTGAATCTCGTAGTGTTTAAATCCGGCTCGAAGGAACCTGTAAGCTATATGGTTTGTAACAAAAGTGCTAGAGTATACCCGTAAGGTGACTTATGTTATCAAAAGACGAAAGGATAATAATAAAATATATATATATTTTCTTTAAAGTGGCGCAAAAACACTTAAGTATCGGTAACACTCCACTTGCTGAAAACCATAAAGGTTTCCAACAAGGTTGAAACAAAGCTTATATAAATTATATTAAATAAACTAAAAAACAGTAGAATCGTGGTTTAATGACTTCGTACTTAATAATTGAATGACTTCGTACTTAAAAAATAACAATTTTCTGGAACAAATAATAACACATTCCGCCTCACAAGTTTCATTGTTGAATGCTCTAGGCAAACCAACCAATTTCTTGTGTTATTCGAACAAAAAACTTCACAAAACAAGATGAAATGTGTTTGGCAACATATGTTTGACGAATATGTTCGATGCGGGTCGTAATATTAGGACCCGCATATAAATTTTTATAGTGCACGACTAGCACGAAAAAATATATACATATTATATACATAATCTTTGGTATTATACGCTGTGTGTATGTTATTATATATATATATATATATATATATATATATATATGTATATATATATACATAACACGGGTCTGCGACCAAAATACTGCATATGATTTTTTTACATTTTCTTACAGATTTTGACCTCCCAAAAACAGAAAAAATATTCAAATTATTACATCACATAAGTTTTTATGTATATTGCAGTATCTATGTTCATTGGAAATAAACCTATATAATTTTTATTTGATAATGGAGAAAAACAACCTGAGCTGTTGGTGAGACTGGGAATGTTTTAACGTGTTGAGACAAATCAAATGACGTATATCGCTTGAAACAAAGAAAAGCTTTCAGTAGACATACTGATATTCAAGTGAACAGTGCTGTTGTCTGTTAATCATGGCTAAAAGGGGTTGTGTTATTTCTCCAAACAGTTTTTGTTATATCTGTGGTGAATTCACTATTAAAAGTCAACAGAGAAATATAAATGATTTTGTAAGGAAAATTTATTTTGCCTACTTTAAATTAAAACTTGGTGCTCAAGATAAACCATGGGGCCCGCATAAGGTGTGTAGAAGATGCGAAGATCTTCGTTTGTGGTTCTAGGAAAAGAAAAATGCATTTCGATTTGGAATTCCTATGATATGGCGTGAGCAGAAAAATCACACTACTAACTGCTACTTCTGCTCAGTTGACGTAACGGGATTCAATTCAAAAAACAAAAGAAACATAAGTTATCCTAATCTTGACTCAGCTATACATCCATTGGATGAATACCCTAGTGAGTTGGAGGACGAAGTTACATTACCTCCTCCGGGTGAATCAAGCTCAGATTTATCTTTTGACGAAGATGGAAGGCTTCAACTATTTTCTCAAGGTGAGCTCAATGATTTAGTAAGAGATTTAGGTCTTTCAAAAGATTCAGCCGAACTGTTAGGTTCGAAATTAAAAAATAAAAACCTTTTATCACCTGGCACTTCTTTCTACTGGTACAGATACCGAGAAAAAGAACAGTTTTTCTCAAAAGAAGGAAATTTAGTTTTCTGCAATAATGTGGAAGAACTCATACATCGCTTTGATATAAAGTATGACTCATCTGAATGGCGCCTATTCATTGACTCATCTAAGACTAGCCTTAAAGCAGTATTATTGTACAATGGAAATAAATTTGCCTCGATTCCGATTGGACATTCTGTGCATATGAAAGAAGATTATAACGATTTGGCCATTATCCTGGAAAAAATCAAGTATCAAGACCATCAATGGATGATTTGTGGGGACTTCAAAATACTGACAATGCTTTTGGGTCAGCAGGCAGGCTATACCAAATACCCTTTTAAATAGCTTCTCCAAATAGCTTCTTATGCTTGAGGGATAGTAGAGCCAGAGAACAGCACTGGAAAAAAATTGATTGGCCATCCCGAGAAACTTTGAAACCTGGAGAGAAAAATGTTATAAACACTACCTTGGTACCACCAGCTTTGATTTAATTTCAAAATAAACCAGCAAACAAAATAGTATAATGGAAGACAGAAATTTTTGTTTTGTCATTAAAAATGCTTTTGGTAACATGCAATGCATTTTAAGTTATCAAACATTTAAAACAAAGAAAAAATTTTCAATTAAAAGGCATTTTGACCTTTTTCAAAAAGCAGTTGATAAATTAGAAGAGGAAAAAAGGAAAATGTCTTTTCTTGAGTGAAAAAACCTTTTTATGCAAAATTTTCCAGTTTGAAAAAAAAACATCTCTATTGCGCGAATCGCCGTGCGATGCTGTGAAAACTAAGCGAGTTGAGATTTTTGCTACACTCCTCAACAGTTTTGAAGACAGAATAGAATGGGAATAGAATTCAGGAAATATCTAAATGATTTCAAATTTTCCAGAGTTATAAAACAATGCTTTGAAATTGTTATTCCTTTTTCCCTCTACATATTGCTGCGAACAAATTTTTTCCGACTTAAAATTTATTTATTCCAAACAGAGAAATAAGTTAAGTTCTTCAAATTTAAATCATATTTTTTTAATTGTTACAAGATCTTAATTTTGGAAAACTTAATTTATAAAGCCTAAATACACTTACTTTTTTAAGTTATAATTCTAAATTAGTATTTGTGTATATATAGTTATTTTCACATGATGTCCAAATATGTGAGAATAAAGTTTTATATGTGTTAGAGTTATCCTACTTGGTATTCTTTGGTTTAAAGTATAGCTACTATTACCATACATCAACAAACATTAAATATATCAACTGCTAATTTTAATAAAATATTAAATATGGATGATTTTTAAAATCGTTATATTTCAAAAGTTGACACAGAAAACACCTAAACATTCTTATACATATTTTGGTATATATAACAGAAAATAAGATTATTGATGCATAAAAGCAGTTTTATGATGTGCCTAGTTTTTCGGGTCCAAAGATGCCGATATTTTTTTTTTATGTACACATTTTGGCTAATATCTTCACAATTTTTCTTACAGTGTTGCTATAGATATTTGAATTTTAAGATTTTTTTATTATTTCTGCTCGTTTCTCAATAAAACATATATAATTGAATGCATTTCTATTGAAAAGTGAATTTTTTATATGTATTTTTTCAAACCCATTTTTGTTACTGAAAATTTTTGTTATGAAAAAATAATCAAAATAATTGGAATTTAAAGCCGTGTAACCTCTGGAATCGTGGGAGTGTCAGCTTTCATGTATTTATTGATAAATTCGATAGTTTTTTTATTTTTTTCCACCAGACAGTTTACTGTGCAATCCCACTGTGCCTTTGTATCTAACAAAGGCCCTTAAAGAAAATGGTGTAAAAGTAGGTTTGAGTGAAAGGTTTATGCGGTTCAATGTTCGGTTGTTTGTTTGATATTCTCCTGCTAGACCATATGTTACAGGTGTGGTTTCTCATAATGGGAAGAATGGTTGTTCTAAATGTTGTCAGGAAGGGATATATAAGAAGAGAAGGATGTGTTTTTAAAAATTCTGTTTTCCTAGATCATATGAATCGTTTGCATCGAGATCTCCTCCATCTCATCATAGCGAAGTATTTAAAAATAGAAAAAGGGTCTTAGAAGGTGTAGATTTTGGAATGGTTTCTCAGTTTCCTTTAGATAGCATTCATTTAGTTGATTTAGGTGTTACTAAAAAGTTGCTCAAACTTAATGAAAAAATTAATCTAATTTCCAAATATGTTCCATCTGAATTTTGTCGTTCGCCTAGGAACTTAGATGAATTAAGTAATTGGAAATCCACCGAGTTTAGGCAGTTTTTATTATACACTGGAATTTTCATTTTAAAAGATTCTGTAAGTAGTGACAAATATTATCACTTCTTATTATTACACTGTGCATAAGGCTTTTGTCTAGATGGCGTATAATAGAGGCAGATATTTTCCAAAAAACTATTCGGTTATTCATATTGTGACGAGTTAGTCAGTTTTATTGTCTACGGGTTTGGACAATTTGACTCTTTTTCTGCGTATAAGTTCGAAAACTATATGCAATATATTAAAGAAATGGGCAATAAGCCCAACCAAATTTTGCAGCAAATTTCTCATAGGCGTCAAGAATTGCAAGGTCAAAATTCTTTATCAACAGGTGGTTGCACCTGTTGATAAAGAACAGGTCTGTATCCGCGTAAATTTTTATTACGATTCCTAATCTGCAAGAAGTTGCAGGTAACTGCTCGTTTTTAATGACGACCAAGTCGTTCACTGCAATTTCCCTTTGTGGATGTTTCCACTTTTATCGTTTATGTAATTCTACGAGATATTTCACTTTCCATCTTTTACAAAACTGATGAATTAAAGCTTTGACTTTATGATATCGATTGACAACACTGTCCGGGGTATCGTAAATTATTTGTTCTGGGGGCGCCAGAATGGCGGATCCAATTAAAAAGTGTCCTGGCGTTAAAGCGACTGGTCCACCAGGATTATCAGGCATAGGACATAAAGGGCGTGAATTCACGCACGCCTCTATTCTGGCTGAAATGGTCGACAAGCTCTTCAAAAGTATATTTAACGTTCTGAACTTCCTTTCTAAAATGGAGTTTAAGACTTTTTACTCCCGCCGCCCATAGTCCACCCATATGAGGGGCACCGGGTGGTATGAAGCGCCATGTCAAACCTTTATGCTCAAAAGTGGAGCACATTCTTGCTTAACATTATTTTAAAAAGGTTCGAAAGTCATTAGATATTTCATTCGAAGCGCCAACAAAATTTGTGCCACTGTCAGAATATATGGTAAGTGGACAACCTCTTCTAGAAATGAATCGATTGAACGCTGACAAAAATATATCCGTTGATAGATCTGACGCTGCTTCTATATGTATCGCCTTTGTCGCGAAACATACAAATATGCACACATACTCCATTGTTATTTTGCCTGATCTACCCCTATGAGTGTTCATATCGAAAGAACCAGCGAAATCAACCCCAGTGTTCGTAAATGATCTGTCAATGGTGACGCGTTCAGGAGGTAGAGCCGCCATTATCTGACTGCATGAACGTTGCCTATCAGTTATACACCGTTTGCAACGATGAATTGTCGTACGAATCAAAACTCGCAATCGTGGCGTCCAATATTCAAATCTACAGACTCGAAGCATTAGTTCATTACCACCGTGAATGGTAAGCAAGTGTATAAATTCTGCTAAGAATTTATCAAATCGACAAGAGTAAGGAAGAATAATAGGATAGTGTTCACGAAACGAAACGAATTTTCATCGAGAAACGGATTCAATGTTAATAATGAGCTTTTGGAAGGTAAAACATTCTTATTTTAAAGACATTTGTACTCCTCAGCATAATAGGCTTTTTGAGCAACAATAGTCAAACGTAATTTGACGACCTTAAGTTCTTCATATAAGAACAGTCTCATGATTAAAATGTCTCTTATGAGCTGAATGCGTGGCATGAAAAAATCTAAAAACATATGCCAATACACGCAACGCTCTATCTAGCGAAGAAAACCTATCCAAAATGTCTTCAAATTTTTAAAAGTATGAAGAGTGAACCTTGACACTTCTACTTTCAACTTCGGTAGTAAAATTTTCTAGGGTGTGAGTATTTCAATTATCTTTGTTTTGGCTCAACCATGATGGACCGTGGCACCAAAGTTCACTTTCCGATAAATTGCTCGGATCTACCCCCCGACTGCCGAGATCGGCAGGATTGTCTTCTGATCGAACGTGAAACGAGTTATGATTTCCTGTGTTCTCTTGAATTCGACATACTCTATTGGCCACAAAGGTGGACCAAGAACTTGTGGTTTTGCGTAGCCATGCTAAGATGATCGTAGAATCTGTCCAGCAACATATATTTGTAATTGGAATCTCTATTTCCCTTACATTCTTTTTCAAGATTTCAGAGGCTAATACTGCACCACACAATCCAAGCCGTGGTAATGAAACACATTTTATTGGCGCTACCCTCGTTTTAGCTGTCAATAAATTAGGAACTATTTTTCCGTTGTCATTCTCAATTCGTATATAAATTGCCTCCGCATAGGCCTTTTCTGATGCATCCAAAAGAACATGAAGTTCGACTTTCGAAGACTTGTAATATTTTACCCATCTAGGTATTTTAATGAAGTTAACTTCATTAAAGGATTAGACAAATTTAGTCCATTCCTTTTCAGTTGAAATCGGAAGAAATGCATCCCAGTCAATATTATCATACCAAATGCATTGCATAAGAATTTTTGCTGTGATAATTACCCATCCAACAGGATCAAAAAATTTGGGAATAGCAGACAATACTTCTCTCTTCGTATATCCTGACTTGACTTCTAGAGGACATACTTGGAAAAAGAATGAAACTAACTGAGCATTCCAGAAAATCTCTAAGGTTTTGGGACAACTAGATTCTTCAAATTTTAAAAGTTTTGCATCCACTAAATATTCGGATGGCAATACCTCTAAGATAGCGACCTTATTCGATGCCCATTTTCTAAGTTCAAACCCAGCTGACAACAACGCAGAAGTTAATTGGTTCTTTGCCGACACAGCAGTAGAAATATCATGGGCTACAGTTAAGACATCATCCACGTACATTCCTTTTTTGAGAATATTCGCTGCCATGGCAAACGTTTCTTCACAATCCTCTGCCAATTGTAGTAATGTCCAAATCGCTAAATAGCGAGCACAATTTAACCCAAAGGTTACAGTTTTCAGCTCATACTCCTTTATGTTTTCGTCCGGTGAATTTCGATGAAGAATTCGTTGAAATGCAGTACGCGAAGGATGAACCCAAATTTCACGATACATTTTAGAAATGTCACAATTAAAAACGAACTCGAACAACCGCCAACGCAGAATCAAAGTAATTAAATCAGATTGTAAAATACGTCCTATAAACAAACAGTCGTTCAAACTATTTCCATTAGAAGTCCGATTTGATGCATTAAAAACTACTCTTAATTTGGTAGCTTTCCGTTCAGGCTTAATGACCGGGTGACGTGGTAAGTAGCATGAATTAGTGATGGCTTGATTAATGAATTTAACGGGTCTCATGTGTCCCAGTTTCAAATATTCCATTATGACTTCATCATACATGCCTTTTATTTCCGGTTTTCGAGAAAGAGACGATTCGATGCGAAAAAATTTTATCATGGCGCTTGATTTCGATATTCCCAAGCTCACATTATGAGGAAACTATGGCTTAAAAGGTAATGATATCATTTGAATCCCTTTGAGTGGTATATTTATAAAGATCCTCACAAAATTTATCGGATGGGGACATAAGCTTTCCCCCGGGAACTTCTTCCAATTCCCAAAACTTCAACAAAGTTTTGTTTAAGATGTCTTTTTCAAAAAATGTGACAGAAGTGGTGAAAACATTAACAGAATTAATTTTTGATGAATTTATGGGCCCTGTCAAAATCCAGCCAAACTGTTTTTCGACCCATGAGAGATCCAACAACATTGCGTCGAACTTCATTTAAAATTATGCTAGGATATAAGTCAACCCCTAGTGATATATCAACAGGCCTGCTTTTATAAAAATTATTATCCGCTTATTTTAAATTGTTCAACGCACCACTTATTGCTGAAGGACAAACAAATGATGGCAAATTCTGTGAAATCGAGGGTAATACGAGAGCATGTGTTTCTAAATTAATATCTTTGTCCAATGGTGAACCAATTCTAATTGGACAAACTTTTGTTGACGTAATAGAAGTATCTTTATCCACATCGGAAATCTTTACATTTGTGGAATGTGACGTAAGTCTCAATTGAAGCTTCTGATGCTGGATCAATCAATACCCTTGCGGGATACGTAGTATCCTAGACGAATTCTGCGCAATAGAAAAAACTTGCCGATTGAAGTTTGTGGAAGCTGCTGCTGCTGACGTTGATGGTCTATTGTTAAATGACCGAGAATCACGATTTAAATTTACAATATTTGAAGCCGAAATGTTGGCAGAATTGGTAGTATCATTAGCTGTAGACTCTTCGCGATGAAGCACAGTATGATGCTTTTGATTGCACTTAAAACATAGATGATCGCTTGTACAATCTTTTATCACATGAGATTTTGATAAACAGTTGACACACCAATGATATTTCTCAATAGTGGAATATCTCTCACTAACTGACAAATTCCTAAATCGGCGGCAAAATCTTAAAACATGATTTTGTTTTGGACATAGTATGCAAGTAATTATAGATCTCTTAGTAGAAACGTGAGCTTTTACTTTCTTTTCATTTTCCGATTTAGTAAGATCACTTATGCAATCCAGTGTTTGAATTCGTTTTGTCAAGAACATGTCTAAATCCTTCCAAAGAGACAAAGCAGTTTTGTTTTTTATGCTTTGTTCCCACAGCGTAACTGTTTGAGAAGGCAGACGTTGAATACAAATAAAAACTATGATCGTACCCCAATTTCTAGTATCAATTTCGTAAATTGACATAGCAGTTAAAAATCCATTTATCCCTCTTCGTAAGATTTTCAGAGACGAACTACTTTCTTTCGCGATAGTTTCTAATGAAAATAGACACTTCAATTTATTATTAATCAGCATGCGAGGATTCTCGTTAGTATCTTTAAGATTTGTCCACGCTATATCGAAACCTTGATTCGACAAACGGCATTTCGATACAATTTTCTTTGCCTCACCGCTAGTCTTGCTTAACAAATGACATAGCTAATTACTAAGTCTCGAATTATTGACGTATAGCGTAGAAAATAAATCTGGAAATGTAGGCCAAGACAAATAATGACCAACTTATACATCTACATCACAGGGAGGTCAGCTCATATAGTGAATTGAAATATCACCTCTATTACTATCTGACTGTAGATCATTTTGTTTTTTATCTAGCATATCGCATTCGTGTTTTTTCTTCCTTATGTTCCCTAAACACTTCACATACGAGGCATAAGCAGCTCTTAATTACCTCCGCATCTGTAACCACAGTGTCTTCAACGGTATCAACGCCTTTCGGAGTCTTTAAACCGTACAGACACTTTTCATAAGTCTGCTTGGCTTTCTCTCATAAAGAAGTTAATTCTTCGTCATGAAGCTCTAGTGTAAACGCCGTATGGCTATCCTCCTCAATTTCGTTGAAACAAGCTTCAAACATGACGATAGCATCAGTGGCTCTAACAAATTTTTCCAATGCATTAGTAGCCATTTTATATTAAAATTCGATTTATATAATTCTTCACCACCAATCAAATAAATTTTAAATTTAATTAAATATCAAAATAAAATTGGATTATATTATGAAGAATTTATATATAAAATACTTGTAAGAAGTGTTGAATAGTCAAACAGACCGACAATAAAGTGACCACAAACTTGATGGAAAGAAAAAATAAACAAATGTTCGTACTCGTGTAAATAAAACAATATGGATTATAATAATTAATATTAATTGTATTATTTCTATCACGGCTTAATTTATAAATTAAACTCAATGCAATATATTGTAGATAGATTGAAAATATATGTAATATACTTAAATAATAAATTTGCACTAAGTTATATGTAAACACAAATGCTGAACAATTTAAATTTATGTATAGATTATATACATATATGTATGTGTGTACAGACCCGCACGTAAAATTTCAATAATGAAAGGCGTATACGCTTTACAGATAAATTTTTCGATGGTTTTTTATTAAAATTAATCACTTAAATAATTATTAAACTATCAAAAAAAAATTTTTCTTTATTATGGCTGTCCGTCGTAATAAAAGAAAACAAACACAGCTTTGAGTATCGATCACTTAATGTAACAAAATGTACTTAAATGATGAACTGTTTTGTCTTCGCGCTCGATATTATCTATTTTCTTTTATCAACCACTTTTGCATGTACACAAAAACACATAAACTAAGTATGTATATAAGTATGAACGTGTGTGTATGTGCACTTTAATATTTCTGTTGTTATAAAGAATTTCGATCACTTTTAATCAATTTACTGACATTTTTCCTTGTTGTGTTGTGTGAAGACTTCTAAGAAATATTCCTCGTAAAGGGCTGAATTCCTCTTGAATCTCGTAGTGTTTAAATCCGGCTCGAAGGAACCCGTAAGCTATATGGTTTGTAACAAAAGTGCTAGAGTATACCCGTAAGGTGACTTATGTTATCAAAAGACGAAAGGATAATAATAAAATATATATATATATTTTCTTTAAAGTGGCGCAAAAACACTTAAGTATCGGTAACACTCCACTTGCTGAAAACCATAAAGGTTTCCAACAAGGTTGAAACAAAGCTTATATAAATTATATTAAATAAACTAAAAAACAGTAGAATCGTGGTTTAATGACTTCGTACTTAATAATTGAGTGACTTCGTACTTAAAAAATAACAATTTTCTGGAACAAATAATAACACATTCCGCCTCACAAGTTTCATTGTTGAATGCTCTAGGCAAACCAACCAATTTTTTGTGTTATTCGAACAAATAACTACACAAAACAAGATGAAATATGTTTGGCAACATATGTTTGACGAATATGTTCGATGCGGGTCGTAATATTAGGACCCGCATATAAATTTTTATAGTGCACGACTAGCACGAAAAAATATATACATATTATATACATAATCTTTGGTATTATACGCTGTGTGTATGTTATTATATATATATATATATATATATATATATATATATGTATATATATATACATAACACGGGTCTGCGACCAAAATACTGCATATGATTTTTTTACATTTTCTTACAGATTTTGACCTCCCAAAAACAGAAAAAATATTCAAATTATTACATCACATAAGTTTTTATGTATATTGCAGTATCTATGTTCATTGGAAATAAACCTATATAATTTTTATTTGATAATGGAGAAAAACAACCTGAGCTGTTGGTGAGACTGGGAATGTTTTAACGTGTTGAGACAAATCAAATGACGTATATCGCTTGAAACAAAGAAAAGCTTTCAGTAGACATACTGATATTCAAGTGAACAGTGCTGTTGTCTGTTAATCATGGCTAAAAGGGGTTGTGTTATTTCTCCAAACAGTTTTTGTTATATCTGTGGTGAATTCACTATTAAAAGTCAACAGAGAAATATAAATGATTTTGTAAGGAAAATTTATTTTGCCTACTTTAAATTAAAACTTGGTGCTCAAGATAAACCATGGGGCCCGCATAAGGTGTGTAGAAGATGCGAAGATCTTCGTTTGTGGTTCTAGGAAAAGAAAAATGCATTTCGATTTGGAATTCCTATGATATGGCGTGAGCAGAAAAATCACACTACTGACTGCTACTTCTGCTCAGTTGACGTAACGGGATTCAATTCAAAAAACAAAAGAAACATAAGTTATCCTAATCTTGACTCAGCTATACATCCATTGGATGAATACCCTAGTGAGTTGGAGGACGAAGTTACATTACCTCCTCCGGGTGAATCAAGCTCAGATTTATCTTTTGACGAAGATGGAAGGCTTCAACTATTTTCTCAAGGTGAGCTCAATGATTTAGTAAGAGATTTAGGTCTTTCAAAAGATTCAGCCGAACTGTTAGGTTCGAAATTAAAAAATAAAAACCTTTTATCACCTGGCACTTCTTTCTACTGGTACAGATACCGAGAAAAAGAACAGTTTTTCTCAAAAGAAGGAAATTTAGTTTTCTGCAATAATGTGGAAGAACTCATACATCGCTTTGATATAAAGTATGACTCATCTGAATGGCGCCTATTCATTGACTCATCTAAGACTAGCCTTAAAGCAGTATTATTGTACAATGGAAATAAATTTGCCTCGATTCCGATTGGACATTCTGTGCATATGAAAGAAGATTATAACGATTTGGCCATTATCCTGGAAAAAATCAAGTATCAAGACCATCAATGGATGATTTGTGGGGACTTCAAAATACTGACAATGCTTTTGGGTCAGCAGGCAGGCTATACCAAATACCCTTTTAAATAGCTTCTCCAAATAGCTTCTTATGCTTGAGGGATAGTAGAGCCAGAGAACAGCACTGGAAAAAAATTGATTGGCCATCCCGAGAAACTTTGAAACCTGGAGAGAAAAATGTTATAAACACTACCTTGGTACCACCAGCTTTGATTTAATTTCAAAATAAACCAGCAAACAAAATAGTATAATGGAAGACAGAAATTTTTGTTTTGTCATTAAAAATGCTTTTGGTAACATGCAATGCATTTTAAGTTATCAAACATTTAAAACAAAGAAAAAATTTTCAATTAAAAGGCATTTTGACCTTTTTCAAAAAGCAGTTGATAAATTAGAAGAGGAAAAAAGGAAAATGTCTTTTCTTGAGTGAAAAAACCTTTTTATGCAAAATTTTCCAGTTTGAAAAAAAAACATCTCTATTGCGCGAATCGCCGTGCGATGCTGTGAAAACTAAGCGAGTTGAGATTTTTGCTACACTCCTCAACAGTTTTGAAGACAGAATAGAATGGGAATAGAATTCAGGAAATATCTAAATGATTTCAAATTTTCCAGAGTTATAAAACAATGCTTTGAAATTGTTATTCCTTTTTCCCTCTACATATTGCTGCGAACAAATTTTTTCCGACTTAAAATTTATTTATTCCAAACAGAGAAATAAGTTAAGTTCTTCAAATTTAAATCATATTTTTTTAATTGTTACAAGATCTTAATTTTGGAAAACTTAATTTATAAAGCCTAAATACACTTACTTTTTTAAGTTATAATTCTAAATTAGTATTTGTGTATATATAGTTATTTTCACATGATGTCCAAATATGTGAGAATAAAGTTTTATATGTGTTAGAGTTATCCTACTTGGTATTCTTTGGTTTAAAGTATAGCTACTATTACCATACATCAACAAACATTAAATATATCAACTGCTAATTTTAATAAAATATTAAATATGGATGATTTTTAAAATCGTTATATTTCAAAAGTTGACACAGAAAACACCTAAACATTCTTATACATATTTTGGTATATATAACAGAAAATAAGATTATTGATGCATAAAAGCAGTTTTATGATGTGCCTAGTTTTTCGGGTCCAAAGATGCCGATATTTTTTTTTTATGTACACATTTTGGCTAATATCTTCACAATTTTTCTTACAGTGTTGCTATAGATATTTGAATTTTAAGATTTTTTTATTATTTCTGCTCGTTTCTCAATAAAACATATATAATTGAATGCATTTCTATTGAAAAGTGAATTTTTTATATGTATTTTTTCAAACCCATTTTTGTTACTGAAAATTTTTGTTATGAAAAAATAATCAAAATAATTGGAATTTAAAGCCGTGTAACCTCTGGAATCGTGGGAGTGTCAGCTTTCATGTATTTATTGATAAATTCGATAGTTTTTTTATTTTTTTCCACCAGACAGTTTACTGTGCAATCCCACTGTGCCTTTGTATCTAACAAAGGCCCTTAAAGAAAATGGTGTAAAAGTAGGTTTGAGTGAAAGGTTTATGCGGTTCAATGTTCGGTTGTTTGTTTGATATTCTCCTGCTAGACCATATGTTACAGGTGTGGTTTCTCATAATGGGAAGAATGGTTGTTCTAAATGTTGTCAGGAAGGGATATATAAGAAGAGAAGGATGTGTTTTTAAAAATTCTGTTTTCCTAGATCATATGAATCGTTTGCATCGAGATCTCCTCCATCTCATCATAGCGAAGTATTTAAAAATAGAAAAAGGGTCTTAGAAGGTGTAGATTTTGGAATGGTTTCTCAGTTTCCTTTAGATAGCATTCATTTAGTTGATTTAGGTGTTACTAAAAAGTTGCTCAAACTTAATGAAAAAATTAATCTAATTTCCAAATATGTTCCATCTGAATTTTGTCGTTCGCCTAGGAACTTAGATGAATTAAGTAATTGGAAATCCACCGAGTTTAGGCAGTTTTTATTATACACTGGAATTTTCATTTTAAAAGATTCTGTAAGTAGTGACAAATATTATCACTTCTTATTATTACACTGTGCATAAGGCTTTTGTCTAGATGGCGTATAATAGAGGCAGATATTTTCCAAAAAACTATTCGGTTATTCATATTGTGACGAGTTAGTCAGTTTTATTGTCTACGGGTTTGGACAATTTGACTCTTTTTCTGCGTATAAGTTCGAAAACTATATGCAATATATTAAAGAAATGGGCAATAAGCCCAACCAAATTTTGCAGCAAATTTCTCATAGGCGTCAAGAATTGCAAGGTCAAAATTCTTTATCAACAGGTGGTTGCACCTGTTGATAAAGAACAGGTCTGTATCCGCGTAAATTTTTATTACGATTCCTAATCTGCAAGAAGTTGCAGGTAACTGCTCGTTTTTAATGACGACCAAGTCGTTCACTGCAATTTCCCTTTGTGGATGTTTCCACTTTTATCGTTTATGTAATTCTACGAGATATTTCACTTTCCATCTTTTACAAAACTGATGAATTAAAGCTTTGACTTTATGATATCGATTGACAACACTGTCCGGGGTATCGTAAATTATTTGTTCTGGGGGCGCCAGAATGGCGGATCCAATTAAAAAGTGTCCTGGCGTTAAAGCGACTGGTCCACCAGGATTATCAGGCATAGGACATAAAGGGCGTGAATTCACGCACGCCTCTATTCTGGCTGAAATGGTCGACAAGCTCTTCAAAAGTATATTTAACGTTCTGAACTTCCTTTCTAAAATGGAGTTTAAGACTTTTTACTCCCGCCGCCCATAGTCCACCCATATGAGGGGCACCGGGTGGTATGAAGCGCCATGTCAAACCTTTATGCTCAAAAGTGGAGCACATTCTTGCTTAACATTATTTTAAAAAGGTTCGAAAGTCATTAGATATTTCATTCGAAGCGCCAACAAAATTTGTGCCACTGTCAGAATATATGGTAAGTGGACAACCTCTTCTAGAAATGAATCGATTGAACGCTGACAAAAATATATCCGTTGATAGATCTGACGCTGCTTCTATATGTATCGCCTTTGTCGCGAAACATACAAATATGCACACATACTCCATTGTTATTTTGCCTGATCTACCCCTATGAGTGTTCATATCGAAAGAACCAGCGAAATCAACCCCAGTGTTCGTAAATGATCTGTAAATGGTGACGCGTTCAGGAGGTAGAGCCGCCATTATCTGACTGCATGAACGTTGCCTATCAGTTATACACCGTTTGCAACGATGAATTGTCGTACGAATCAAAACTCGCAATCGTGGCGTCCAATATTCAAATCTACAGACTCGAAGCATTAGTTCATTACCACCGTGAATGGTAAGCAAGTGTATAAATTCTGCTAAGAATTTATCAAATCGACAAGAGTAAGGAAGAATAATAGGATAGTGTTCACGAAACGAAACGAATTTTCATCGAGAAACGGATTCAATGTTAATAATGAGCTTTTGGAAGGTAAAACATTCTTATTTTAAAGACATTTGTACTCCTCAGCATAATAGGCTTTTTGAGCAACAATAGTCAAACGTAATTTGACGACCTTAAGTTCTTCATATAAGAACAGTCTCATGATTAAAATGTCTCTTATGAGCTGAATGCGTGGCATGAAAAAATCTAAAAACATATGCCAATACACGCAACGCTCTATCTAGCGAAGAAAACCTATCCAAAATGTCTTCAAATTTTTAAAAGTATGAAGAGTGAACCTTGACACTTCTACTTTCAACTTCGGTAGTAAAATTTTCTAGGGTGTGAGTATTTCAATTATCTTTGTTTTGGCTCAACCATGATGGACCGTGGCACCAAAGTTCACTTTCCGATAAATTGCTCGGATCTACCCCCCGACTGCCGAGATCGGCAGGATTGTCTTCTGATCGAACGTGAAACGAGTTATGATTTCCTGTGTTCTCTTGAATTCGACATACTCTATTGGCCACAAAGGTGGACCAAGAACTTGTGGTTTTGCGTAGCCATGCTAAGATGATCGTAGAATCTGTCCAGCAACATATATTTGTAATTGGAATCTCTATTTCCCTTACATTCTTTTTCAAGATTTCAGAGGCTAATACTGCACCACACAATCCAAGCCGTGGTAATGAAACACATTTTATTGGCGCTACCCTCGTTTTAGCTGTCAATAAATTAGGAACTATTTTTCCGTTGTCATTCTCAATTCGTATATAAATTGCCTCCGCATAGGCCTTTTCTGATGCATCCAAAAGAACATGAAGTTCGACTTTCGAAGACTTGTAATATTTTACCCATCTAGGTATTTTAATGAAGTTAACTTCATTAAAGGATTAGACAAATTTAGTCCATTCCTTTTCAGTTGAAATCGGAAGAAATGCATCCCAGTCAATATTATCATACCAAATGCATTGCATAAGAATTTTTGCTGTGATAATTACCCATCCAACAGGATCAAAAAATTTGGGAATAGCAGACAATACTTCTCTCTTCGTATATCCTGACTTGACTTCTAGAGGACATACTTGGAAAAAGAATGAAACTAACTGAGCATTCCAGAAAATCTCTAAGGTTTTGGGACAACTAGATTCTTCAAATTTTAAAAGTTTTGCATCCACTAAATATTCGGATGGCAATACCTCTAAGATAGCGACCTTATTCGATGCCCATTTTCTAAGTTCAAACCCAGCTGACAACAACGCAGAAGTTAATTGGTTCTTTGCCGACACAGCAGTAGAAATATCATGGGCTACAGTTAAGACATCATCCACGTACATTCCTTTTTTGAGAATATTCGCTGCCATGGCAAACGTTTCTTCACAATCCTCTGCCAATTGTAGTAATGTCCAAATCGCTAAATAGCGAGCACAATTTAACCCAAAGGTTACAGTTTTCAGCTCATACTCCTTTATGTTTTCGTCCGGTGAATTTCGATGAAGAATTCGTTGAAATGCAGTACGCGAAGGATGAACCCAAATTTCACGATACATTTTAGAAATGTCACAATTAAAAACGAACTCGAACAACCGCCAACGCAGAATCAAAGTAATTAAATCAGATTGTAAAATACGTCCTATAAACAAACAGTCGTTCAAACTATTTCCATTAGAAGTCCGATTTGATGCATTAAAAACTACTCTTAATTTGGTAGCTTTCCGTTCAGGCTTAATGACCGGGTGACGTGGTAAGTAGCATGAATTAGTGATGGCTTGATTAATGAATTTAACAGGTCTCATGTGTCCCAGTTTCAAATATTCCATTATGACTTCATCATACATGCCTTTTATTTCCGGTTTTCGAGAAAGAGACGATTCGATGCGAAAAAATTTTATCATGGCGCTTGATTTCGATATTCCCAAGCTCACATTATGAGGAATCTATGGCTAAAAAGGTAATGATATCATTTGAATCCCTTTGAGTGGTATATTTATAAAGATCCTCACAAAATTTATCGGATGGGGACATAAGCTTTCCCCCGGGAACTTCTTCCAATTCCCAAAACTTCAACAAAGTTTTGTTTAAGATGTCTTTTTCAAAAAATGTGACAGAAGTGGTGAAAACATTAACAGAATTAATTTTTGATGCATTTATGGGCCCTGTCAAAATCCAGCCAAACTGTTTTTCGACCCATGAGAGATCCAACAACATTGCGTCGAACTTCATTTAAAATTATGCTAGGATATAAGTCAACCCCTAGTGATATATCAACAGGCCTGCTTTTATAAAAATTATTATCCGCTTATTTTAAATTGTTCAACGCACCACTTATTGCTGAAGGACAAACAAATGATGGCAAATTCTGTGAAATCGAGGGTAATACGAGAGCATGTGTTTCTAAATTAATATCTTTGTCCAATGGTGAACCAATTCTAATTGGACAAACTTTTGTTGACGTAATAGAAGTATCTTTATCCACATCGGAAATCTTTACATTTGTGGAATGTGACGTAAGTCTCAATTGAAGCTTCTGATGCTGGATCAATCAATACCCTTGCGGGATACGTAGTATCCTAGACGAATTCTGCGCAATAGAAAAAACTTGCCGATTGAAGTTTGTGGAAGCTGCTGCTGCTGACGTTGATGGTCTATTGTTAAATGACCGAGAATCACGATTTAAATTTACAATATTTGAAGCCGAAATGTTGGCAGAATTGGTAGTATCATTAGCTGTAGACTCTTCGCGATGAAGCACAGTATGATGCTTTTGATTGCACTTAAAACATAGATGATCGCTTGTACAATCTTTTATCACATGAGATTTTGATAAACAGTTGACACACCAATGATATTTCTCAATAGTAGAATATCTCTCACTAACTGACAAATTCCTAAATCGGCGGCAAAATCTTAAAACATGATTTTGTTTTGGACATAGTATGCAAGTAATTATAGATCTCTTAGTAGAAACGTGAGCTTTTACTTTCTTTTCATTTTCCGATTTAGTAAGATCACTTATGCAATCCAGTGTTTGAATTCGTTTTGTCAAGAACATGTCTAAATCCTTCCAAAGAGACAAAGCAGTTTTGTTTTTTATGCTTTGTTCCCACAGCGTAACTGTTTGAGAAGGCAGACGTTGAATACAAATAAAAACTATGATCGGACCCCAATTTCTAGTATCAATTTCGTAAATTGACATAGCAGTTAAAAATCCCTTTATCCCCCTTCGTAAGATTTTCAGAGACGAACTACTTTCTTTCGCGATAGTTTCTAATGAAAATAGACACTTCAATTTATTATTAATCAGCATGCGAGGATTCTCGTTAGTATCTTTAAGATTTGTCCACGCTATATCGAAACCTTGATTCGACAAACGGCATTTCGATACAATTTTCTTTGCCTCACCGCTAGTCTTGCTTAACAAATGACATAGCCGTTCAATATTACTAAGTCTCGAATTATTGACGTATAGCGTAGAAAATAAATCTGGAAATGTAGGCCAAGACAAATAATGACCAACTTATACATCTACATCACAGGGAGGTCAGCTCATATAGTGAATTGAAATATCACCTCTATTACTATCTGACTGTAGATCATTTTGTTTTTTATCTAGCATATCGCATTCGTGTTTTTTCTTCCTTATGTTCCCTAAACACTTCACATACGAGGCATAAGCAGCTCTATATTTAGCTGTAATTACCTCCGCATCTGTAACCACAGTGTCTTCAACGGTATCAACGCCTTTCGGAGTCTTTAAACCGTACAGACACTTTTTATAAGTCTGCTTGGCTTTCTCTCATAAAGAAGTTAATTCTTCGTCATGAAGCTCTAGTGTAAACGCCGTATGGCTATCCTCCTCAATTTCGTTGAAACAAGCTTCAAACATGACGATAGCATCAGTGGCTCTAACAAATTTTTCCAATGCATTAGTAGCCATTTTATATTAAAATTCGATTTATATAATTCTTCACCACCAATCAAATAAATTTTAAATTTAATTAAATATCAAAATAAAATTGGATTATATTATGAAGAATTTATATATAAAATACTTGTAAGAAGTGTTGAATAGTCAAACAGACCGACAATAAAGTGACCACAAACTTGATGGAAAGAAAAAATAAACAAATGTTCGTACTCGTGTAAATAAAACAATATGGATTATAATAATTAATATTAATTGTATTATTTCTATCACGGCTTAATTTATAAATTAAACTCAATGCAATATATTGTAGATAGATTGAAAATATATGTAATATACTTAAATAATAAATTTGCACTAAGTTATATGTAAACACAAATGCTGAACAATTTAAATTTATGTATAGATTATATACATATATGTATGTGTGTACAGACCCGCACGTAAAATTTCAATAATGAAAGGCGTATACGCTTTACAGATAAATTTTTCGATGGTTTTTTATTAAAATTAATCACTTAAATAATTATTAAACTATCAAAAAAAAATTTTTCTTTATTATGGCTGTCCGTCGTAATAAAAGAAAACAAACACAGCTTTGAGTATCGATCACTTAATGTAACAAAATGTACTTAAATGATGAACTGTTTTGTCTTCGCGCTCGATATTATCTATTTTCTTTTATCAACCACTTTTGCATGTACACAAAAACACATAAACTAAGTATGTATATAAGTATGAACGTGTGTGTATGTGCACTTTAATATTTCTGTTGTTATAAAGAATTTCGATCACTTTTAATCAATTTACTGACATTTTTCCTTGTTGTGTTGTGTGAAGACTTCTAAGAAATATTCCTCGTAAAGGGCTGAATTCCTCTTGAATCTCGTAGTGTTTAAATCCGGCTCGAAGGAACCTGTAAGCTATATGGTTTGTAACAAAAGTGCTAGAGTATACCCGTAAGGTGACTTATGTTATCAAAAGACGAAAGGATAATAATAAAATATATATATATATTTTCTTTAAAGTGGCGCAAAAACACTTAAGTATCGGTAACACTCCACTTGCTGAAAACCATAAAGGTTTCCAACAAGGTTGAAACAAAGCTTATATAAATTATATTAAATAAACTAAAAAACAGTAGAATCGTGGTTTAATGACTTCGTACTTAATAATTGAGTGACTTCGTACTTAAAAAATAACAATTTTCTGGAACAAATAATAACACATTCCGCCTCACAAGTTTCATTGTTGAATGCTCTAGGCAAACCAACCAATTTTTTGTGTTATTCGAACAAATAACTACACAAAACAAGATGAAATATGTTTGGCAACATATGTTTGACGAATATGTTCGATGCGGGTCGTAATATTAGGACCCGCATATAAATTTTTATAGTGCACGACTAGCACGAAAAAATATATACATATTATATACATAATCTTTGGTATTATACGCTGTGTGTATGTTATTATATATATATATATATATATATATATATGTATATATATATACATAACACGGGTCTGCGACCAAAATACTGCATATGATTTTTTTACATTTTCTTACAGATTTTGACCTCCCAAAAACAGAAAAAATATTCAAATTATTACATCACATAAGTTTTTATGTATATTGCAGTATCTATGTTCATTGGAAATAAACCTATATAATTTTTATTTGATAATGGAGAAAAACAACCTGAGCTGTTGGTGAGACTGGGAATGTTTTAACGTGTTGAGACAAATCAAATGACGTATATCGCTTGAAACAAAGAAAAGCTTTCAGTAGACATACTGATATTCAAGTGAACAGTGCTGTTGTCTGTTAATCATGGCTAAAAGGGGTTGTGTTATTTCTCCAAACAGTTTTTGTTATATCTGTGGTGAATTCACTATTAAAAGTCAACAGAGAAATATAAATGATTTTGTAAGGAAAATTTATTTTGCCTACTTTAAATTAAAACTTGGTGCTCAAGATAAACCATGGGGCCCGCATAAGGTGTGTAGAAGATGCGAAGATCTTCGTTTGTGGTTCTAGGAAAAGAAAAATGCATTTCGATTTGGAATTCCTATGATATGGCGTGAGCAGAAAAATCACACTACTGACTGCTACTTCTGCTCAGTTGACGTAACGGGATTCAATTCAAAAAACAAAAGAAACATAAGTTATCCTAATCTTGACTCAGCTATACATCCATTGGATGAATACCCTAGTGAGTTGGAGGACGAAGTTACATTACCTCCTCCGGGTGAATCAAGCTCAGATTTATCTTTTGACGAAGATGGAAGGCTTCAACTATTTTCTCAAGGTGAGCTCAATGATTTAGTAAGAGATTTAGGTCTTTCAAAAGATTCAGCCGAACTGTTAGGTTCGAAATTAAAAAATAAAAACCTTTTATCACCTGGCACTTCTTTCTACTGGTACAGATACCGAGAAAAAGAACAGTTTTTCTCAAAAGAAGGAAATTTAGTTTTCTGCAATAATGTGGAAGAACTCATACATCGCTTTGATATAAAGTATGACTCATCTGAATGGCGCCTATTCATTGACTCATCTAAGACTAGCCTTAAAGCAGTATTATTGTACAATGGAAATAAATTTGCCTCGATTCCGATTGGACATTCTGTGCATATGAAAGAAGATTATAACGATTTGGCCATTATCCTGGAAAAAATCAAGTATCAAGACCATCAATGGATGATTTGTGGGGACTTCAAAATACTGACAATGCTTTTGGGTCAGCAGGCAGGCTATACCAAATACCCTTTTAAATAGCTTCTCCAAATAGCTTCTTATGCTTGAGGGATAGTAGAGCCAGAGAACAGCACTGGAAAAAAATTGATTGGCCATCCCGAGAAACTTTGAAACCTGGAGAGAAAAATGTTATAAACACTACCTTGGTACCACCAGCTTTGATTTAATTTCAAAATAAACCAGCAAACAAAATAGTATAATGGAAGACAGAAATTTTTGTTTTGTCATTAAAAATGCTTTTGGTAACATGCAATGCATTTTAAGTTATCAAACATTTAAAACAAAGAAAAAATTTTCAATTAAAAGGCATTTTGACCTTTTTCAAAAAGCAGTTGATAAATTAGAAGAGGAAAAAAGGAAAATGTCTTTTCTTGAGTGAAAAAACCTTTTTATGCAAAATTTTCCAGTTTGAAAAAAAAACATCTCTATTGCGCGAATCGCCGTGCGATGCTGTGAAAACTAAGCGAGTTGAGATTTTTGCTACACTCCTCAACAGTTTTGAAGACAGAATAGAATGGGAATAGAATTCAGGAAATATCTAAATGATTTCAAATTTTCCAGAGTTATAAAACAATGCTTTGAAATTGTTATTCCTTTTTCCCTCTACATATTGCTGCGAACAAATTTTTTCCGACTTAAAATTTATTTATTCCAAACAGAGAAATAAGTTAAGTTCTTCAAATTTAAATCATATTTTTTTAATTGTTACAAGATCTTAATTTTGGAAAACTTAATTTATAAAGCCTAAATACACTTACTTTTTTAAGTTATAATTCTAAATTAGTATTTGTGTATATATAGTTATTTTCACATGATGTCCAAATATGTGAGAATAAAGTTTTATATGTGTTAGAGTTATCCTACTTGGTATTCTTTGGTTTAAAGTATAGCTACTATTACCATACATCAACAAACATTAAATATATCAACTGCTAATTTTAATAAAATATTAAATATGGATGATTTTTAAAATCGTTATATTTCAAAAGTTGACACAGAAAACACCTAAACATTCTTATACATATTTTGGTATATATAACAGAAAATAAGATTATTGATGCATAAAAGCAGTTTTATGATGTGCCTAGTTTTTCGGGTCCAAAGATGCCGATATTTTTTTTTTTATGTACACATTTTGGCTAATATCTTCACAATTTTTCTTACAGTGTTGCTATAGATATTTGAATTTTAAGATTTTTTTATTATTTCTGCTCGTTTCTCAATAAAACATATATAATTGAAAGCATTTCTATTGAAAAGTGAATTTTTTATATGTATTTTTTCAAACCCATTTTTGTTACTGAAAATTTTTGTTATGAAAAAATAATCAAAATAATTGGAATTTAAAGCCGTGTAACCTCTGGAATCGTGGGAGTGTCAGCTTTCATGTATTTATTGATAAATTCGATAGTTTTTTTATTTTTTTCCACCAGACAGTTTACTGTGCAATCCCGCTGTGCCTTTGTATCTAACAAAGGCCCTTAAAGAAAATGGTGTAAAAGTAGGTTTGAGTGAAAGGTTTATGCGGTTCAATGTTCGGTTGTTTGTTTGATATTCTCCTGCTAGACCATATGTTACAGGTGTGGTTTCTCATAATACAACATAATCCAGCGTTATATAAAAAAATATATAAAACAAACAATTTTATAATTTCACAAATATCTAAATTTTTTAAATTAAATTGTTACATTTTAAATAATACGGATTTTCTTGAGCTTAAGGTCTGTATATTATATATATATATATATATATATATATATATATATAATTTATTTTCAATATTTCGTATGTATATATATATATATATATATATATATATGTATATATATATATATATATATATATATATATATATATGTATATATATATATATATATATATATATATATATGTATGTATGCGTGCGTGTATGTGTGTATATACATATATGTATATAGTTTTTTCATAATTAAATTTTTTATATTAATATTGTAATATATTGTTTGTTTTTCCATTGCCTCTACTCTATTTCCGTTTGTAAAAATATTTCAAACATACATATATGTTAACTATTTTAATTTTCAATTTATATAATGTTAATATTAAATAACAGAATATATGTTAACATATAATGTTGTTAATATTTTGTGTTTGTAATATTTGAAATAGTTTAGAAATCAGTGGCTCACAACGTGTATTTTTTATGTTAAAATATCAAAACTATGTGTTATTTGCTTACATATATTATTTTAATTATTGGTTATGTTAAAATATAAAAAACTATATGTTACGTGCCTTCATACATCATAATATTTTATATTAATATTTGTTAATATTCATAGACATAAACATATCTTATGGAATATGTAGTTTTTCACAATTAGAAAAATTTTAATTTTATGATACGCATTGTTTTTTAGAATTGTAATTAAAAAATTTTGATAGATTGAAAAATATATATAATATAAATTATATATATGAAAATTAATTATATATATATATATATATATATATATATATATATAATATACAGACCTTAAGCTCAAGAAAATCTGTATTATTTAAAATGTAACAATTTAACTTAAAACATTTAGATATTTGTGAAATTATAAAATTGTTTGTTTTCTATTATTTAAAAAAATTTTCTTTTTACTTTTGTACCTTTCGCAAAAAATTGAAAGGGTATATTTAGGTTTAGGTCATTCCGTGTGTAATTTCTTTGATATTCATATGAGACGCTAATAAGTATATATATTCTGGATCCTTATGAATAGCGCTGACAATTGAGCGATGTCTTACTCTCTGGACGCGAAATCGCAAAAAAGTGAAAGGGTATATTTAGGTTTACGTCATTCCGTGTGTAATTTCTTTGATATTAATATGCCAGAGACAGTGGCCCGGGTGTACCCACGTTGTGGTGCTGATTTTTCCCTCAATTTCAGTGAACCGGTAGCTCATATAGCCGATGTATCTGTATTATCAGCAACCCAATTTGCAGATACAATCTTCTTATATGGCTCACTAAGTACAGCAACATCTATGTTTTAAATCCTGGCACTTACAATTTCTCGCCCTATGCGTATTTTAGGCACTCAGGCCAATCGTGGTAGATTGTGTGCCTCCATACGCTTTCCTCAGCGATTTAACTGCACTCGTCTGCAGTATTTTAAAATCATTAGATTTACTAATTATGGCATCATAGATGTCCTCCTTAGAAGTCACTTCATCTATGTCCCTAATTTCAATCCTGACCTCCTGGGATAGTGCTCGTACTTCGGCAGCTTCACCCAATACCGCTTCCACTTTCGACCTGAACCTGTATTTTGGTGAGCAGGTCTATTCAGCTGTAGCAGCAGCTCACCTCTCTCGGTTTTCCGAATACCTTTTACATTTTCCCCGAGATAAACAAGCTTAGGGTCTTTCTTCACTTGCCTGAGAACGTCAGCGTAGGAAGCGTTTCTACACGATTTAATAACCAGGGCATCTGAACGTGACGCCTGCTTATATTTTACCCTATTTCTTACCCTGGGACGGACCTTTATCCATCCAGAGTCTTTATTACTTGGGTTCTACATAGCAGCACTTTTCCCTACCGCTGATGTTACAGAACCACTTTCACCACTTATGACATCATTTGGTGAGTTATTCTTCTTCTTTTTAGCTCTATTCCCCTTTGGCCGAAGACTGTTTTCGTCTCTTCTGCGCTTTGGAGTCACTCCTGCAAGGACAGGTACAAATGGTCTTACCATATCCCCAGTTCCACTGCTTAGCTCATCTGTTCCACTGCTTAGCTCATCTGTCATTTGCATATACAACGCCTGTATTTCTTGAGACATCGAAACTATATCATTGTGGACATTTGATCTTTGTCTTGAGAAATTCTAGGAGTTTCGCTATCTTTTTCCTAGTTGGACGACTTCGCTCATATTGTCTTGCCAATCCCCAGCTATGGTGCTACAAATTCCCTTATACGGAATGTTTGCCACTGTAGGAGTCGACCTCATGAGTACCGGCTTCTTCAGGAATGGATTGGGAATTTCATTCTCTCCATTCTCTGATACTTCCACGCCCGTTTTTAAATTAATTCTTCTAGTTTTCATTCGATTGTTACTAAAATTTTTTTTTTAAATCAACACGCCAAGTTTCGGTAAATAAAATATCTTATGAATAATCAAAACTGTTTACAAAAGGATTACATAATTTAGTGTTTAAACATTTTACATTTTTATAAATAATATTGATGGAATTATCTGTCAATAGATGGATTAGTTTTTTGAAGATAACGATTGTGGCATATTAGCAATGTCAGCTATTGAAATGGTTTTACATTTCGATAGCAAAAAATCTTGATTTACCATTGTATCAAAGTCTTCTTGAAGAACAATTATTTTAAAAGATGATTTATTTCTTGGATCAGGATTTTCAAATTTGAAAATGTGCATATCAATATTGAAGAGAATCTTATCCATTTAATAATGTTTTATTTCATCAGTAATTGCATAGGATGCAAATGGAGCACCAAATATCGCTTTCTTTGCAAAATAATTTTAAGAATTAGAAAACTTTTTGATGGAGGAAAAACAGGAACGGGCGGATTTTAATAAATTGAAAAAGTTGAACTAGATAAATTGTTTGGTGTGTAATATATTAAGAGATAAACTAGATAAATTACGATTTATAGTTGATGGAGAGAGAGATGGTACATTATATTTTAGTAAATCAGGAACATCAGGTGGGATTCAGAAATATTGAGGGCTACTAATGGATCCGACAATGATAAGGAAGAACAGGTCTAAACAAATATCACGACCATAACAAGAACTCATTGATCACTTTTCCTTTTTTTATTATTTTTTACGTTTTAATTTTATTCTACAATTGGTTGGCTTTTTTCCGATTCTAATTGTAGTTTTAAGAGAAATAAAGAACATCTACAATTAACAATTGTTATAACGTAAATACAATTTGTTTAGTGTGTTTACAACATAGGTTGTTTTTGGGCTGTCACTAACTTTTAATTTTTAATTAGTACATATTTTGGGAATTGTCGTTTGAACATCTTTAATTTTTATTTTTGTGCTAGTTCTTTTTTCCCAAAATTTTATTAAAAAATTCAATTAGAGCCGAAAAATCCAACCAATTGTAGAATAAAATTAAAACGCAAGAATATAATCCAAAAGAAAAAGTGATCAAAACATCACGAAAATAAAAATTAAAGAGATTTAAACTACGATTCTCAATATATGTACTAATTTCAAATATAGTAAAGTATTATATTACTAAAAAAAATAGAAGATATAAGCATTTGGTGTACAGTTTAAAATAATTAATATTCTAACTAAAATTAACTTCTGCGTTAAGGAAATAAAAAACATTCTAAACCAGTGAGATGCGGAAACGAACCGATAGGAATCTGGATTAAAATTCCGTTAATGAAACTTGCTTTGCGAAGTTCCGTAACTTTTTGCGGTCTCTTTAAGTTTTGCCTTTTACAAGAATTAAGAGCAACTATGAATTATTGTGTTCAGACATATTTTAAATATAATAAAAGGTGTACAATTACGTAAAGTGTGTTGCGTAAAAACTGGTTCATCTAAAAAATACAAACATGAGTTTGTATATGACAAAGATGAAATCAACTTGAATGATATTTTAAATATCTGAGATCCTGTCCAACAAAAACACACTAGTTCCGTTTATTGGTCAATAAATAAACTACCTATATCGACAGTATCACGGAAAATCAGTTTTAGTTATTTGTTAGGGTAGGATGGAAATGATTTAGAATGAAAACAATTCGGGACTTCATTAACATTTGTACAATAAAAAAATTTTTTAATTAAAATATAACAATTTAATTTTAAAAATTTAGATATTTAAATTGTTTGTTTAAAACAACAAACAATATATTACAATATTAATATAAAAAATTTAATTATGAAAAAACTATATACATATATGTATATACACACATACACGCACGCATACATACATATATATATATATATATATATATATATATATATATATGTAACTATATATATATATATATATATATATATATATATGTATGTATGCGTGCGTGTATGTGTGTATATACATATATGTATATAGTTTTTTCATAATTAAATTTTTTATATTAATATTGTAATATACTGTTTGTTTTTCCATTGCCTCTACTCTATTTCCGTTTGTAAAAATATTTCAAACATACATATATGTTAACTATTTTAATTTTCAATTTATATAATGTTAATATTAAATAACAGAATATATGTTAACATATAATGTTGTTAATATTTTGTGTTTGTAATATTTGAAATAGTTTAGAAATCAGTGGCTCACAACGTGTATTTTTTATGTTAAAATATCAAAACTATGTGTTATTTGCTTACATATATTATTTTAATTATTGGTTATGTTAAAATATAAAAAACTATATGTTACGTGCCTTCATACATCATAATATTTTATATTAATATTTGTTAATATTCATAGACATAAACATATCTTATGGAATATGTAGTTTTTCACAATTAGAAAAATTTTAATTTTATGATACGCATTGTTTTTTAGAATTGTAATTAAAAAATTTTGATAGATTGAAAAATATATATAATATAAATTATATATATGAAAATTAATTATATATATATATATATATAATATACAGACCTTAAGCTCAAGAAAATCTGTATTATTTAAAATGTAACAATTTAACTTAAAAAATTTAGATATTTGTGAAATTATAAAATTGTTTGTTTTCTATTATTTAAAAAAATTTTCTTTTTACTTTTGTACCTTTCGCAAAAAATTGAAAGGGTATATTTAGGTTTAGGTCATTCCGTGTGTAATTTCTTTGATATTCATATGAGACGCTAATAAGTATATATATTCTGGATCCTTATGAATAGCGCTGACAATTGAGCGATGTCTTACTCTCTGGACGCGAAATCGCAAAAAAGTGAAAGGGTATATTTAGGTTTACGTCATTCCGTGTGTAATTTCTTTGATATTAATATGCCAGAGACAGTGGCCCGGGTGTACCCACGTTGTGGTGCTGATTTTTCCCTCAATTTCAGTGAACCGGTAGCTCATATAGCCGATGTATCTGTATTATCAGCAACCCAATTTGCAGATACAATCTTCTTATATGGCTCACTAAGTACAGCAACATCTATGTTTTAAATCCTGGCACTTACAATTTCTCGCCCTATGCGTATTTTAGGCACTCAGGCCAATCGTGGTAGATTGTGTGCCTCCATACGCTTTCCTCAGCGATTTAACTGCACTCGTCTGCAGTATTTTAAAATCATTAGATTTACTAATTATGGCATCATAGATGTCCTCCTTAGAAGTCACTTCATCTATGTCCCTAATTTCAATCCTGACCTCCTGGGATAGTGCTCGTACTTCGGCAGCTTCACCCAATACCGCTTCCACTTTCGACCTGAACCTGTATTTTGGTGAGCAGGTCTATTCAGCTGTAGCAGCAGCTCACCTCTCTCGGTTTTCCGAATACCTTTTACATTTTCCCCGAGATAAACAAGCTTAGGGTCTTTCTTCACTTGCCTGAGAACGTCAGCGTAGGAAGCGTTTCTACACGATTTAATAACCAGGGCATCTGAACGTGACGCCTGCTTATATTTTACCCTATTTCTTACCCTGGGACGGACCTTTATCCATCCAGAGTCTTTATTACTTGGGTTCTACATAGCAGCACTTTTCCCTACCGCTGATGTTACAGAACCACTTTCACCACTTATGACATCATTTGGTGAGTTATTCTTCTTCTTTTTAGCTCTATTCCCCTTTGGCCGAAGACTGTTTTCGTCTCTTCTGCGCTTTGGAGTCACTCCTGCAAGGACAGGTACAAATGGTCTTACCATATCCCCAGTTCCACTGCTTAGCTCATCTGTTCCACTGCTTAGCTCATCTGTCATTTGCATATACAACGCCTGTATTTCTTGAGACATCGAAACTATATCATTGTGGACATTTGATCTTTGTCTTGAGAAATTCTAGGAGTTTCGCTATCTTTTTCCTAGTTGGACGACTTCGCTCATATTGTCTTGCCAATCCCCAGCTATGGTGCTACAAATTCCCTTATACGGAATGTTTGCCACTGTAGGAGTCGACCTCATGAGTACCGGCTTCTTCAGGAATGGATTGGGAATTTCATTCTCTCCATTCTCTGATACTTCCACGCCCGTTTTTAAATTAATTCTTCTAGTTTTCATTCGATTGTTACTAAAATTTTTTTTTTAAATCAACACGCCAAGTTTCGGTAAATAAAATATCTTATGAATAATCAAAACTGTTTACAAAAGGATTACATAATTTAGTGTTTAAACATTTTACATTTTTATAAATAATATTGATGGAATTATCTGTCAATAGATGGATTAGTTTTTTGAAGATAACGATTGTGGCATATTAGCAATGTCAGCTATTGAAATGGTTTTACATTTCGATAGCAAAAAATCTTGATTTACCATTGTATCAAAGTCTTCTTGAAGAACAATTATTTTAAAAGATGATTTATTTCTTGGATCAGGATTTTCAAATTTGAAAATGTGCATATCAATATTGAAGAGAATCTTATCCATTTAATAATGTTTTATTTCATCAGTAATTGCATAGGATGCAAATGGAGCACCAAATATCGCTTTCTTTGCAAAATAATTTTAAGAATTAGAAAACTTTTTGATGGAGGAAAAACAGGAACGGGCGGATTTTAATAAATTGAAAAAGTTGAACTAGATAAATTGTTTGGTGTGTAATATATTAAGAGATAAACTAGATAAATTACGATTTATAGTTGATGGAGAGAGAGATGGTACATTATATTTTAGTAAATCAGGAACATCAGGTGGGATTCAGAAATATTGAGGGCTACTAATGGATCCGACAATGATAAGGAAGAACAGGTCTAAACAAATATCACGACCATAACAAGAACTCATTGATCACTTTTCCTTTTTTTATTATTTTTTACGTTTTAATTTTATTCTACAATTGGTTGGCTTTTTTCCGATTCTAATTGTAGTTTTAAGAGAAATAAAGAACATCTACAATTAACAATTGTTATAACGTAAATACAATTTGTTTAGTGTGTTTACAACATAGGTTGTTTTTGGGCTGTCACTAACTTTTAATTTTTAATTAGTACATATTTTGGGAATTGTCGTTTGAACATCTTTAATTTTTATTTTTGTGCTAGTTCTTTTTTCCCAAAATTTTATTAAAAAATTCAATTAGAGCCGAAAAATCCAACCAATTGTAGAATAAAATTAAAACGCAAGAATATAATCCAAAAGAAAAAGTGATCAAAACATCACGAAAATAAAAATTAAAGAGATTTAAACTACGATTCTCAATATATGTACTAATTTCAAATATAGTAAAGTATTATATTACTAAAAAAAATAGAAGATATAAGCATTTGGTGTACAGTTTAAAATAATTAATATTCTAACTAAAATTAACTTCTGCGTTAAGGAAATAAAAAACATTCTAAACCAGTGAGATGCGGAAACGAACCGATAGGAATCTGGATTAAAATTCCGTTAATGAAACTTGCTTTGCGAAGTTCCGTAACTTTTTGCGGTCTCTTTAAGTTTTGCCTTTTACAAGAATTAAGAGCAACTATGAATTATTGTGTTCAGACATATTTTAAATATAATAAAAGGTGTACAATTACGTAAAGTGTGTTGCGTAAAAACTGGTTCATCTAAAAAATACAAAAATGAGTTTGTATATGACAAAGATGAAATCAACTTGAATGATATTTTAAATATCTGAGATCCTGTCCAACAAAAACACACTAGTTCCGTTTATTGGTCAATAAATAAACTACCTATATCGACAGTATCACGGAAAATCAGTTTTAGTTATTTGTTAGGGTAGGATGGAAATGATTTAGAATGAAAACAATTCGGGACTTCATTAACATTTGTACAATAAAAAAATTTTTTAATTAAAATATAACAATTTAATTTTAAAAATTTAGATATTTAAATTGTTTGTTTAAAACAACAAACAATATATTACAATATTAATATAAAAAATTTAATTATGAAAAAACTATATACATATATGTATATACACACATACACGCACGCATACATACATATATATATATATATATATATATATATATATATATATGTAACTATATATATATATATATATATATATATATATGTATGTATGCGTGCGTGTATGTGTGTATATACATATATGTATATAGTTTTTTCATAATTAAATTTTTTATATTAATATTGTAATATACTGTTTGTTTTTCCATTGCCTCTACTCTATTTCCGTTTGTAAAAATATTTCAAACATACATATATGTTAACTATTTTAATTTTCAATTTATATAATGTTAATATTAAATAACAGAATATATGTTAACATATAATGTTGTTAATATTTTGTGTTTGTAATATTTGAAATAGTTTAGAAATCAGTGGCTCACAACGTGTATTTTTTATGTTAAAATATCAAAACTATGTGTTATTTGCTTACATATATTATTTTAATTATTGGTTATGTTAAAATATAAAAAACTATATGTTACGTGCCTTCATACATCATAATATTTTATATTAATATTTGTTAATATTCATAGACATAAACATATCTTATGGAATATGTAGTTTTTCACAATTAGAAAAATTTTAATTTTATGATACGCATTGTTTTTTAGAATTGTAATTAAAAAATTTTGATAGATTGAAAAATATATATAATATAAATTATATATATGAAAATTAATTATATATATATATATATATAATATACAGACCTTAAGCTCAAGAAAATCTGTATTATTTAAAATGTAACAATTTAACTTAAAAAATTTAGATATTTGTGAAATTATAAAATTGTTTGTTTTCTATTATTTAAAAAAATTTTCTTTTTACTTTTGTACCTTTCGCAAAAAATTGAAAGGGTATATTTAGGTTTAGGTCATTCCGTGTGTAATTTCTTTGATATTCATATGAGACGCTAATAAGTATATATATTCTGGATCCTTATGAATAGCGCTGACAATTGAGCGATGTCTTACTCTCTGGACGCGAAATCGCAAAAAAGTGAAAGGGTATATTTAGGTTTACGTCATTCCGTGTGTAATTTCTTTGATATTAATATGCCAGAGACAGTGGCCCGGGTGTACCCACGTTGTGGTGCTGATTTTTCCCTCAATTTCAGTGAACCGGTAGCTCATATAGCCGATGTATCTGTATTATCAGCAACCCAATTTGCAGATACAATCTTCTTATATGGCTCACTAAGTACAGCAACATCTATGTTTTAAATCCTGGCACTTACAATTTCTCGCCCTATGCGTATTTTAGGCACTCAGGCCAATCGTGGTAGATTGTGTGCCTCCATACGCTTTCCTCAGCGATTTAACTGCACTCGTCTGCAGTATTTTAAAATCATTAGATTTACTAATTATGGCATCATAGATGTCCTCCTTAGAAGTCACTTCATCTATGTCCCTAATTTCAATCCTGACCTCCTGGGATAGTGCTCGTACTTCGGCAGCTTCACCCAATACCGCTTCCACTTTCGACCTGAACCTGTATTTTGGTGAGCAGGTCTATTCAGCTGTAGCAGCAGCTCACCTCTCTCGGTTTTCCGAATACCTTTTACATTTTCCCCGAGATAAACAAGCTTAGGGTCTTTCTTCACTTGCCTGAGAACGTCAGCGTAGGAAGCGTTTCTACACGATTTAATAACCAGGGCATCTGAACGTGACGCCTGCTTATATTTTACCCTATTTCTTACCCTGGGACGGACCTTTATCCATCCAGAGTCTTTATTACTTGGGTTCTACATAGCAGCACTTTTCCCTACCGCTGATGTTACAGAACCACTTTCACCACTTATGACATCATTTGGTGAGTTATTCTTCTTCTTTTTAGCTCTATTCCCCTTTGGCCGAAGACTGTTTTCGTCTCTTCTGCGCTTTGGAGTCACTCCTGCAAGGACAGGTACAAATGGTCTTACCATATTCCCAGTTCCACTGCTTAGCTCATCTGTTCCACTGCTTAGCTCATCTGTCATTTGCATATACAACGCCTGTATTTCTTGAGATATCGAAACTATATCATTGTGGACATTTGATCTTTGTCTTGAGAAATTCTAGGAGTTTCGCTATCTTTTTCCTAGTTGGACGACTTCGCTCATTTTGTCTTGCCAATCCCCAGCTATGGTGCTACAAATTCCCTTATACGGAATGTTTGCCACTGTAGGAGTCGACCTCATGAGTACCGGCTTCTTCAGGAATGGATTGGGAATTTCATTCTCTCCATTCTCTGATACTTCCACGCCCGTTTTTAAATTAATTCTTCTAGTTTTCATTCGATTGTTACTAAAAATTTTTTTTTAAATCAACACGCCAAGTTTCGGTAAATAAAATATCTTATGAATAATCAAAACTGTTTACAAAAGGATTACATAATTTAGTGTTTAAACATTTTACATTTTTATAAATAATATTGATGGAATTATCTGTCAATAGATGGATTAGTTTTTTGAAGATAACGATTGTGGCATATTAGCAATGTCAGCTATTGAAATGGTTTTACATTTCGATAGCAAAAAATCTTGATTTACCATTGTATCAAAGTCTTCTTGAAGAACAATTATTTTAAAAGATGATTTATTTCTTGGATCAGGATTTTCAAATTTGAAAATGTGCATATCAATATTGAAGAGAATCTTATCCATTTAATAATGTTTTATTTCATCAGTAATTGCATAGGATGCAAATGGAGCACCAAATATCGCTTTCTTTGCAAAATAATTTTAAGAATTAGAAAACTTTTTGATGGAGGAAAAACAGGAACGGGCGGATTTTAATAAATTGAAAAAGTTGAACTAGATAAATTGTTTGGTGTGTAATATATTAAGAGATAAACTAGATAAATTACGATTTATAGTTGATGGAGAGAGAGATGGTACATTATATTTTAGTAAATCAGGAACATCAGGTGGGATTCAGAAATATTGAGGGCTACTAATGGATCCGACAATGATAAGGAAGAACAGGTCTAAACAAATATCACGACCATAACAAGAACTCATTGATCACTTTTCCTTTTTTTATTATTTTTTACGTTTTAATTTTATTCTACAATTGGTTGGCTTTTTTCCGATTCTAATTGTAGTTTTAAGAGAAATAAAGAACATCTACAATTAACAATTGTTATAACGTAAATACAATTTGTTTAGTGTGTTTACAACATAGGTTGTTTTTGGGCTGTCACTAACTTTTAATTTTTAATTAGTACATATTTTGGGAATTGTCGTTTGAACATCTTTAATTTTTATTTTTGTGCTAGTTCTTTTTTCCCAAAATTTTATTAAAAAATTCAATTAGAGCCGAAAAATCCAACCAATTGTAGAATAAAATTAAAACGCAAGAATATAATCCAAAAGAAAAAGTGATCAAAACATCACGAAAATAAAAATTAAAGAGATTTAAACTACGATTCTCAATATATGTACTAATTTCAAATATAGTAAAGTATTATATTACTAAAAAAAATAGAAGATATAAGCATTTGGTGTACAGTTTAAAATAATTAATATTCTAACTAAAATTAACTTCTGCGTTAAGGAAATAAAAAACATTCTAAACCAGTGAGATGCGGAAACGAACCGATAGGAATCTGGATTAAAATTCCGTTAATGAAACTTGCTTTGCGAAGTTCCGTAACTTTTTGCGGTCTCTTTAAGTTTTGCCTTTTACAAGAATTAAGAGCAACTATGAATTATTGTGTTCAGACATATTTTAAATATAATAAAAGGTGTACAATTACGTAAAGTGTGTTGCGTAAAAACTGGTTCATCTAAAAAATACAAAAATGAGTTTGTATATGACAAAGATGAAATCAACTTGAATGATATTTTAAATATCTGAGATCCTGTCCAACAAAAACACACTAGTTCCGTTTATTGGTCAATAAATAAACTACCTATATCGACAGTATCACGGAAAATCAGTTTTAGTTATTTGTTAGGGTAGGATGGAAATGATTTAGAATGAAAACAATTCGGGACTTCATTAACATTTGTACAATAAAAAAATTTTTTAATTAAAATATAACAATTTAATTTTAAAAATTTAGATATTTAAATTGTTTGTTTAAAACAACAAACAATATATTACAATATTAATATAAAAAATTTAATTATGAAAAAACTATATACATATATGTATATACACACATACACGCACGCATACATACATATATATATATATATATATATATATATATATGTAACTATATATATATATATATATATATATATATGTATGTATGCGTGCGTGTATGTGTGTATATACATATATGTATATAGTTTTTTCATAATTAAATTTTTTATATTAATATTGTAATATACTGTTTGTTTTTCCATTGCCTCTACTCTATTTCCGTTTGTAAAAATATTTCAAACATACATATATGTTAACTATTTTAATTTTCAATTTATATAATGTTAATATTAAATAACAGAATATATGTTAACATATAATGTTGTTAATATTTTGTGTTTGTAATATTTGAAATAGTTTAGAAATCAGTGGCTCACAACGTGTATTTTTTATGTTAAAATATCAAAACTATGTGTTATTTGCTTACATATATTATTTTAATTATTGGTTATGTTAAAATATAAAAAACTATATGTTACGTGCCTTCATACATCATAATATTTTATATTAATATTTGTTAATATTCATAGACATAAACATATCTTATGGAATATGTAGTTTTTCACAATTAGAAAAATTTTAATTTTATGATACGCATTGTTTTTTAGAATTGTAATTAAAAAATTTTGATAGATTGAAAAATATATATAATATAAATTATATATATGAAAATTAATTATATATATATATATATATAATATACAGACCTTAAGCTCAAGAAAATCTGTATTATTTAAAATGTAACAATTTAACTTAAAAAATTTAGATATTTGTGAAATTATAAAATTGTTTGTTTTCTATTATTTAAAAAAATTTTCTTTTTACTTTTGTACCTTTCGCAAAAAATTGAAAGGGTATATTTAGGTTTAGGTCATTCCGTGTGTAATTTCTTTGATATTCATATGAGACGCTAATAAGTATATATATTCTGGATCCTTATGAATAGCGCTGACAATTGAGCGATGTCTTACTCTCTGGACGCGAAATCGCAAAAAAGTGAAAGGGTATATTTAGGTTTACGTCATTCCGTGTGTAATTTCTTTGATATTAATATGCCAGAGACAGTGGCCCGGGTGTACCCACGTTGTGGTGCTGATTTTTCCCTCAATTTCAGTGAACCGGTAGCTCATATAGCCGATGTATCTGTATTATCAGCAACCCAATTTGCAGATACAATCTTCTTATATGGCTCACTAAGTACAGCAACATCTATGTTTTAAATCCTGGCACTTACAATTTCTCGCCCTATGCGTATTTTAGGCACTCAGGCCAATCGTGGTAGATTGTGTGCCTCCATACGCTTTCCTCAGCGATTTAACTGCACTCGTCTGCAGTATTTTAAAATCATTAGATTTACTAATTATGGCATCATAGATGTCCTCCTTAGAAGTCACTTCATCTATGTCCCTAATTTCAATCCTGACCTCCTGGGATAGTGCTCGTACTTCGGCAGCTTCACCCAATACCGCTTCCACTTTCGACCTGAACCTGTATTTTGGTGAGCAGGTCTATTCAGCTGTAGCAGCAGCTCACCTCTCTCGGTTTTCCGAATACCTTTTACATTTTCCCCGAGATAAACAAGCTTAGGGTCTTTCTTCACTTGCCTGAGAACGTCAGCGTAGGAAGCGTTTCTACACGATTTAATAACCAGGGCATCTGAACGTGACGCCTGCTTATATTTTACCCTATTTCTTACCCTGGGACGGACCTTTATCCATCCAGAGTCTTTATTACTTGGGTTCTACATAGCAGCACTTTTCCCTACCGCTGATGTTACAGAACCACTTTCACCACTTATGACATCATTTGGTGAGTTATTCTTCTTCTTTTTAGCTCTATTCCCCTTTGGCCGAAGACTGTTTTCGTCTCTTCTGCGCTTTGGAGTCACTCCTGCAAGGACAGGTACAAATGGTCTTACCATATCCCCAGTTCCACTGCTTAGCTCATCTGTTCCACTGCTTAGCTCATCTGTCATTTGCATATACAACGCCTGTATTTCTTGAGATATCGAAACTATATCATTGTGGACATTTGATCTTTGTCTTGAGAAATTCTAGGAGTTTCGCTATCTTTTTCCTAGTTGGACGACTTCGCTCATTTTGTCTTGCCAATCCCCAGCTATGGTGCTACAAATTCCCTTATACGGAATGTTTGCCACTGTAGGAGTCGACCTCATGAGTACCGGCTTCTTCAGGAATGGATTGGGAATTTCATTCTCTCCATTCTCTGATACTTCCACGCCCGTTTTTAAATTAATTCTTCTAGTTTTCATTCGATTGTTACTAAAAATTTTTTTTTAAATCAACACGCCAAGTTTCGGTAAATAAAATATCTTATGAATAATCAAAACTGTTTACAAAAGGATTACATAATTTAGTGTTTAAACATTTTACATTTTTATAAATAATATTGATGGAATTATCTGTCAATAGATGGATTAGTTTTTTGAAGATAACGATTGTGGCATATTAGCAATGTCAGCTATTGAAATGGTTTTACATTTCGATAGCAAAAAATCTTGATTTACCATTGTATCAAAGTCTTCTTGAAGAACAATTATTTTAAAAGATGATTTATTTCTTGGATCAGGATTTTCAAATTTGAAAATGTGCATATCAATATTGAAGAGAATCTTATCCATTTAATAATGTTTTATTTCATCAGTAATTGCATAGGATGCAAATGGAGCACCAAATATCGCTTTCTTTGCAAAATAATTTTAAGAATTAGAAAACTTTTTGATGGAGGAAAAACAGGAACGGGCGGATTTTAATAAATTGAAAAAGTTGAACTAGATAAATTGTTTGGTGTGTAATATATTAAGAGATAAACTAGATAAATTACGATTTATAGTTGATGGAGAGAGAGATGGTACATTATATTTTAGTAAATCAGGAACATCAGGTGGGATTCAGAAATATTGAGGGCTACTAATGGATCCGACAATGATAAGGAAGAACAGGTCTAAACAAATATCACGACCATAACAAGAACTCATTGATCACTTTTCCTTTTTTTATTATTTTTTACGTTTTAATTTTATTCTACAATTGGTTGGCTTTTTTCCGATTCTAATTGTAGTTTTAAGAGAAATAAAGAACATCTACAATTAACAATTGTTATAACGTAAATACAATTTGTTTAGTGTGTTTACAACATAGGTTGTTTTTGGGCTGTCACTAGCTTTTAATTTTTAATTAGTACATATTTTGGGAATTGTCGTTTGAACATCTTTAATTTTTATTTTTGTGCTAGTTCTTTTTTCCCAAAATTTTATTAAAAAATTCAATTAGAGCCGAAAAATCCAACCAATTGTAGAATGAAATTAAAACGCAAGAATATAATCCAAAAGAAAAAGTGATCAAAACATCACGAAAATAAAAATTAAAGAGATTTAAACTACGATTCTCAATATATGTACTAATTTCAAATATAGTAAAGTATTATATTACTAAAAAAATAGAAGATATAAGCATTTGGTGTACAGTTTAAAATAATTAATATTCTAACTAAAATTAACTTCTGCGTTAAGGAAATAAAAAACATTCTAAACCAGTGAGATACGGAAACGAACCGATAGGAATCTGGATTAAAATTCCGTTAATGAAACTTGCTTTGCGAAGTTCCGTAACTTTTTGCGGTCTCTTTAAGTTTTGCCTTTTACAAGAATTAAGAGCAACTATGAATTATTGTGTTCAGACATATTTTAAATATAATAAAAGGTGTACAATTACGTAAAGTGTGTTGCGTAAAAACTGGTTCATCTAAAAAATACAAAAATGAGTTTGTATATGACAAAGATGAAATCAACTTGAATGATATTTTAAATATCTGAGATCCTGTCCAACAAAAACACACTAGTTCCGTTTATTGGTCAATAAATAAACTACCTATATCGACAGTATCACGGAAAATCAGTTTTAGTTATTTGTTAGGGTAGGATGGAAATGATTTAGAATGAAAACAATTCGGGACTTCATTAACATTTGTACAATAAAAAAATTTTTTAATTAAAATATAACAATTTAATTTTAAAAATTTAGATATTTAAATTGTTTGTTTAAAACAACAAACAATATATTACAATATTAATATAAAAAATTTAATTATGAAAAAACTATATACATATATGTATATACACACATACACGCACGCATACATACATATATATATATATATATATATATATATATGTAACTATATATATATATATATATATATATATATGTATGTATGCGTGCGTGTATGTGTGTATATACATATATGTATATAGTTTTTTCATAATTAAATTTTTTATATTAATATTGTAATATACTGTTTGTTTTTCCATTGCCTCTACTCTATTTCCGTTTGTAAAAATATTTCAAACATACATATATGTTAACTATTTTAATTTTCAATTTATATAATGTTAATATTAAATAACAGAATATATGTTAACATATAATGTTGTTAATATTTTGTGTTTGTAATATTTGAAATAGTTTAGAAATCAGTGGCTCACAACGTGTATTTTTTATGTTAAAATATCAAAACTATGTGTTATTTGCTTACATATATTATTTTAATTATTGGTTATGTTAAAATATAAAAAACTATATGTTACGTGCCTTCATACATCATAATATTTTATATTAATATTTGTTAATATTCATAGACATAAACATATCTTATGGAATATGTAGTTTTTCACAATTAGAAAAATTTTAATTTTATGATACGCATTGTTTTTTAGAATTGTAATTAAAAAATTTTGATAGATTGAAAAATATATATAATATAAATTATATATATGAAAATTAATTATATATATATATATATATATATATATATAATATACAGACCTTAAGCTCAAGAAAATCTGTATTATTTAAAATGTAACAATTTAACTTAAAAAATTTAGATATTTGTGAAATTATAAAATTGTTTGTTTTCTATTATTTAAAAAAATTTTCTTTTTACTTTTGTACCTTTCGCAAAAAATTGAAAGGGTATATTTAGGTTTAGGTCATTCCGTGTGTAATTTCTTTGATATTCATATGAGACGCTAATAAGTATATATATTCTGGATCCTTATGAATAGCGCTGACAATTGAGCGATGTCTTACTCTCTGGACGCGAAATCGCAAAAAAGTGAAAGGGTATATTTAGGTTTACGTCATTCCGTGTGTAATTTCTTTGATATTAATATGCCAGAGACAGTGGCCCGGGTGTAACCACGTTGTGGTGCTGATTTTTCCCTCAATTTCAGTGAACCGGTAGCTCATATAGCCGATGTATCTGTATTATCAGCAACCCAATTTGCAGATACAATCTTCTTATATGGCTCACTAAGTACAGCAACATCTATGTTTTAAATCCTGGCACTTACAATTTCTCGCCCTATGCGTATTTTAGGCACTCAGGCCAATCGTGGTAGATTGTGTGCCTCCATACGCTTTCCTCAGCGATTTAACTGCACTCGTCTGCAGTATTTTAAAATCATTAGATTTACTAATTATGGCATCATAGATGTCCTCCTTAGAAGTCACTTCATCTATGTCCCTAATTTCAATCCTGACCTCCTGGGATAGTGCTCGTACTTCGGCAGCTTCACCCAATACCGCTTCCACTTTCGACCTGAACCTGTATTTTGGTGAGCAGGTCTATTCAGCTGTAGCAGCAGCTCACCTCTCTCGGTTTTCCGAATACCTTTTACATTTTCCCCGAGATAAACAAGCTTAGGGTCTTTCTTCACTTGCCTGAGAACGTCAGCGTAGGAAGCGTTTCTACACGATTTAATAACCAGGGCATCTGAACGTGACGCCTGCTTATATTTTACCCTATTTCTTACCCTGGGACGGACCTTTATCCATCCAGAGTCTTTATTACTTGGGTTCTACATAGCAGCACTTTTCCCTACCGCTGATGTTACAGAACCACTTTCACCACTTATGACATCATTTGGTGAGTTATTCTTCTTCTTTTTAGCTCTATTCCCCTTTGGCCGAAGACTGTTTTCGTCTCTTCTGCGCTTTGGAGTCACTCCTGCAAGGACAGGTACAAATGGTCTTACCATATCCCCAGTTCCACTGCTTAGCTCATCTGTTCCACTGCTTAGCTCATCTGTCATTTGCATATACAACGCCTGTATTTCTTGAGATATCGAAACTATATCATTGTGGACATTTGATCTTTGTCTTGAGAAATTCTAGGAGTTTCGCTATCTTTTTCCTAGTTGGACGACTTCGCTCATTTTGTCTTGCCAATCCCCAGCTATGGTGCTACAAATTCCCTTATACGGAATGTTTGCCACTGTAGGAGTCGACCTCATGAGTACCGGCTTCTTCAGGAATGGATTGGGAATTTCATTCTCTCCATTCTCTGATACTTCCACGCCCGTTTTTAAATTAATTCTTCTAGTTTTCATTCGATTGTTACTAAAAATTTTTTTTTAAATCAACACGCCAAGTTTCGGTAAATAAAATATCTTATGAATAATCAAAACTGTTTACAAAAGGATTACATAATTTAGTGTTTAAACATTTTACATTTTTATAAATAATATTGATGGAATTATCTGTCAATAGATGGATTAGTTTTTTGAAGATAACGATTGTGGCATATTAGCAATGTCAGCTATTGAAATGGTTTTACATTTCGATAGCAAAAAATCTTGATTTACCATTGTATCAAAGTCTTCTTGAAGAACAATTATTTTAAAAGATGATTTATTTCTTGGATCAGGATTTTCAAATTTGAAAATGTGCATATCAATATTGAAGAGAATCTTATCCATTTAATAATGTTTTATTTCATCAGTAATTGCATAGGATGCAAATGGAGCACCAAATATCGCTTTCTTTGCAAAATAATTTTAAGAATTAGAAAACTTTTTGATGGAGGAAAAACAGGAACGGGCGGATTTTAATAAATTGAAAAAGTTGAACTAGATAAATTGTTTGGTGTGTAATATATTAAGAGATAAACTAGATAAATTACGATTTATAGTTGATGGAGAGAGAGATGGTACATTATATTTTAGTAAATCAGGAACATCAGGTGGGATTCAGAAATATTGAGGGCTACTAATGGATCCGACAATGATAAGGAAGAACAGGTCTAAACAAATATCACGACCATAACAAGAACTCATTGATCACTTTTCCTTTTTTTATTATTTTTTACGTTTTAATTTTATTCTACAATTGGTTGGCTTTTTTCCGATTCTAATTGTAGTTTTAAGAGAAATAAAGAACATCTACAATTAACAATTGTTATAACGTAAATACAATTTGTTTAGTGTGTTTACAACATAGGTTGTTTTTGGGCTGTCACTAGCTTTTAATTTTTAATTAGTACATATTTTGGGAATTGTCGTTTGAACATCTTTAATTTTTATTTTTGTGCTAGTTCTTTTTTCCCAAAATTTTATTAAAAAATTCAATTAGAGCCGAAAAATCCAACCAATTGTAGAATGAAATTAAAACGCAAGAATATAATCCAAAAGAAAAAGTGATCAAAACATCACGAAAATAAAAATTAAAGAGATTTAAACTACGATTCTCAATATATGTACTAATTTCAAATATAGTAAAGTATTATATTACTAAAAAAATAGAAGATATAAGCATTTGGTGTACAGTTTAAAATAATTAATATTCTAACTAAAATTAACTTCTGCGTTAAGGAAATAAAAAACATTCTAAACCAGTGAGATACGGAAACGAACCGATAGGAATCTGGATTAAAATTCCGTTAATGAAACTTGCTTTGCGAAGTTCCGTAACTTTTTGCGGTCTCTTTAAGTTTTGCCTTTTACAAGAATTAAGAGCAACTATGAATTATTGTGTTCAGACATATTTTAAATATAATAAAAGGTGTACAATTACGTAAAGTGTGTTGCGTAAAAACTGGTTCATCTAAAAAATACAAAAATGAGTTTTTATATGACAAAGATGAAATCAACTTGAATGATATTTTAAATATCTGAGATCCTGTCCAACAAAAACACACTAGTTCCGTTTATTGGTCAATAAATAAACTACCTATATCGACAGTATCACGGAAAATCAGTTTTAGTTATTTGTTAGGGTAGGATGGAAATGATTTAGAATGAAAACAATTCGGGACTTCATTAACATTTGTACAATAAAAAAATTTTTTAATTAAAATATAACAATTTAATTTAAAAAATTTAGATATTTAAATTGTTTGTTTTATATTATTTTGAAAATTTTTATATTTATACCTTTCACAAAAAAGTGAAAGGGTATATTTAGGTTTGTCATTCCGTCTGTAATTTCTTCGATATTAATATGAGACCCCATTAAGTATATATATGCTGGATCCTTATGAATAGCGCTGACAATTGATCGATGTCCTACTGTCTGTACGTGAAAGCGTACAGCCCCCAGAAGAGCTATAGACTTCGTTCTTGAACTGATCGAGTGGAAACGAATATGTGTGTATAGAGTGGAAAAATTCGAGATATTGTTACAGAGCTGGGAAGCTTGTAACTATTTCTCGACGCAAAATTAATACAAAGACCAATTATTTTTTGTTCGTTTGTAAATTGGACGTATTTTTGCTTTGGGAAACCTCAAGAAAAAGATAAAAATATAAAAAAAATTCCATTCCGTGTTTTGTGGTACATGTAATAACTAAACTGTTTAAAAATTTTAGGCGTTTCTTAAATAAAACCGCTTTATACATCATGAAGATTTACTTTTACAAACACAATAAAAATTTAATTTTCGCCTCCAGGGATAGGAAAATTAAATTTTTTTATACATAAGAGTAACCAAAAGGACAACTAACGTCGTTTTTCACTAATCAAAACTATTTTTTATTTCATGAAAAACAAAATTGGTATCAAAAATAAAAGAAAAATAAAGTTTCGATTTCAGGGTTGGATAACTGCAATATTTTGTATTTTAAGATATTTTAAATAAAACTGTTTCACGCCTCATTGAAAGTTGTATTGGTAAAAACAAACAAAAAAATATTATATTTTCGCTTCCGGGTAAGTAACCAAAAAGGCATCTAACGTCGTATTTTTTAAAACTAATTAAAACTATTTCTTATTTAGGAAAACCAAATTTGGTACAAAATATTTTAAAAAAATTTCAAAATTTCGATTTCAGGGTGGAATAACTGCAAAATTTTGTATTACATGAACGTGACCAAAATGGTTACAAATTTGTAGTTTTTCTTAAATAAAACCGCTTTATACATCATGAAGATTTGCATTAGTAAAAAATATTTAAAAGATTAAAACCTCGTTTCCAGGGGTGGGAAATTTATTACCGCAGCCACCACGTGGATTCCGTGAAGAGACCTCATCCATCATCTGGCCACAGAATCAACCAATCATGGAGGAAGTAACCAGTGCTGCCACTTAAAAAAAATTTTAACCAATATATTTGAAAAAGTTACCAAATTTGAGAAAAAATAACCAAATTTAAAATGCACTGTTTTATTTGGAAAACAACATAAAAATTTATTTGAATGCAATACAAAGTTAATAATTACAAAACAAGAAATGTAATTCATTTAAATATTAAAGAATTCTTACTACTGAAAAACTAACGAGAAACTCATGTACATATTTATATTTTTGTTTTACAAGAGTCAAAAAACGATCGTTTTCAAAACTGAAATCAATATACAAAACGATTTAGGTGTGATGTATTTCGATCTATTTCATTTTCCATTTTTATTTTATTCCGTATAATTTTTATAGCAAAGAACAACAATATAAGCAACAGCATTTGTTTAAAAATTAAACATTTCTTTAAAACACAAAAGAAATATATAAAAACAATTAAATTAAATAAAACCTATTGAAAATCAAATGACAATTGCGAGATTGTTTAAATCCATTGGATATGTAAAGATATTTTTTTAAAAATAGTCTAGTTAATAGGAAACTTTTCTTAAGGTTTCGGTCAATTCTCTTCCATTTTTAGTGTGACTATACATAAACGAGTATGTCTGTAAGTTGTATTTTATTGTATCAGCAGTCTTGCGTATATTTTGGAAAATTTTCTTAGATGTAAAAGGAGCCGCTTCTACAAAATCTGCATCATTTTGCTTTATTTTACAGCTTGCAATACTCCTGTTTGTTACCTTTTTCATGTAAATCATCTTCTGATATTGGTTGCTTTTCCATAGCTATTTCCATGAATAGTTGTTTTATGTCATGTTTCAAAACCATTTGTCTATAAAATTCTAATAATTTTTATTTTCTGAAGATGTTAACAAACTGTTAACGAAATATCGAATAAAAATTAGACTAAATAAAATTTAACAAAAAACGATCACTAGCTTGATTCATAATATATATATATATATATATATATATATATATATAACAATAAAAGGTGTGATGTTGTTGTTTGAATCGTTTTGTCATATCAGTTTCAAAATCCATTTTGTTTCAAACAGAAAACTATCGTTTTACTATGTGATATAAAATTATAATATCTGTTTGAGATTGAATTTAAAACAATCATATATAAAATGATTTTTTACATCTTTAGTTAAAATTTCAATGGTAAAATGTAATTAAGGTCAACTTTTGTAAAAATTAAATTCATTTGAGATATTGCATATACCGTCTTGTCAGGAGGCGTCACAAAAACTCTCGGCAGGAATAGATTTTATGCAAAATCATGTTGATGTAGCTAGAGGTTTTACAAGAGGTGATGAAATAGATATAGACAATTTGTGGAAGAATCTGGTAGCGGAGTTAAATATTTTAAGTCATCCAATACATGACGTAAATAGATGGAAGAAGGTATAATTAATAGAAATTTAAGTACATATGTAAGTAAATAATATATTTTTTTGTTGGAAAGGTACCATTAAGATGAAAATTTGAACTAATAAAAAAGATTTATATTTATAAAAAGGAAGATTAGTTAGACAAATATGGAGGCCGAATGGGTTTGTGGAAGGAATACAAAAGGCAAAATCTGCGGGCCGTGAAAGTGAAAGTGGTAAATCTTCATTATCAGAAGATGATTTACATGAAAAAGGTAACAAACACAAATTTTGCAAGCCGTAAAATAAAGCAAAATGATGCAGATTTTGTGGAAGCGACTGCTTTTACATCTAAGAAATTTTTCCAAAATATACGCAAGACTGCTGATACAATAAAATACAACTTACAGACATACTCGTAACTATATGTATAGTCACACTAAAAATGGAAGAGAATTGACCGAAACCTTAAGAAAAGTTTCCTATTAACTAGACTATTTTAAAAAAAATATCTTTACATACATGCCGTCTGGCAAATCCAATGGATTTAAACAATCTCGCAATTGTCATTTGATATTCAATAGGTTTTATTTAATTTAATTGTTTTTATATATTTCTTTTGTGTTTTAAAGAAATGTTTAATTTGTAAACAAATGCTGTTGCTTATATTGTTGTTCTTTGCTATAAAAATTATACGGAATAAAATAAAAATGGAAAATGAAATAGATCGAAATACATCACACCTAAATCGTTTTGTATATTGATTTCAGTTTTGAAAACGATCGTTTTTTGACTCTTGTAAAACAAAAATATAAATATGTACATGAGTTTCTCGTTAGTTTTTCAGTAGTAAGAATTCTTTAATATGTAAATGAATTACATTTCTTGTTTTGCAATTATTAACTTTGTATTGCATTCAAATAAATTTTTATGTTGTTTTCCAAATAAAACAGTGCATTTTAAATTTGGTTATTTTTTCTCAAATTTGGTAACTTTTTCAAATATATTGGTTAGAATTTTTTTTAAGTGGCAGCACTGGTTACTTCCTCCATGATTGGTTGATTCTGTGGCCAGATGATGGATGAGGTCTCTTCACGGAATCCACGTGGTGGCTGCGGTAATAAATTTCCCACCCCTGGAAACGAGGTTTTAATCTTTTAAATATTTTTTACTAATGCAAATCTTTATGATTTATAAAGCGGTTTTATTTAAGAAAAACTACAAATTTGTAACCATTTTGGTCACGTTCATGTAATACAAAATTTTGCAGTTATCCCACCCTGAAATCGAAATTTTGAAATTTTTTTAAAATATTTTGCACCAAATTTGGTTTTCCTAAATAAGAAATAGCTTTAATTAGTTTAAAAAAACGACGTTAGATGCCTTTTTGGTCACTTTTATGCATGACAAAATAGGTTTGCCATCCCTGGAAGCGAAAATATATATATTTTTTTTTTTACGAATACAACTTTCAATGAGCCGTGAAACAGTTTTATTTAAAATATCTTAAAATACAAAATATTGCAGTTATCCAACCCTGAAATCGAAACTTTATTTTTCTTTTATTTTTGATACCAATTTTGTTTTTCATGAAATAAAAAATAGTTTTGATTAGTGAAAAACGACGTTAGTTGTCTTTGTGGTTACTCTTATGTACAAAAAAAAAATTTAATTTTCCCATCCCTGGAGACGAAAATTAAGTTTTTGTTGTGTTTGTAAAAGCAAATCTTCATGATGTATAAAGCGGTTTTATTTAAGAAACGCTTAAAATTTTTAAACAGTTTAGTTATTACATGTACCACAAAATACGGAATGGAATTTTTTTTATATTTTTATCTTTTTCTTGAGGTTTCCCAAAGCAAGAAATACGTCCAATTTACAAACAAACAAAAAATAATTGGTCTTTGTATGAATTTTATATGTATTATATTATATTATATATATATATATATATATATATATATATAAATATGTATTATATTATATATATATATATATATATATATATATATATATATGTATTATATTATATATATATATATATATATATATATATACATACATATATATATATATATATATATATATATACATATATATATATATATATATATATATATATATTTATATATATATATATATATATATATATATATATATACTAGCGAACCCCCTGCACACTTCGTAGTGCATATATATATATATATATATATATATATATATATCTATGTATATATATAATATGAATAAATAAATAAATATATATATATATATATATATATATATATATATAATATGAATATATATATATATATATATATATATATATCTACATATATATTTATATATATATATATATATATATATATATATATATTTATATATATTTATATATATATATATATATATATATATATATATGTAAATTCAAATGATATATCAGACGGAATCATTGGGATACGTGGAATGAATACATCTTCGCCTTTTAATTTTCCAGTTAAAATAGTAGCTTCAATTACATAAGCCATCAACCTTGTAACGGCAAATCTTGTACCATTATACAAACGGGGTCGATTGATATTACGAAGCATAATAATAGTGGCTTCAACTTTCTATTGGAGATTATGCGGAGGCAACTCTGGTAAGTCCAACGAATTCAAAAATTCTGTTGGATAATTCAAAACATCTTCTTCATTGGTAACAGTATCGACAGACTTGTACAACACCACTTCGCCAGGAATCTTTGATTGTATAGCCATGTTTAATTCAGTAACATCTTTGTTCTTTGCTGCTAAAGTTGCTCAACCATGCATGGCATATATATTGTTGTGCTATGTTAGTGAAACACATTCAATAAGTTCCTCTTTTGACTGTACGAAACGGCAAAAATCATTTGGGAATGTTATCAATCCAGTGTCATCAATAGGCATTGCACCGTTCCGAATTTTCAGCAATTGCTTAAAGAACTTATCAGCAGATAGATCATTCTGCAACTGAACACGAACGTTGGTAGTGAGTTTTAATATTTTACCAAATCTCCATAAATATAATGACTAAGCAAGCGTTAATTTCATCGGTAGATGTCGATCTAAGAATGAACCGTAATGTTTGCCTAAAATCGTCTGACAATAAAATCAACGCACCACCAAACAACTCTGAGTTATCTCGGAGATCTTTCATTATTCTTTTCAAAGCTTCAACAGATTTCTTATTCGCGTACCCATGCATACGACGTGGGATGTGCATACGACGTGGGCTGTGCATACGACGTGGGCTGTGCATACGACGTGGGATTTGCATGGACCGTGTATTATATTTTGCACAACAACATCATATAATTCAGGATCACTTATTTGATGTGGAATTTCAGAACATATAACATTGTCAACTTCATGCGATGTGATTTTATTCACCAACCATATTGAAATGTGAGCGTGTGGCAAGCCACGCTTTTGCCACTCCACAAAATACATCCAGAACTTTACTTCACCAAACACTTTAGATTTCACGCTAAAACCCATAAGCGCTTTCAATTTCTGATTAAAAACACGGAAAGTGATATCATGGTAGGACTTTGGCCAGCGAATAAATTATCTTTAATGTCACTACATTGCGGATTACACGTAAATGTTATAAATAAATCTGGTCGACCGTAATGACGCAAATAAGTTATTGCATCCTGCGCGTACTCATGCATATGACGTGGGCTGTGCATAAAGTATTTAAATAATTAAGTGTTTAGTGTTGTATTTATATGTAATTTATTTCATAGATATTCGATGTTGTGATTTAGAAAAGCTAAGTATATAAATTAAATTAATGGTTTGACCAAAATTTAATTGTAATGAATTTCAAAACGAATTGTATTTCAGTTTTTCAAAATATTAACTCAAATATTTCGAAATGATTACAGGGTTCATTAAATGACTGTAACTCAAAACATGACCTATAGCCGAGCGATAGATATACGAATATTATTATTATACAACATTTCAACGATTCAACTAAATATATATGTATATCTATGTATGTATATATATATATATATATATATATATATATGTATAGATATATATTATATACATACATATATATATATATATATATATATATATATATATATACATAAATATGCATATATATATATATATATATATATATATATATATATATGTATGTATGTATGTGTAAATTATAAATAGCAAAGTGAAAATATTTAAGCAACATTAGTGGATATTTGTCTCTGAAGTTCAACGATATTACACTTATAATAAAAATATAATAATTTACTGGTATTTTTCAAACTGTGTTTTACTTGTACAAAAGTTCTAAACTTAAAGATTGATTCTTTAGATATGCCACATTAACCTATACAATAACATATTTGTATTCGTCCGGCAGCATATTAAGAAACTGAGATATCATAACAAATATGGCAATAGAAATTATTAAAAACACTCACCTCTGAAACATCAGCGATCTGAAACAAAAAGCACTCAGTACTGAGCTGAAATAATCTATTGTAGTGAGCGCTCATTGCGCTCAGCTCACTGAATCTTTCAATTGAGCTCATAGCTCAGTGACACAACTCTAGTGACAACAGTGCTTTTTTGTTTCAAGCCATATATTTTTCTGGAATTTTTTTGTTACTTTGGACATAGACCAATTTTGTATTTTTGGAATTTTATAATTAATACGTCAATTGTTTTATTTTTGTGTTCAACTCAAGCCATATATTTATTTTGCAATTTTTGGTATTAATATTTTTTATTATGAACAGCGGAAAGTGCATTATAATTCTAAATTTTTAAATAGCTTACCATTTCAACATTCCTCTTGTTTATTGCTGGAACAGGAATTTTGTTAGGATTTGCCTTTACCTGTCGTATAATATCGTTTATCATTTCTACGAATGAGTTATTTTGACATTGCGATAGTAAGTCCTGCGCTATCTGCAAACATCATAAAAGAAATGTATATGTATTAATACCATTGGTGTAAAGCAGTAAAGGTTATTGTAGAGTACTATATTATGTACATGTAGTATATATTATATGTAACTATATTATTTAAGTAATATTTATGTGGCCCATTCTACATTCGTTACTTTTATTATTAATATTTTTGTTACTATTAAGTTCACTCACCTTACTCAAATACCCGCTGGAATATTTAGTAGCATATATCTAGTTTTAAGTATACCGTTATTCTAGTATAAAAAGGAATAACTTTCTAAATAAAAATCAATTAATAATCAGCCTTAGAACTGGTAGTTTCATTCTAAAGCATTCAGCAGCTTAACATTCGGGCATTACATCTACACTATATATATATATATATATATATATATATATATATATATATATATACATATACACTCCTCGCCACATGAATATGACATCCTCTATTGTATTAGTTTATCCGTAAATAATTTGTAAACTAAAAAAGGTAGAACTTTATTTCATTTTAATTATTGAACGCAAATTTAATGCTATAATAAATATATCAACCAGAATTTTTTTCTTCACTCCTACCGAGCTAGTAATTATTTTTTTCTCAAAATATGAACTAAAAGTACTGTAAACTCTGCGCCACTTGAATAGAACACCCCCTCAGAAAAACAGTGTTTTCCAAATTTTTTAGCAAAACTAAATAGTTTTATTTAAATTTTACTAAACTCTAACACTGTTATTCATAAACGATTATTAAAATTAAAGTTGCTTTAAAGTATGGATTTTGTATGGTTAAATATCCCTTAAAGCATTCATTAACTTTAATAATCATTTATGAATTAGGGGTTAAATATTTTAAAGTTATACTAATAATGTGTTGAGCCACCTTTTTTAAGAATTACTTCGTAAATACGATTTGGAATAGAGTCGTACAAGGATTTTAAATAATCAAGGGAAATTGAAGACCAGGCAAATTTAATCGCTTCTATAAGTTTTTCCTTGGTATCATATTGCCTACCGGAAGCGTATACTTTTCGGGCGAGCCAACCCCAAACGTTTTCTATAATATTCAGTTCTGGGGAGTATGGTGGCCAGTCAAGCGTTTCTACGTTTTCTACATCGAATATTCATGACTTCACAGCTCTGGCGGTGTGGATAGGGGCATTGTCATGTTGAAACACCCACTGCAGGTTTTCAAAAAGTTCGCTGAAGAACGGAAAGGCCCACTGAAGCACACCCCTATAGCAATTTGAGTTCATTTTAGTGGTCAAAAATTTCAACTCACAGGTATCATTGTAGGAGATGCTGCCCCAGATCATAACACCTCCTTCGCGGCTATGTAGGCTATTCAAATTATGCTCCTCTTTGCGTAAATCTTGAAAATAATAATTAAATCCATCCGGGCCCTCCAAGTTAAATTTTTTTTCATCAGAAAAGTCGACACGGTGCCATTCATTATTCAAGGTCATATGTCTGCGACAAAAGGTGAAGCCTATTTTCTTACGAACACTGTTAGTGGCGGTTTTTTCTTTAATTTTATTCGTTTCAAATGCTTAGCTTTCGAAATAACTCGCAGCACAGTTCTTACACTTGCCGAAACACCTGACTTAGCTCTTATTTGAGATACTGTATCGTGGGAATTTAAGGCTAACCTAAGAATTGCTCGCTTATCAGCAGGTGAAAGCACACTTTTTGTACGACCTTTCATA
>OY776281.1:51769493-51776993 GCA_963675445.1 Linnaemya vulpina
AAATAAAAATAATTTTTTCATGTTCGAGGCATTAGCTGACGTACAATTCACGGTGTTATAACCTGCTGATAATTTTTTCCGTTCAGATGTTGGGTTAGCTACAATTTATCAAATTTTTAGCTGAGAAGAAATGAGTGAAGGTATTTTTTTTCTTCGTGCGTGGGAGGCTACAACCGCTCATTCCACCCACTGAGTGCCAGCTGACGTTCACGGAGCTTTGTGGTACTATTTTCTGATGTATTTTACTACCGCTTGAGAGGATTTTGGTCATATATATCTACTACTGGCTCCTAGACTAAATGGAAACGTTAGCCCCAGATTCTATCAAGAAATTTAGGTTTCTATCTTTACAACTCATTTGTATAGTATTGTTACAAAGATTAGAAATAGATTTAAATAAAACGACAATGTGGCTATATGTACTTGGCAGCACTGCACATAATCTATAGTTGTCAAAATGTTACAACCCTGGTCAACACTATATAGATAATATTCAAATTAACGAAAATGGAATACTCCAGAATATACAAGATCATTCGAGGCTGTGCCACTAATAAGTGTAAACAACAACAACAAAAAACCTAGCAACATAAATGCCAAGAGATGTTATTCTTAATGATCTTGTATGCAAGTATTCGCTGCTAATGAAGCTAAACAGGTTCACAAGTATACACAACCATATACACATAGCAGAAGAAGAAACAAAATTACACAACACACAGAACACTCACCCATACAACCACACATAGTTACCATAGGCAAAACACACACAACACTCATACATACAACTACACATAGCCAAGTAAAGTACAACCACCATGCCCAGAAGTTTCACGAAGTTACCAGACGACGTCATTTTTGCTACATAAAGGCGGTGCCAGAGCTCAGCGAGTTAGTGTGATTTCAAATGTAGACGTGTTAACATCGCTAAGTGTTGAGTAGTACAAATACTCGTGTTAATAAAGTAATAAATAAAGTGTTGCCGCATTATATTTCTAAAATTAATTTGTCTGTGTTTTAATTTGATGCAATCCTTGAAGGATAAGTAATAAAACCGTTTTTACGGTCTAAAAACGTAACAGCGTTATTTATTTTTGCAGAAAGTTTTAAAAATGTTGGCTTCGGATAACATTCTTGCAATCCTGCCTAACTAGTTTCCCAGTCTATTGCCTTTTGTCGTGTTATTTCTATTGTTGTAATTGGAATTGCCTCTAAATCTGCTGTTGTTCGCATAACTATTTCCTGTATGATTACTGTGTCTTACATATTGGTTGTTATCTCGACTGTTATTGCGTGAGGAAAAATGCTGGTTGTTTAAATTTTTTTAATTTTTTTTACTATGGTTAAAGTTTTTTTTCTATTAAAAACTGATGATTGTTACTGGCTACATTCTTTACTTCGCGGTTGTTGGCTTGGCTCTTTGTATAAGTATAGTTTATGATATTTCCGTCTTATTTTGGTTAAATCTCCTGGAATTAAAATTATTTTCATTTCATTCGTATTCCGACTCTAAAATTACCATTATTATTATTTTGCATGCTTTGCTCTACACTCATGCACTTTTCAACTATTCAAGTGGCGAGGAGTATATATATATATATATATATATATATATATATATATATATAAATAGATATATACATATAGATATATATATATATATATATATATATATATATATAAATATAAATATAAATATAAATATATATATATATATATATATATATATATATAAATATATAAATATATAAATATATAAATATATATATATATATATATATATATATATATAAATATATTTATATATATATATATATATATATATATAAATAGATATATATATATATACATATAGATATATATATATATATATATATATATATATATATATATATACATATATATATATATATATATATATATATATATATGTATATATATATATATATATATATATATATATATAAATAGATATATATATATATATATATATATATATATATAGATATAGGTATATATATATATATATATATATATATATATATTTATATTTATATAAAGATATATATAAATATATATATATATATATATATATATATATATGTATATACATATATGTATATATATATATATATATATATATATATATATATATATATATATATATATGTGGCATCACCGTTGTGATACCGGCTACTCGATGCACCAACTACTCGGGTGCTAGAAAATGACGTTTATGTTCTGCAGCAATACGAACAAAAAAAGCTGAATTCTTTCATTCCTTTCGATATTACAACGCGTTTAAGATCGTTTTCACATGTAACTCAATTACATTTTGTATTTAAGTAAATTTAAGTTTTGTTTAAATAAATAGCACACATTCAACGAAATCCTGAGCTATTCTTATTTATTGGATAAATAACGAATATTACCAAATTGGTGACCCCGCTTTAGAACCGATTTGCATACGGAATCTTTTTGCAAATTTCTCACAAAAAATTGCAAATCGTTGGAATTTTACTTGGATTTCCGCCATCTTGTTTTTTTTGGTGCAACGTGTCTGGGTTAACTTATTAGCCATTTTGCGTTTATTAACAAGTGTGTGCGTGACATTGGTTAAAAAATATGTCTCATGACGAGATAGGGCACGCAGCCGAGTGGTTTTTCACAATCATCTGCTGCCAATGTTAGCGCCGTGTATGCCAGGTTGCCGGTGCCCGCAATGTCTAGCACAAATATCGAGGCTTGGTTTACCACTATGGACTTCTGGTTCACGGCCTCTGGCATAACCGCCGATAAACAGAAGGCCGCAACAATATTAGCAGCGATGGATCCGAATGTTATTTCCCAGTTGGCTGATGTAATTGCAACGCTGCCACAAACAGACCGCTTCGCCTACGTAAAACAAAAAATTATTGATCACTTTGCTGATAGTGAACAGCGTCGCCTCAACCGTCTTTTATCAGATCTGCCGTAGGGAGACAAAAGGCCATCCGAATTATATTTCCAAATGAAGCGCATTGCTGGTAACACGCTTGGAGACGCAGCATTAAAAGGCCTTTGGACAAAACGTTTGCCTGAATTTGCCCAGCCGGTGGTCGCTGCCTCGTCTGGCCCCCCAACTGAATTCACGAAAATTGCCGATTCAATTGTCGATGCCATGGCACCGAACCAAATTCAACATGTTCAGTTGCAAGCACCAAACGAAATCAGCGAACTACGTGCAGCTGTAATTGAGTTAAGCAAAAAATTTGAAAGACTTTCGACACGATCACGATCACGCTCACGTGGACCAAGTACACAACGCAACCGTTCTAAAAGTCGCCAAACATACCAAAGCGACACTTCTGGTAATGACTGCTGGTACCACAAGAAGTATGGCCGCAGCGCTCAAAAGTGCCGAAGCCCACGCAGACATAAGCGTCGGCAGAGTACGCAGCGTGCAGCCGTCACTTCCAACAACTGACTTGGTAGACAGGTGGAGGATGCAAGCGAAAGCTCCCCCACCAAATGTCAAATTTTTCGCATACAGGTGAGAGACATATATAGTAATAAAAATTTTCTGGTCGATAGTGGCGCCGATGTATCCGTCCTGCCCTTAACGTCGAAGTCGTTTGGTGTCCGCAGCCAATGGTTCTCCTATTAAGGTCATCGGAGAAAAGCGCATTAAATTGGACCTAGGCTTGCGCCGGGACTTTCACTGGTCTTTTGTAATCGCAGACGTGACGTCACCGATTATCGGCTCCGATTTCATCAAACACTACGATTTGTTAATCGACCTGCGTCGTAATCGCCTGATCGACAACATAACCGGACTCGTCTCACAACTAACATCCTCATCGCATTTCGAAGCAGCCGTCATCAAAACGTACGACACAAATAATTCTCACGCCGACATTTTGGAGCAATAAGCTGACATCACCAAGCTCACGCCGTATGGTTCAGCAACAAAATCTTCTATTTCACACAAAATTGAAACAACTGGTCAGCCCGTTTTTTGCAGACCGAGACGTCTTTCGCCGAAAAGCTTTTGGCCGCTAAATCCGAGTTTGATTTTTTAATAAAAACTGGTATTTGTCAACCGTCTAACAGCAATTGGCCAAGTCCGCTCCATATGGTAAAGAAGAATGACGGTACCTGGAGGCCATGCGGAGACTACCGTGCTCTAAATGCTCGCACATTGCCAGATCGGTACCCTCTACCGTATCTGACGGATTTTACAACAAATCTGAGAGGTAATAAAATTTTTTAAAAGATTGACCTTCAGAAAGCCTTCCACCAGGTACCGATCTCTCCCGATGACGTCCCGAGAACGGCAATTAGTACTCCATTCGGCCTCTACGAGTTCAAATTCATGACTTTCGGCCTGTGCAACGCCGCACAAACGTTTCAAAGGTTAATGAACGAGGTGTTGCGAGGCCTTGATTTCGTTTTTCCCTACATCGACGATATTTGCGTCGCATCAGCTTCGGCCGAACAGCATCGTCAGGATCTAATCGCAGTTTTTCGTCAATTGTTTACAATGCCAGCGCTCGAAAGTTCAGCAACATACTCGTTCAGCTCCCGTCAAATATGAGCCGACGAAAGAACGTTTCGCTCATATTAACATAGACATCGTTGGTTCGTTCCCATTATGTGAAGGCCAACGATATTGCCTAACAATTATTGACCGTTTCACTCGTTGGCCGAAGGCAGTTCCGATTCCTGACATGTCAGCTGATGCGGTCGTTAAAGCTCTCCTAGCTCAGTGGATTTCGAGGTTCGGTGTCCCAGATCGGATAACTTCGGATCGTGGCTGCCAATTTGAATCTTCAGTTTTCACCGAATTGGTAAATACAATTGGCGCATCACACCTTCGTACTACACCGTATCTTCCGCAGTCCAACGGCATCATTGAGAGGTGGCACCGCACATTTAAGGCAGCCATTTTATGTCATAATCCAGCACGATGGGTGTACCATCTGCCAACTATTTTGCTTGGACTGCGGGTTGCTTTCAAGCCAGATTTAAAAGCATCGCCAGCTGAGTTGGTTTACGGCTCCACTTTAACGATTCCTGGGGAATTTTTTCACCAAGCTAAGATCTCCGACTCTGCCAGCGAGTTTATCGCCGATTTTCGATCAGTAATGCAGAAGCTTAAGCCAACCGATACAGCCCACCATGCTATGCCTCGCACATTCATTTCGAAAAATCTAAAAAATTCATCCCACGTCTTCGTCCGCAACGACTCGATACGGCCTTCGCTTACGCATCCCTACGACGGTCCATACCAAATTTTAAAACGCTTCGACAAATATTTTACAATTTTGATACGAGGTCGACCAAACAACATCAGTATCGACCGTTTAAAACCAGCTTTTAACGAAACTAGTGATCTCAACGATTGCTCACCTGCTCCAGAGGCACCCAGCGCTTGCCATGACAGCAGTGAGCAACAAGAAATTTTACCTGATGGCATAAGTCAAAAAGTTCCTAGCAACAACGATCTCAACTCCAGCCCAGCTTTAAACTTGTCACCTGAAATAACACAGCCTAGAGCCACTTCGAGTGGTCGCCGGGTTACGGTTCCTCTGAGGTTCAGATGAGCCCCCTCCGGCGGGGGGAATGCTGTGGCATCACCGTTGTGATACCGGCTACTCGATGCACCAACTACTCGGGTGCTAGAAAATGACGTTTATGTTCTGCAGCAATACGAACAAAAAAAGCTGAATTCTTTCATTCCTTTCGATATCACAACGCGATTAAGATCGTTTTCATATGTAACTCAATTACATTTTGTATTTAAGTAAATTTAAGTTTTGTTTAAATAAATAGCACACATTCAACGAAATCCTAAGCTATTCTTATTTATTGGATAAATAACGTATATTACCATATATATATATATATATATATATATATATATATATATTTATATATATATATATATATATATATATATATATATATATATACATATTTATTTATATATATATATATATATATATATATATATATATATATATTTATATACTCGTATACATATATCCCAGTGGCGTGTAAGATGGCGGCATAAAAGCAAAATAACATATATACGAAAATAATCAAATCCTGGTATCTATACACTACATGGCAATCCCGCCAAATTCAGATAAATTGAATGTACCACCAGAAGGATACCAGCCGGCAAGGAGCAATATTAACACGCCAAAATATAAACCTACTTCAATTGCGGCAGATCCTAAACCCTCAACTATAGAGGAGTATCGTCGAAGACTAAAAAAAAGGGAAGAAGAAAAACTTTCGGCTATTCCCAAGATCCAAAAGACCAAAATTTAAAAAGCGGGCGGCAAAATAGTCCGTAAATCCAATCCACCACCATCTTGGCAACGAGCCTCAGAGGGTTAGAGCACGATCCAAAAAGTGAAATATTTTAGGTTTTTTCTTGTTATTATGAATTACACATATTATAAATTATATTAATTTCTTTACATTTAATTGTTCAAAAAAAAAAAAACGTAAGACTATTGATCACTACAAATTGAAATACGAAGAAGCACCACATTAAAATACTCTTGCGTAGGATCCGTTGAACTCAAATTTAAAAAAATCAGTTTCTTCTTCTTCTACGTTTTTACAAAATTTTTTAATTTTTTTATATATTTTAAACGCGCAGATTTTTCTACTTTATATTCGGCAGAATAAACTCTATCCTTGCTCTTTTTTACATTCTTTTTAAAATTTTCGATTTCCCTATAATATATTTTTAGTTTTTCGAATAGGGTAATAAAAGCTTATTTAGTCTGGGTTAAATTTTTTTGTAGTGGTAACATCGACATCAAATATTTCATTATTATGCCAACATTGAAAAATAATATTTTATCACCCAGTTTCCGATCACGCATTATCTGATATGGCAACGCTAATGTTTCATTTGTCAACTTTATTTGGTTGTTCTTCTTACAAAATAAGCAGAATACTCAAAAATGACAGTTAATTTTTGCCCGTATCAGTTTTCGTTAACCCCTTGTTGTGAAGAGTAAAGCTATAGGTGGTTTTCAGAAATCAATGTGAGTAAAGAGATGAACATACATTAAAAAAAAGGTAAACAAACAAATTGGAAATAAAATTTTGTTTTGATAAAATTTTATTTGATGGATAAAATATTTGGTGTTATTAAAAAAGTTATGTGTTTTTGTGATAATTTGCATCTGCAAACATAATTTCATATATTTTTATCATTGGATTAACATCGAAATGGTGTGAAAAATGTGAAATTATAATCCTTAGTGATGGTTTTCGAAAAACTGTTCCAGACTCACAAAAGTGCTAAACTTAGAAAAGATGCAGGCTAACAAACCATTTATTGAGAGATTCATTTGTTGTTGGATATGCAGGAAGTATGAAATATATACCGCTAAAACAATGCTTCAAGAGGACATTGACTCAGAGAAGAACACATATGAAAAGTGGTTTTTGTTTCTTAAAAGTTGTATTAACGCAACGTGTTTTACAAAATTA
>OY776281.1:51781993-51804493 GCA_963675445.1 Linnaemya vulpina
AGCTGAAATAAAACAGAACTCTCAGCAGATGCAGGAGGCATCAAGGATCAACAGTGACAAGCTTGTAGCTGAAATAGCTGAAATAAAACAGAACTCTCAGCAGATGCAGGAAAAGCTTGTAGCCGAAACTCAGCAGATGCAGGGAAAACTTGTAGCCGAAATACAGGAGTCAAATAAAGCCATGAACGAGACCCTGGTAGAGGTTTCTGAAGCCATTAACAGGAGGGTGGATTCTATTGAGAATAAATTCTCAGAGCTGGAACAGCATGCAAAGGAGGTCGAAGAGAAATTGCATACTCTAGAGGACAAAGTGAATAACCTGGAGTTTAGCGGCGGGCCAGTACGAGCAGTTGCGGAGGTTTCTACGCGGATAAAAGCGCCATGCTTCGACGGCAGCGTACCATTAGGCATCTTCAAATTCCAGTTCGAGACGGTTGCTAGCAGAAATGGATGGGATGCTGAAGAAAAGGCCATAGAGTTGATCTTGTCCTTAAAGGGTACAGCCGCAGAGGTACTTGAGACTGTGCCAGTAAGCTGCAGAAACAACTATAATGAAATAATGGCAGCATTGCAGCGCAAGTATGGTGGTGAGCATAAGCGCGATTTATACAGAATGGAATTGCGATGTAGAGTTAAGAAGCCTAACGAATCTCTACAAGATTTCGCAATGGAAATCGAGCGTCTGGTGCAGCTCACATATCCAGGCGAGAGTCACCCTTTCCTGGACCATTTTAAAACTGAGGCTTTCGTTAACGGCATTCGCGACTCTGATGTTAAACTGGCGGTGTGCGCTACGCAGAAATCCACTTTCGCTGAAACTGTGTCATTTGCGCTGGCTCAAGAGACTGCCAGGATGGTTTTCAAGCCACAGATATGTAAAGTGCGGAATGTGGAGGTTTTATCTGAGGAGGATAACAACCTAGTGGCTAGCGTTAAGGAGGCAATGCGACAGCTGCTGGCAGAGAAGGCTATCAAAGAAAAGCCTAAGTGCTTTAACTGCGGAAAAACCGGTCATTTTCAGCGCAGCTGCAAAGCACAAAGGAAGAGAGGTAGATCTGTTTCGCCACCAAGAAACAGCAAACGGGTGAACCAAACAACATCCCAAGAGTCCCCGTGAAACTAAAACGAGCTAGCACTAAGGGGCAAGAGCTAGCTCTCACAAACGAGGGCCCCACAATCTCCATATCAGTGATGCAGCAGAGAAACAGCAACCTCACTGCGTCCGGACACATCAACAGGGAAAAGCACGTACTTACCATAGACACAGGGGCATCGCAGTCAATAATAAGGCCCGATATAGTAAAGGGGAAATGCGAGCGGTTAAGCAATATTCGGCTACGTACAGCTACTGGAGAGCCTGCCACTGTTTATGGTAAGATTGAAGTGAAGGTGACTATAGCCAACATCAGCGTGAGACATGTGTTTATTGTTGCCGATATTGTCGATGAGGTTATTATTGGAGCCGATTTTATGATTAATCACGGCATCAATCTACATATGGGACAACAGCTGATGATTTGGCGTAATGTGGAAATACCCCTTGATGTTGGATATGACAAGAAACCGCAAGTAACAAGAGTATTTGCTATTGAGAGTCAGACAATACCGCCGCAGTCTGAAACAGTCATATGGGCGCGGATGAAGGGAGATTGTGAGGACAATCGGTTGTGGGTTGTAGAACCGGCAGATCTAAAGAGAGAGCTTATAACAGCGAAAGCTCTAGTGAAAACTAGTGAAGGAGGAATAGTCCCTATAAGAGTGCTTAACTTGTCAGACCATGAAAAAGTCATCAAAAAAAATTCCGATGTTGGCCAGTGTACTCCAGCAGAGGCAATAATAAACTGCGAGAAGAAGATAGAGCCTACTAATTTGTCCGCAAAAGAACGTGAACAATTTGAGGAATACGTAGAGAAATGGGTAGCAGGTTTATCAGCGACAGATAAAAATAAAGCCAAGCAGTTACTAAAAAGGCATGCCAGTATCTTCGCCATGGGAAGCCAAAGCCAGGGTAGGACTGCATTGGTTAAACATGAAATTAACACAGGCGAAGCTAGGCCGATTAAGCAGCCACCCAGAAGCGTACCCCTAGCAAAGCGGGATAAAGTGAAAGAGCTTGTAAGTGAAATGGAGCGTGATGGCGTAATCGAGCCATCTTCTGGTCCTTGGAGTTCGCCTGTAGTCTTAGTTAAAAAGAAAGATGGCAGTACTAGATTCTGCGTAGACTACAGGAAGCTCAATGACATAACCAAGAAGGACAGTTACCCGCTCCCCAGGATCGATGACACTTTGGACACGCTAGCTGGTACCAAATGGTTCTCTACGCTGGACTTGCGAAGCGGATATTGGCAAGTGGAGATTGCAGAGAAAGACAAGGAGAAAACTGCCTTCTGTGTCGGCAACGGTTTATGGCAGTTAAAAGTCATGCCATTTGGTCTCTGCAATGCTCCGGCCACATTTGAACGCCTAATGGAGAAGGTACTGATAGGACTTCACTGGAAGACATGCTTGGTATATCTCGACGACATAATCGTGATGGGGAAAACTTTTGATGAACACCTCAAAAACATGGCAGAAGTTCTTGAACGAATATCATCAGCTGGATTAAAACTCAGCTTGAAGAAATGTGCGTTGTTCCAGAAAGAAGTAAAGTATTTGGGGCATCGTGTTACAGCAGACGGAATCTCAACAGATGAAGATAAAATAAAAGCAGTAAGGGACTGGCATCCACCTAAAAATCTTCATGAATTGCGCAGCTTTTTGGGTCTTTGCACATACTACAGACGTTTTGTGCCGAATTTTGCCAGTGTAGCTGCAAGCTTGCATGAGCTGACAAAGAAGTCAAGACCATACCATTGGGGCGAGCCACAGGAAAAATCCTTTCAGAAACTCAAAGAATTATTATGTACGTCACCAGTGCTAGCGTATCCTATAGCTGGAGAAAAATTTGTGCTGGATACTGATGCGAGTGGCTATGGCATAGGGGGTGTGCTATCCCAAGTAGTAAATGGCACTGAGAAGGTCATAGGGTACTATAGCCGTGTACTCTCAAAACCTGAGAGGAACTACTGTGTGACACGACGTGAGCTTCTGGCGGTATTGGAATGCATTAAACATTACCATAAGTACCTGTATGGTCAACACTTTACATTAAGGACCGATCATTCTGCACTGAGATGGCTATTACAGTTTAAAAATCCTGAAGGGCAACTGGCAAGGTGGATTGAGCGCCTGCAGAGCTACGACTTCAGCATTGAGCATAGAAGGGGCACAAAGCATAACAATGCGGATGCTCTTTCGAGAAGACCGTGCTGTTTAGAGTGTAAACATTGTGTTAGAACCGAGCAAAAGGAAGGCGTTGTGGATGTTCGGCTAATGCACATCGGCCCTGATGAAGACTGGTCAGCGGCACAGAGGGACGACGATATGCTAAGGAAAATTATAGCGGCCAAAGAAGAGGACAGACGACCATCCAGGAAAGAAATTTCGGCTGAAAGCCCACTCGCCAAATCTTATTGGGCTCAGTGGAACACCCTTGAGGTAATAAAAGGGTGTTTATACCGCGTATGGGAAAGTGTAGATGGCAAAACAACTTCAAATTTGATAGTTGTGCCATACTCCAAGATAAGTAAAGTTTTACAGGAGTTTCATAATGGACCTAGTGGCGGTCATCTTGGAGTAACAAAAACACTTGAGAAACTGAAGCAGCGTTTTTATTGGGTTGGATGTCAACAAGCCGTAGCTGACTGGATAGCAAACTGCCCACAGTGCATAGCAGCCAAAGGCCCAATAAGAAGAAGCCGGGGACAGCTGCAACAATACAACTCAGGAGCACCATTCGAGCGGATCGCAATGGATGTGGCAGGTCCTTTTCCCGTTACCGAAGCCGGAAATCGTTATGTACTTGTGGTAATGGACTATTTCAGTAAATGGCCAGAGGTATATGCTATACCTAACCAGGAAGCAAAGACAATTGTAAATGCTTTCGTCAACAACTGGGTATGTCGCTATGGTGTCCCAATAGAATTACATTCCGACCAAGGAAGGAATTTCGAGTCTGCCATATTCAAGGAAATGTGCGAGCTGTATGGGATAAAGAAAACCAGAACGACGCCGCTGCATCCACAGTCTGATGGCATGGTAGAAAGGTTCAATCGCACCTTAGAAGAGTACCTACGAAAAGTAGTAAGCACCCATCAGAGGGATTGGGACGAGCACATCCCCAAATTTTTAATGGCATATAGGTCAGCTGTACACGACTCAACATCGAGAACGCCAGCCAAAATTATCTTCGGGACAGAATTAAAACTACCTGGTGATTTGGAATTTGGTGTTCAGCCAATTGAGGAGGAAGGAGCTATTACGTCCCAGGAGAAGGAGGATTTAAACGAACTGCATGAGTTCGTGCGCAATAGAATCAAGATGGTCAGTGACAAGATGAAGGCTAGGTATGACCGCGCAGCAAACTCGGAGGGATTTATTGAAGGACAATTGGTTTTACTGTATAACCCACAACGAAAGAAAGGATTGTCCCCAAAATTACAGACTCACTGGGATGGCCCGTATAAAGTGATTAAGAGAGTGAATGACGTTGTATACCGGATACAGAAGCACAATAGCCCAAGGTAGAAAATGAAGATAGTACATCTCGAACGATTGGCGCAATATGGAAGAGGTGATTGTATGCCTATTCGGGACGAACCGGCTTAAGTGGGCGGCAATGTTACAAAGATTAGAAATAGATTTAAATAAAACGACAATGTGGCTGTATGTACTTGGCAGCACTGGCAATATTATCTATAGTTGTCAAAATGTTACAAACACTATATAGATAATATTCAAATTAACGGAAATGGAATACTCCAGAATATACAAGATCATTCAAGGCTGTGCCAATAAGAGTAAACCACAACAACAACAAACGTAGCAACATCAATGCTAAGAGATGTTGTTCTTAATGATCTTGTATGCAAGTATTCGCTGCTAATAAAACTAAATAGATTCACAAGTATACACAGCTATATACACGTAGAAGAAACAAAACCACACACTCATTCATACAACCACTCATAGTTCCCATAGGCAAAACACACAGAACACTCATACATTCAAACACACATAGTTACCATAAGCAAACCAAACAAGTCAGCATTGTCATACAAACACACACATGCCAAGTAAAATACAACCACCATACCCAGAACTTTCGCGAGGTTACCAGACGACGTCATTTTTGCTATATAAAGGCGCTGCCAGAACTCAGCAATAATCAGTGTGATATCAGACATAGACGTGTTAACATCGCTAAGTGTTGAGTAGTACAAGTACTCGTGTAAATAAAGTAATAAATAAATTGTTGCCGCATTAAATTTCTTAAATTAATTTGTCCGTGTTTTAATTTGATGCAATAAAACGAATCCTTGAAGGATAAGTAATAAAACCGTTTTTACGAAAAGGTCTAAAAACGTAACAATATATATATATATATATATATATATATATATATATATATATTTATATATATTTATATACTCGTATACATATATACCAGTGGCGTTTAAGATGCCGGCATAAAAGCAAAATAACAAATATACGAAAATAACCAAATCCTGGTATCTATACACTACATGGCAATCCCGCCAAATTCAGATAAATTGAATGTATCACCAGAAGGATACCAGCCGGCAAGGTGCAATATTAACACGCCAAAGTATAAACCTACTTCAATTGCGGCAGATCCTAAACCCTTAACTATAGAGGAGTGTCGTCAAAGACTAAAAAAGGGAAGAAGAAAAACTTGCGGCTATTTCCAAGATCCAAAAGACCAAAATTTAAAAAGCGGGCGGCAAAATAGCCCGTGAATCCAATCCACCACCATCTTGGCAACGAGCCTCAGAGGATTAGAGCACGATCCAAAAAGTGAAATATTTTGGTTTTTTTTGTTATTATGAATTACACATATTATAAAAAATATTAATTTCTTTACATTTAATTGTTCAAAAAAAAAAAAAAAGGAAGACTATTGATCACTACAAATTAAAATACGAAGAAGCACCACAGGTTATACAGATAGGGCACGGAAATCCAGCCAGATCGTATTTTCATGAAAGGCGTTTACTTGTATTAAAATTAAGAAATTTGCACCTTTTTTTAAACTTTACTTGAATTTATTGTGTTTCAAAATAGCAAAGTAATAAATATTGCTATTCTGTGATAAAGATAAGTGTGTTTTATTGAGTATAATCCTAGCTCTTTAAGTTGCATCTTTCTTTAAATATAACCTGTACTGAAAAAATTTTAGAAATAATGTAAGTAATAATTATGGTAAAATTTATGAAGAAAAATAAAACAAAACCTATATTTCAGGAGCCGAAAATGTATTATGGGTTGCCACGATGTTCAGAAGCTGCATAGGTTCCCGAAGAATCCGAAAGGGTAAGTGTATGATAGATGTAAACATCTTTCGGGAAATTGTGAGTGGCAGACAGTGCTTGGAATTTATTAAGGACAAGCAGTATTTGCACTCATAATTTTCTCTTCATAAGTGCTTATATGTACATATGTATGTCTGAATCGAAATTATGAAAATCAACCCAATAGTATTTCCAAGTGCACAATAACAATGGTATGATCGGCAGATTCATGAACATGGAAAGCTTCAAGTAAATACATGGGGCTTTGCATCAGTGTTTCAAAACGCAGTCAAATCCTCCAATACTGGCTACAAAATACATAGCATTGGAAGAAGTTCGTGAAAGCAGTGCTCTCCCAAAAAGTCAAATGAATATAGTATGGGAAAAAGTAGTAGTGGAATATATTTAATGATTTCAGGTAGTGTTTATATTTTGATTTTAATTCTTCGCCTTTATTAAAACAATTTCTCTTTATTCTCTTTACTTTGTCAGCAAACAAGGCAGTTCGTAAAAGCGCACCAGCTACCGGCGCACTGTGTCACGAGGCTGGCCAAAAATGGTTAAAGTCAATGTTAGAATTTGAACGTTTTTGTATTATTATATTTTTTTTTAACACTCTGGTTAGATGATATCTAAAATATCTTATTAAAATGTTTACAAATTTTAAAGTTATAGTGGTTCAAAGTCAAGGTTTGTGTACAGCATACGAAATTTATGGGAAAATCCCAAATTTCATGTTCATTTATAATACTAAAAATTTAAGTATTTGAATGTAACGGCTACCAAAATTTTTAACAGGGTGGTAAGTGATGCTTCTAGTTATAATTACAAGATGTTTTTGTTTACAAATATTGATCATATGTCAGATCCCGTTAGAAAAAGATAGTAGTGAGACATTGTCAAGATTTTTCAGCAACAGCGAACTTTCATAGAGAATTTAAAAGAAAGTAGAGATAAAACTTTTCCAATTTTTTGGTATTTTGTAGCTACAAGTATGTATTTTAATATATTTAAAATTCACCTGCTCGATTTTGCACGAATTTCTTTTATGATTGTTTTTCAGTGTCAACCTCATTGCGGATTCGCACTATTTTTCAATTGTGGCTAGAGATAAAGCAAAACAGACCATGCGATGTTATGCATCATGTTAAAGATTTTGTCGAAAAGCATTTTAAACGAGTATTATTAGAAAGTGAACAACAGAAAATAAAGCTTACTCTATTAAAATTCTCTAACAATTGGTCTAAATATCATCGCATTAGAGACAGATTTGAAACTGAGTTGAGTGACTGGCTAGATAGCGGAACTATTTTGTGAAATCATTTGTAATGTAAGTATCCGTGTAAAGTTTTGGTATTGCAAGAAAACTTAATTATTTTATACTATATTAGGAATTAAGTACAAGTCGTAAAGAACTATTTTGTGAAATCATTTGTAATGTAAGTATCCGTGTAAAGTTTTGGTATTGCAGGAAAACTTAATTATTTTATACTATATTAGGAATCAAGTACAAGTCGTAAAGGTCGACCGAATGTTTCTTATGAAGAGGGTTCAATGCGAACAAAAAGGAGGCGAGTGGAGGAACTTGTCGCTTCTACTTCATCTGAAGCTCTTAAAAAAGCCGCAGAAAGGTTAACAGGTTCAAATACAAATGAAACAATTTCTGTTGAAAGTGCTCTAGCATTATACATTGATATGGATTTATCTATGAGGCAGTACAATATGATGAGGAAAGCAGTAAATTCTATTCACAAAGATTGCTTTCCATCATACTATATGATTGCAGAGTCTAAAAAAAAGATTTTGCCTGATGACATTCAATTAACAGAATCTTCTGCAGAGGTACCCTTACAGAAGATTTTGGATAAAACCGTAAGAAGCATTTTATATGTTAATGATATTGATACCAACAATGATATAGTCCTGGAATGCAAGTGGGGATTTGATGGCAGTAGTGGGCATAGTGTATACAAACAAAAATTTCAAGATGAGGAAGCTAGTGATGAATTTATGTTTGTAACTTCCTTCGTTCCTTTACGCTTGTTGGATTGGGCAGATGACCAAATAGTTTGGGAAAATGATAGACATTCATCTTGGAGGTTATGTAGACCACTTAAAATTATTTTTACAAAAGAGAATCCAAGTATAATACAATCAGTAAGGGATAGCATAAATACAGAAATTGAAGGCCTAGATACATATAATTACATTTCAAAAAACAAAAATCTTAACGCTCACTATAAAATGCAGTTGACAATGATAGATGGTGCAGTTTTAAATGTATTAAGTGGAAACAGTAGTAGATCAACTTGTGCTTTATGTGGAGCTAAGCCATCTGAAATGAGCAGCTTATCAATTTTCGAAAGGCCTGTGAATGAGCAGTGCTATCAGTACGAATTGTCGACATTACATGCATGGATCAAATGTTTTGAATGCATTTTGCATATTTCTTACAAACAGCCTATAAAGAAATGGAGAGTGATAGGAAAAGAAGATAAAGATCAGGTTGCTGAGCAAAAGAGAAGTATTCAAGCAAAATTTAAGTCTGAAATGGGTCTTATAGTTGATAAGGTTAAGACGGGGTATGGCACAACGAATGATGGCAATACTGCAAGGCGCTTCTTTTCCAATGTCGAACTTTCAGCTCAGATTACTAATGTAGATGTAAGCTTAATAAAAAATTTTTCTATTATTTTAAGAACACTTTCAAGTGGTCATTATATACATACATCAAATTTTGAAAAGCTTTTAAAAGATACAGCACTTTTATATTTCAAATTATATCCTTGGTATTATATGCCTGCAACTGTGCATAAAATTCTAGTTCATGGTATAGATTTTATTAAATATTCCACTATTCCCATTGGAATGTTATCAGAAGAAGCAATAGAGACAAGTCATAAAATTATAAGAAATGCAAGATTGAAACATACGAGAAAAAGAAGTAGGATTGCCTCCATGGGAGACCTACTAAATTATCTTATTCTGCAGTCAGAGCCATCAATTTCGATGCATAGTCAGAAAATACTTTTAAGGAAAAGTGATATAAATGATCTGAAAGAGTATTTAGTTACAAAAGAAAGATTTCAGAGCATAAAAACAGCGAATCTGGTAGAATCTGAAAGTGATGACAGTGATAGTTGTTAATATATTTTGATTGCCTGTAATACTTACTATGTATATATTTTATGTGTGTATGTATATTGAATATGTTATGTTAAATAAATAAAATTCATGTTTTTAAATTTCTTTTCACTGAATTAATAATTTTTGTAAAATTTTGCTCTTATATGATCACAATTTACAAATTAAAATAATTTTTTACTAAATATATTTACATGCAAAATTTCAATCTTATCGGATCGGAACAGATAAAAATAGGAAACTTATTGAAAAAGTTAAAAAAATGTGAGAGGTATTGACAATTTTCGTGGACAAATTGCATCTTTTACATTTTAAGGATATAAGGGTGGTGGGCGTGTCCTTTGAGATAATTTCATAAAATTTATCAAAGTTATCCGGAATATATTAAAGACAAATCGAGCCAAATTTAGTTCAATTCCAACAACAATTTTGGAAAATATAAGTTTTTTTCATTTCAGGATATATGGGAGGTGGGCGAGTCCTTGGGCCGATTTTTTCAAAACTTCGTTTTTTTCCTTTCCTACTTATAATAGTAATGTGTACCAATTTTCATTCTTCTACGATAACTCCTTCTATTTTTGGCCGCCGTTTATATGAAAACACGACACTGTGCGGCGGTGGTACAAGACCGCATCGTTTTCGTCCTGGCACAGTAGTTTCAGATGAAATTCGTCGCTTTGAGAAAAGTAGTGAATTGTTGATTCACAAATTGCTCTTCCAACATTTGGTTTGTGAAATTGCTCAAGATTTTACAACTGAAATGCGTTTTCACAGCACTGCTGAGATGGCTCTTCAGGAAGACAGTGAAGCTTATTATATTTTTAGTCTCTTTCTAAATACAAATTTCTGCACCATCTGTGCTGATACTATTACGTCAAATGATATATTTCTGGCCAGACGAATTTGTGGCGAACAAATTTGAATTAAATGGATTATGAGAATAATTACCACTACTACCATCCTACAAGATGTTATAACCATTTTTAAAGACCACCGGTCCTTTTCAGGACCAAAAATTAAAAAAAAGAGATTATTCTTATTCTTACAAATATTATATATGTATATAAGAAAATTTGTTGAAGTCATTACTCAAATCTTTGCTTATATTGCATGTATCTTATTTTGCAATAATTTTGTAATAGATTTGTATAGAATTTTTCGATAAAAAGACCATTTAAAATAAATTCAACATTTTAAAAAATAATTCTAATATTACTTTATTATTATTTTATTTTTAAAGAAAGAAATTACAAAAACATTAAATAACTTTAAGAACAATCAATATAAATTTGTTATAACCAGTTTTCTTTGGCATTAATTTTGTAAAACGTTAATAAAACTTTTAAGAAACAATGAGTCAATGTCCTCTTGAAGCATTGTTTTAACGATATATTTTTCATACTTCCTGCATATCCAACAACAAATGAATCCCTCAATAAATGGTTTGTTAGCCTGCATTTTTCTAAGTTTAGCAACTGCAGCATAAGAATTCTCTTGCCGTCATCACCTATGGCAGGTAAACAACATTATTAGCAATGTGGCAAACTGCTTCTATCTATAATTTGTCTAGCTGCCATGAATTTTTCAGCAAAGGTTGAACAAAAAGAAAACTGCACCTCCACAGACTATTCCACTATTCAGAATCACTGCACTTTTGTGAGTCTGGAACAGTTTTTCGAAAACCATCACTAAGGATTATAATTTCTTATTTCCACAACATTTCGATGTTAATCCAATGATAAAAATATATGAAATTATGTTTGCAGATGCAAATTATCACAAAAACACATAACATTTTTAATAACACCAAATATTTTATCTACAAAATAAAATTTTATCAAAACAAAATTTTATTTCCAATGTGTTTGTTTACCTTTTTTTAATGTGTGCTCATCTCTTTACTCACATTGATTTCTGCAAACCACCTATAGCTTTACTCTTCACAACAAGGGGTTAACGAAAACTGATACGGGCAAAAATGAACTGTAATTTTTGAGTATTCTGCTTATTTTGTGAGAAGAACAACCAAATAAAGTTGACAAATGAAACATTAGCGTTGCCATATCAGATAATGCGTGATCAGAAACTGGGTGATAAAATATAATTTTTCAATGTTGGCATAATAATGAAATATTTAATATAAAATACAAAAAAAAAATTAACCCAGACTAAATAAGATTTTATTACCCTAATCGAAAAACTAAAAATATATTATAGTGAAATCGAAAAATTGAAAAAGAATGTAAAAAAGAGCAAGGATAGAGTTTATTCCGCCGAATATAAAGTAGAAAAATCTGCGTGTTTAAAATATATAAAAAAATTTTAAAATTTTGTAAAAACGTAGAAGAAGAGGAAACAGCTTTTTTTATTTTTGAGTTCAACGGATCTTAAGCAAGAGTATTTTAATGAATAGAAAATAATTTTTAAAATTTCTTCAAGTGATTGTGAATCAGAGAAAATTTTTAACACGGCATAGTTCGATATCTCAGTAGTAGGTAAAAATCTAGAAATGTTTAAGAAGACTATCTAGTTCCAGCCGAATTATTGCATGACATGGTAAGAGTGGAAGATAACGAAATATATACAAAATATGTATATAATTTTAAATTTACAGCACAAGTTCGCAGTATAGTAGGACGTGCTAACAGACCCATTAAATTTTCTGATTTAAGGAAGATATTCATTGAAACATACCCGAAGCAACGAGCTTTGCAACAATTTTTAACTGGGTTTGACACAATAAGGTAAGGTAATATAAGCATTTCAGCATTTATCTAAAAAGTTACGTTACTTTTAGAACAGTTAAGCGATTTTGAAATAAAAACAATTCAAAATCCTACGCAAGAAGCGAGATATACAATTTATAGAATGAGCGAAAGCATGGCTCTTAACGTTTTTACGAAAGGGGTTAATGAAGAATATAGGAATATATTATTGACTTTAAATGGAGCGGTTGAAAAGTGCATGAGTGTAGAGCAAAGCATGCAAAATAATAATAATGGTATTTTTAGAGTCGGAAGACGAATAAATGAAAATAATTTTAATTCCAGGAGATTTAACCAAAATAACACGGAAATTTCATAAACTATACTTATACAAAGAGCCAAGCCAACAACCGTGAAGTAAACAATGTTGCCAGCAACAATAATCAGTTTTTCAATAGAAACAACAACCTTAACCATAGTAAAAGAATTACCAAAATTTAAACAACAGTCGAGATAACAACCAATATGTAAGACACAGAAATCATACAGGAAATAGTTATGCGAACAACAGCAGATTTAGAGGCAATTCCAATTACAACAATAGAAATAACACGACAAACGGCAATAGACTGGGAAACTAGTTAGGCAGGATTGCAAGAATGTTATCCGAAACCAACATTTTTAAAACTTTCTGCAAAAATATATAATACTATACAAATGAGTTGTAAAGATAGAAACCTAAATTTCTTGATAGATTCTGGGGCTGACGTTTCCATTTAGTTCAGGAGCCAGTAGTAGATATATATGACCGAAATCCTCTCAAACGGTAGTAAAATACACCAGAAAATAGTAGTACAAAGCCTCGTGAACGTCAGCTGGCAATCGGTGGGTGGAATGAGCGGTTGTAGCCTCCCACGCACGAAGAAAAAAAAATACATTCACTCATTTCTTCTCAGCTAAAAATTTGTTAAATTGTAGCTAACCCAATATCTGAACGGAAAAAAATCATCAGCTGGTTATAACACAGTGAATTGTACGTCAGCTAATGCCTCGAACTTTAAAAAATTATTTTTATTTTCAGTGATTTCCTCTCAAATAAAATTGTATCTAATAATTTCCCAATTCCCACTGATATATATGTAAAATCGATTTTGAGACACACGACAACGTTCAATATAGCCGAAGAAGAATTCGTTTTGCCCCAAATGCATTTTTAATACAGATGTTTGCATACCAGCACGTTCAGAGTGCATTATACTGGCTACAAAATACATAGCATTGGAAGAAGTTCGTGAAAGCAGTGTGCTCCCAAAGAGTAGATGGAAGTCAAATGAATATAGTATGGGAAAAAGTAGTAGTGGAATATATTTAATGATTTCAGGTAGTGTTTTTATTTTGATTTTAATTCTTCGCCTTTATTAAAACAATTTCTTTTTATTCTCTTTACTTTGTCAGCAAACAAGGCAGTTCGTAAAAGCGCACCAGCTAACGGCGGTAGTACAAGACCGCATCGTTTTCGTCCTGGCACAGTAGTTTCAGGTGAAATTCGTCGCTATGAGAAAAGTAGTGAATTGTTTATTCACAAATTGCTCTTCAAACATTTGGTTTGCTAAGTTGCTCAAGATTTTAAAACTGAAATGCGTTTTCACAGTACTGCTGAGATGGCTCTTCAGGAAGACAGTGAAGCTTATATTTTTGGTCTCTTCCTAAATACAAATTTCTGCACCATCTGTGCTGATACTATTACGTCAAATGATATATTTTTGGCTAGACGGATTTGTGGCGAACAAACTTGAATTAAATGGATGATGACAATAATTACCACTACTACCATCCTACAAGATGTTATAACCATTTTTAAAAACCACCGGTCCTTTTCAGGACCACAAATTAAAAAGAGATTATTTTTATTCTTACAAATATTATATATGCATATAAGAAAATTTGTTGAAGTGATTACTCAAATCTTTGCTTATATTGCATGTATCTTATTTTGCAATAATTTTGTAATAGATTTGTATAGAATTTTTCGATAAAAAGACCATTTAAAATAAATTTAACATTTTAAAAAATAATTCTAATATTACTTTATTATTATTTTTAAAGAAAGGAATTACAAAAATATTAAATAACTTTAAGAACAATCAATATAATTTGTTATAACCAGTTTTCTTTGGCAATAATTTTGTAAAACACTGCGTTAATAAAACTTTTAAGAAACAATGATTCAATGTCCTCTTGAAGCATTTTTTTAACGATATATTTTTCATACTTCCTGCATATCCAACAACAAATGAATCTCTCAACAAATGGTTTGTTAGCCTGCATTTTTCTAAGTTTAGCAACTGCAGCATAAGAATTCTCTTGCCGTCATCACCTATGGCAGGTAAACAACATTATTAGCAATGTGGCAAACTGCTTCTAACTATAATTTGTCTAGCTGCCATGAATTTTTCAGCAAAGGTTGAACAAAAAGAAAACTGCACCTCCACAGACTATTCCACTATTCAGAATCACTGCACTTTTGTGAGTCTGGAACAGTTTTTCGAAAACCATCACTAAGGATTATAATTTCTTATTTCCACAACATTTCGATGTTAATCCAATGATAAAAATATATGAAATTATGTTTGCAGATGCAAATTATCACAAAAACACATAATATTTCTAATAACACAAAATATTTTATCCACAAAATAAAATTTTATCAAAACAAAATTTTATTTCCAATTTGTTTATTTACCTTTTTTAATGTGTGTTCATCTCTTTACTCACATTGATTTCTGCAAACCACCTATAGCTTTACTCTTCACAACAAGGGGTTAACGAAAACTGATATATATATATATATATATATATATATATATATATATATACATATATATATATATATATATATATATATATATATGTATATGATTTTATTATAAAATTATGGTACAAAACTTTAGAGTTCAACAATGTGCGGAAAGCGAAAACTGTTTTTAAATGTTGCTGTAAATTTTTACTTCTATGAACCCTTGACGACAGAGCTTGTTTTAATATATATATATATATATATATATATATATATATATATCGAAGTGTAATCCAAATCTTCATTTTCTGTGCACAATTGTGCCACAAAAACAATTAAAAAAACTCACACTGACGTTTGTTCTCTTCTATTTCAGTTTGATTTCAGTCGTTAACTGAGTGTTAACGAGTGCGCATGTGCGAATGCTTACTGCTTTTTTTGAGCTTAAGAGTTTTTTCAGCTTTGATTTAATTTCAAAATAAACCAGCAAACAAAACAAATTTTTTCCGACTGAAAGTTTATATGTTCCAAGCAAAGAAATAAATTAAGTTCTTCAAATTTAAAGCATATCTTGTTGATAAAAAAATTCTTGCAAAATCTTAAGTTTGGAAAACTTAATATATAATGACTAAATACACTTAGTTTTTAAGTTTTAATTGTAAATTATAATCGACCAATCAAATATGTGTGAATAGAAATTACGTAATTCTGTAAAAACTGAAGCATGTTTTGTATTTAATTTTATGTTATTAATTTTTTTAAACTTCATTTCCATTTTGCTCTTAAAAGTAAAATTCATTACATCTGTAACGCTTGGTTTTGTGTTTGCTGGGCAATATTATCTTATCCAATACAGACGCATTTCATTTATTGAGAGTTTTGGTTAACTATATATATCATAATTAATATATATATATATATATATATATATATATATATATATATATATATATAATATGAAATTTATTTGTTGGGTGGTTAAGCAATGTCTATATGCATTTCATTGGCGCTTTTACCAAATCGTCAGTAGACTTCAACCACAGTTTTGCAAAGTTTCAAACTTCTCAACTTATTAAAAGACTTTTATAAGCCATCTGAGAATTATGTTAATAAATTAACTATAAAAATTCACAAATGATTTCAAAAAATCACATTTGAAGCATTTCATAATTTAACAATTTTACATTTTAACTTAAACTTAACGACTATTTTAAATATTAACGAATATATGTACATTGAATACAACTATGCATATCTAACTTTATAAATACAACTCTGCATATGTTGATCGTTCGTAACTTGATTTAACGGATATTTCTTTCATAATATTGCCACATTTCACTTTTATACTTCTTACTTTTATTTTACACTGTTGTAACATTTCACTTTGAAATTAGTATATAATCAGCCACATATGTATGAATAAAGACACTTTGCTTCCTGACTTCAATCTAATAACACCTTTGTCTAGTACTAGTTTACCGGAGGAGTTGTAACTTATTTTGAAGATTTTCTAAGTAAAGTAATAGTAAATAAAAGCCTCGTGTTTATATTGTATATCATTTGTCTCAACAAATGAACAACTTTTATAATCTTAGAAACAAGATTATTACATTGGCGCCCAACTTAGTGGCTACAGAAGAATCTACACCAGAAGATTTCAGTACCAGTGAAGAAGACTACAATGCTAACGAAGAAGACGAAACACCGCCTAAGCTCGAAGTAGAAGCTGATAACCAATCCCTGGAGTTATACGTTGACAAAATGGCCACTTTTTCTGCTGAGCAGTTTCAGCAAATACTGGCTGTTATGGGTGGAAATGCCAGAGGAGGTTCATTTACTCGTTGCAGCGCCCGCTTTAAAGGCCAAAGGGATCCAGCTGCTGTGGAGGAGTTCTTGGCTGCAATCAGTGTCTTTAAAGATATTGAAAAAATTTCTGATGGTGATGCTATACGTGGAATGCCACTGCTATTGGAGGATTATGCTGCATCATGGTGGATTGGAGTAAAGGACACATTAAATACATTTGAGCAGGTTACCACACTCATTAGAAGCACATTTACTCCTCCTATTCCTGACTGGCGCATATATTCTAATTTTTTTGAAACCAAACAACAACGGAATGAACCAACTGACAGCTTTATATCCAAGAAAATACTCCTTCTCTCCCAGCTAAAAACACCGCCAAGTGAAGATATTCAATTGAACTTGTTGTATGGCCTTCTTAATATCACTATAAGAGAGCGTGTACGTCGCGAAAATATCAACTCATTTGAAGCTTTAATTTCTGCCAGCCGTGAAGCAGAAATGTTTTTTGCAAAAGCTCGATCCATACAGGCAAGTACTGACGAGTTTAAAAAGGAAGCAGTTTTTGTCGAAATAAAGGTCATTCCATAGAAACGTGCTTTAAGAAGAAAAATCACGATGAGCGACAAAACGGTCAACAACCAACTCAACAAATTGGCAAAGCGTATTCCAACATCCAGCAACAACCTCAAAGAGCTGATCTGATGAGAAAGCTCACATTTTCATGCTATGGATGTGGATATGGATGGGGTATACAGATCAAACTGCCCTACCTGCAACACGAATGGTAAAGAAAGCCCTCAGTATTTGTCCTTTAACACAATTTCAACTACTGTTATCGGACATTCACTGCCAGCGGCTTATGTAGAATTCTTCGGCCTTACAGGTGAAGTCATATTTGATAGCGGAGCTAAAACTAGCGTTGCCAGCTTAGAGCTAAAAAATATACTGGGTGCAAATAAATGCATATTTCAAGATGTGAATGCTGAAGTCACCCTAGCCGATGGTTCCATTTCTACAAATAAAGTTATGTCAACTGTTTGTGATGTATCAATTGGGAGAAAAATACGAAAAATAAGGCTTATATGTCTACCAAATGCCACAAAGGATAGAACCCTTATAGGTGCCGATTTTCTGGAACAAGCTGGTATTGTTCTAAATATGGCACAGAAATATTGGTATTTTGAGGATCAACCCAAACAAAAGTTTACGTTTGTAAAAACAAAACCAACACCAATTTATTCACTACAAGTTCATGAAGAAATCTCACCATGTACAAGAGCGGTCAGAGAAATGTCAACATTTATAAAATTTGCTGAAAGCAAGAATGTCCTTTCACCTATACATGGTACTCCAAACATCAGAAAAACTACAAAATCTTCCTCACCGTTACCAAAAACACCGACATTTCACCAAGATGACCCAATATATGCTATCGAGAAATTAGTGGAGAAGCAAATTATGGCAAATAGTTCAATTACTCAACAGCAGTCACCTGATAGTTCCGATCACTCTCCAAAGTACGTCCAGCCAATATTTAGGAAAATAAAAGATGATGAAGATATACCACCAAGCAAAACACAGCGATTGGAAGAAGTCGATGACTATTTTACCCCCTTATTTTCTATCGATATAAGAATCCTAAAAGAATCTGATGGTTTAAATCTAACTGCGGTCCAGAAAGCAGAATTAGAAAACTTTTTAAAACTAAATGCCTCTATATTTGAAGAACATACAAGTGTTACACCCTATGCTATCCATCGTATTCATACAGACGACCACGATCCTATTGCAATTCCCCCCTATCGGTTATCATCAACAATGAAGACTACTCTCAAAAACGAAATAAATAAAATGCTAAAATCTGGAGTAATTGTTGAATGTCAATCACCATGGGCTGCTCCCGTAGTGATGGTATGAAAGAAAACTGGTGGAGTTCGTGTATGTATAGATTACCGTGAACTTAACGCCATTACAAAACCAGATCACTATCCGCTGCCAAGTGTGGATGACATACTGCATGAAGCTAAGGTTACAAAATTTATGTCAACAATTGATCTACAAAGCGGTTACCGGCAAATAGGAGTTCATCCGTCTGATCAGGATAAAACAGCTTTCGTCACACCATTTGGTATATACAAATTTACACGTATGCCATTTGGTTTACGGAATGGTCCGGCAACATTTCAGAGGTTAATTGACCGCTTGAAAACCTCTCTGGGCGAGACCATACTACTGGCGTATTTGGACGACATAATTGCATGCTCGTCTACATTTGAGCAACATCTTTGCGATCTTCAGAAGATTTTCGAGCGCATTAAAACATTTGGCCTTAAAGCAAATCTTGAAAAATGTCGTTTTGCATGCAATGAAATAAAATATCTTGGGCATGTGCTTACACCACTAGGAATAAAAACAGACCCAGAAAAAGTCTCAGCATTACAAAACCGCAAGGAATCCCAAAATATCAAGCAATTATTATCATTCCTGCAAGCATGTTCCTGGTATCGCCGATTTATACCTTCATTTGCGGATGTATCTAAGCCCCTATCAGTCCTGTCAAAGAAAAATACCATGTGGCGCTGGGGTCCAGAATAACAAAAATCATTTAATCACCTCAAAACACTTTTAACAACAGCACCAATACTTAAGCAAGCTGCTGACGGCGAACCATTCATCCTTAAAACAGATGCTAGTGGCTACGCTCTAGGGGCAGTTCTGCTCCAGGGGGAGGGCCAGGATGAACATCCTATAGAATACGCCAGCAGACTGTTATCTGACGCAGAACGTAATTATTCTACTATTGAGAGAGAGGCACTTGCAATCGTTTGGGCGGTTCAAAAATACCGTGGATACATTGAGGGAGCCCAAATAAAACTGGTCACTGACCATCAGCCATTGAAGTGGTTGATGAAACTCCGAACACCTACTGGACGCTTAGCTCGATGGGCTTTACAGCTACAGCCCTTCGATATCCAAATCGAATACAAACCAGGAAAAACAAATGTAATTGCGGATACTCTTTCTAGACCGCCGTGTGAAGACAAGAATTGCACAGTAGATTCCTGTGAAATCTGCTCATTTTCCATTGAAATGCCACGAAAAACAGCAGGCGAAATTAGACAAAGTCAACTTTCTGATCCCCAACTGATGGCAATTATCAACTGCCTTGAAGACAACACAGATGACCTACCATACTGGGCAAAAATAGGGTATATTATGAATGATGGCGTCCTTTATTGTTACAGCAATGACGGCTCGGAAGATGCTAAAATACTACCACAACGATGAATCTGCCGGTCACTATGGTATTAACAGAACTACACATAAAATTACCACTAGATACTATTGGCCAGGAATACGCAAAGATATTGAGAAACATGTGAAGGAATGTATAGAATGCCAGAAATACAAAGCTACAAACTTAAAACCTGCAGGACTCTTCGAGACGGTAGCATGTAACCAACGATTTGAAATAATTGCCATAGACCTGTTTGGACCCTTACCTGTCACTTCAAGAGGATTTCAGTGGATTTTTATAATAGAAGACATCGCTAGCAGATGGGTAGAACTCTTTCCCTTGGCTATTGCTACAGCTGAAGAATGCGGAAAAACTTTATTCAACGAAATATTTTTACGTTATGGTGTACCCAGAAAAGTTATTAGCGACAACGGCGTTCAATTTGTCGCTGCTATAATGCAAAAGATAATATATTGTTTAAACATCGAAAATATACTCACTCCGGTCTCTCACCCTGAGGCTAATCCTGTAGGGCGCAAGAACCGGGATATGAAAGCACAACTTGCTATTTATATCGGAAACGATCACAAGTCTTGGGATGAAAAATTGCATAGCATTCGTTTCGCTATGAACACAACAGTATGTCAAAGCACAAAGCATACAGCAGCGTACTTAACCTTTGGTAGAGAGCTACGAACATTTGATGATGTGCAACATGACCTAAGAACTATAATTCAGTCTGAAAATTTCATTGCTGAAATTACACCATTCCTCCAAAATCTTGCTATTGTTTTTAGAAATGTCAAAGACAACGTTCACAAACAACAAGACCACAACAAACACAACAGCAATAAGCAAAGACGTAGTCATACTCCATTGGAAATTGGTTCAAAAGTATTGGTAACCACTCACGTTTTAAGCAACAGCAACAAAGGAATAACGTCAAAATTCGTTCCAAAACGAGATGGTCCCTACGTCATTATACAAAGGAGAGGTACAACATCTTATACCATAGCTCATGAAGATGATTTGAAACTACCCCTAGGAACATACCATGCTTCAGCCTTAACACCAGTAGTCGGAATATCAAATCAATCTGTACAACCCGTTAGCAGAATAAGAACAAGAGGTCGGCCAAAAAGATATAAAATTTTAATGTCTCATCGGGACGATTTCAGCATCAAAGGGGGAGACTGAAGCATTTCATAATTTAACAATTTCATAATTTAACTTAAACTTAACGACTATTTTAAATATTAACGAATATATGTACATTGAATACAACTATGCATATCTAACTTTATAAATACAACTCTGCATATGTTGATCGTTCGTAACTTGAATTAACGGATATTTCTTTCATAATATTGCCACATTTCACTTTTATATTTCTTACTTTTATTTTACACTGTTGTAACATTTCACTTTGAAATTAGTATATAAGCAGCCACATATGTATGAATAAAGACACTTTGCTTCTTGACTTCAATCTAATAACACCTTTGTCTAGTACTAGTTTACCGGACGAGTTGTAACTTATTTTGAAGATTTTCTAAGTAAAGTAATAGTAAATAAAAGCCTCGTGTTTATATTGTATATCATTTGTCTCAACAAATGAACAACTTTTATAATCTTAGAAACAAGACTATTACACATTATAATAAGTGTACTAGGCTATGAAACTTATACAAACCAAAACCCAACAAACAACTTTTATTCGATATGAATATATTTTATTTTTCTACACCTTTATACAATTAGAAATCCTTTGGATAACAATGAAAGTATTTATAAGGCAAATGAAAAATAAAATCTCAATTTAATTGTTAATAAATGAACTATTTGACATACTGTCATTGTACTATTATAATATGAAATTTATTTGTTGGGTGGTTAAGCAATGTCTATATGCATTTCATTGGCGCTTTTTACCAAATCGTCAGTAGACTTCAACCACAGTTTTGAAAAGTTTCAAACTTCTCAACTTATTAAAAGACTTTTATAAACCATCTGAGAATTATGTTAATAAATTAACTATAAAAATTCACAAATGATTTCAAAAAATCACATTATAATAAGTGTAGTAGGCTATGAAACTTATACAAACCAAAACCCAACAAACAACTTTTATTCGATATGAATCTATTTCATTTTTCTACACCTTTACACAATTAGAAATCCCTTGGATAACAATGAAAGTATTTATAAGGCAAATGAAAAATAAAATCTCAATTTAATTGTTAATAAATGAACTATTTGGCATACTGTCACTGTACTATTATAATATGAAATTTATTTGTTGGGTGGTTAAGCAATGTCTATATGCATTTCATTGGCGCTTTCTACCAAATCGTCAGTAGACTTCAACCACAGTTTTAAAAAGTTTCAAACTTCTCA
>OY776281.1:51806993-51839493 GCA_963675445.1 Linnaemya vulpina
TTAAAATGAATCTTTTTATTTCCCAATTCTGTAATTGGTTCGTCAAAAAGGCTATCTAGTACAATATAGTAGGTGAAAGAGAGTTGCCCGTCGGCATTCCAAAAATTTGGTTGAAAACTGTTTTGTCATACATAAAGTAATTATTGTCTATGAGACAGAAACGTAGAATTTTTAAAAATAAGGCTTTAGGTATCTTTGTGAAATTGTTTATAATGCTCCATTTACTCATTATGGTTTTTATGCCAACGTGTATTGGTATGTTGGTAAAAAGTGATATTACATCAAAGATATTAAGATTTCCTGTTCGTCTATAGTTACATGTTCTAGTTGATTTTTCAATTGTGTTGAGTGAGTTTGTTCGCAAAGATACGTTGAGGGAAATAAAGACAAACACTTTAATAAAATCTTCTTTATTTCAGGTATATTGTACCTTCCACATTTTGCCAGAATTCTATATTGATAAAATTATCCGGGATACCTAATTCACTTCGAAGTATAATAAGTTCTGTTTGAATTGGAAATTCGTACTTTAATATATAGCAGTTAAAAGGGTTTTGAAAAATATCCAGTATATGCTGAATATTTTCAAAATCCTTAAAGCTATCATTGAAGTTATTAAAAAGCGTTTCTAATATTTCCAAAAGTTCAAACTTTTTCAAGATTTTCGCCTTGTCGTAAATAACAGAAGTTTTCGGAAAGTCTGAAAAGTCTTCAGAATCAATTGGAGCAGCAAGTAAAAATAGCTGAGTTTTAAAATTTGAAAGAATTTTAAACATATCAGAAATATTATTATCTTCTCCCTGCAGCTTCAAATTCAACTCATTCAAAATGTTACAAATGTGTGTTAAAAACGCTATTACTAAAATAAATTGATGATGTTTTAAATATTCTTTTTCGGATATTTCGATATTTTCAGCTTCTAAAAATTCAAATACTTCATTTCTAAGCTCAAACTATCTATTAATACCTCGGCTTAACCAACGTACCTCAGTAAACATTAATAGATCGTGGTGAGGAGCATTTTTTAGATATGTCACAAATTTTCTATTAATTATCCGCTCAGTAGCCTTCATGACCGGATGCTCGGATATAAATGTAGAAGCAAGAGCAGCCTGGTGTATTATACAATGCAAGGTATAAACTTCAATTAAATTTTTTTTTTTTATCTGGCCTACAAATCCATCACGTTTACCTGTCATAGTGTTCGCACCATCCGTACAAACTCCGGCTAATTTGTTAGAATCAGCAACGGAAAGAAGTTTTTCGTTGACAACATCGAACAATAATTTGCACGTTACATTGCCGTAAAATGTTTTAACAGAATATATTCACTCGAAAACATTGTAATCTGAATCAACGCATCGAATGCAGATTACAAGTTGACAAAGGTCATTAATATCGGTACTCTTATCAATACAGATTGAAAAAAACTCGCAATTTTTTTATTTTTCCCTTAATGCCCATTCCACAATAGCACCCAAATAAAGAGAACGCCGGATTATACTATTACGGGACAAAGGTAATTTTTCAATAAAATTAGTTTTATAAAGAAGTTTTCCAACAACTTTACTCAAAATATTTTTGACAAATGGCCCACCTGAAAATGGCCTTTCCTTTTTTACAATATCTAAACTTATTAAGATAGATAAACCCATTTTTAAATTCTCCTCCACCATATTTTCATCACTTTCTTTAGATTGATTTACCCATTCCTTCAACTTTTCAATAAACATTTTCTTATAAATTTTAAATTGTTTTTCTTCCCCCTGCAAATAATTCAAGTCTTTGTGAACATCTTCAAAATATTTTTTAAAATTATATTTCTTAGTTTTTTTAAATGTCTTATGACAAATAAGACATTGCATGTCATCAAAAGCATTTTGTAACAAAATACTTTTCGGCTGACATCATTAATATATCGCAATAATTTCAATTTACGTGTTCACTGACAGCAGTCTCGATGACGATTAAAATGTAAAATAAGACACAGAAGTTCTGCAAGTGTAGTTTGTCTCTCACACTAAACATGCTGATTTCCTATTGGTTGATTGACGATCACACAAAAGAGCGTAAGTATACGTGTGAGTTTAATTTGCTGATATCAGCAACTACTGGACATCTTTGATATATATATATATATATATATATATATATATATAAATTTTATAATATTATAAAATTTGAGTTAAAAACTTAAATTTTTAGGCTGTTTTTGATATCTAGACAAGTTCAGATTATATAGGTATGTTCACAAAAGTTGTTTAGCTTTATCGTGACTACAATTTTTTCAAATATAGTGTATAAAAAATCAGGATTTCCTAAAAGTTATGATCAAAAAACTGAAAAAAAAATTTTTATTTTCTAACTTTAAAAAAAAACTCTGAGATAAAATACATTTTTGTCATAAAATTTTTTTGGCTACATTTTTCCAGAACATAGTTAAGCGATATTTTTAAGTGCAGATTAGCTATTCAGCATTAACACCTTTTTTTGGGCATCATTTTAATATTGGGAAATTTTGGAGGCCCATAAAAAGAAAACGGTCACCAAACTGATTATAGGGTTTTACTACAATTTGACAGTAGAATCGAACCCATATAGTCACGACCTTGCACTTTTTTCACTGTTGCAAAGTGTTATACTTAACACAATGCAATAAAATTATTTTGTGTGGTAAAACCATGTTTTAATAGCTGTGTTAACATTAAAATTAATATATATATATATATATATATATATATATATATATGTATATATATATATATATATATATATATATATATATATTAATTTTAATGTTAACACAGCTATTAAAACATGGTTTTACCACACAAAATAATTTTATTGCATTGTGTTAAGTATAACACTTTGCAACAGTGAAAAAAGTGCAAGGTCGTGACTATATGGGTTCGATTCTACTATCAAATTGTAGTAAAACCCTATAATCAGTTTGGTGACCGTTTTCTTTTTATGGGCCTCCAAAATTTCCCAATATTAAAATGATGCCCAAAAAAAGGTGTTAATGCTGAATAGCTAATCTGCACTTAAAAATATCGCTTAACTATGTTCTGGAAAAATGTAGCCAAAAAAATTTTATGACAAAAATGTATTTTATCTCAGTTTTTTTTAAAGTTAGAAAATAAAAAATTTTTTTTCAGTTTTTTGATCATAACTTTTAGGAAATCCTGATTTTTTATACACTATATTTGAAAAAATTGTAGTCACGATAAAGCTAAACAACTTTTGTGAACATACCTATATAATCTGAACTTGTCTAGATATCAAAAACAGCCTAAAAATTTAAGTTTTTAACTCAAATTTTATAATATTATAAAATTTTTTTGGATAATAGTTTAATAAAATATTTGTTTTGGTATATATTTCTTATATATTAATTTTAAACTTTTTTTGGAGCTGTCTATTGAAAAACCACCAGTCGTTAGGATCGCACGCAATTTTCATTTAATCCATAAGCATCATCGTGTCCTTACAATAGGAAAACGTTTTTGAGTCGTCAACAGTAAAACATTTTTCAGTCGTCCATATTGGCGGAGCCAATATTGGACGGCCTATTAAAAAATTGCAAAGCGTAAGCGCTACAGGTTCATTAGGATTGTCCGATATGGGACACAAGGGACGAGAATGGAGGCATGCTTCGATTCTTGCTAATATATTAGGTAATTCCTCAAATGTATACTTGAAATTCTGAGCTTCCTTTCGAAAATGTGTTTTAAAACTTTTAACAGCAGCTTCCCATAGTCCACCCATATAAGATACACCAGCAGGGATAAAACGCCAGGTAAGACCATGTAGTCCAAAAGTAGAACACATTCGGGCTTTACACACAAGAATGTACGGAAGTTCCTTTCAATATGTCTAGAAGCGCCAACAAAATTTTTACCATTATCAGAAAATATAGTATGACGACAACCACACACAGTGGGATTTGTTTGCAATAAGAACTTTTTTCGACACATAAAATTTAAAAATGTAATGATGCAGTTTTGTAGAAAACAAATTCAGTATGAAGCATCCATAAATTGTATCCCAAAAAGACGTTTATTTGTCTTTGAAATAATGAAGTAAGGTCACATGTAAATTTTGGTTCAAAATATTGAAAAGTTCTTACTCACTTCTACAGTGTTTGTACGTAAGATAATTTTATTGCTCTAATTTACAGTGATTTTTTTTTGCAAATATAGCCTTTTCTGCATATTTAAAAAAAAAGAATTATAAAGTTCGCTCATATGGTTTAAAAGATATGATAGAATAAAATTTGTTCCATAATGTGACGTGATTGCAAACTTCGTTGGAAGAAAAAACGGGTTGCTAGGTCGTGCTAGGTGCTCCCGCTATAATAAAATGAAAGGTAAGACTCCTTATTAGCAATTTAAAAAAAAAGTTTAAATAATTAATAATCTTTTATAATATCATAAAATTTGTCTCTGAATTCATGAAATTTTTAATTTTAAAATATTACAAAGAGATATGGCATACTTTTAAACACGTGCTGATGTAAGCAATAAATCTTTGTTAATGGAATGTGTGGTTCCGTTATGTCTACAGACGATTTATCAAAAAAAATATTGGCGAAATAAAAGTCAGCCATCAACAAGATTCTGCCGTCCTATCTCTTTTGAATTTGCCAAAGAAACAAAAGAAAAAATTTATTTAGATATTGATACTTTGAAAAATACCGAATTTGTAACGTGCGGGAAGCAATTCTCTATCAAGCATAATTTCGTGTTTACAAAACAGCTCAAACTTTTACAGGTATATCTTCAGGTTTACTAACAATGGAAATACGTCCAGGTGCTTCTATTCTAACCCCGCATTTGTTGCCGATGTGAATGATGTAGAGGAGCAACTAATCAATCGATTTCGCATTATACTACGAATAATAACTTGTGGGAAAAAATTAATTCCTTGAAGTTCAAGAATTTTGCTCAAGATACAGCAAAACTTTTAGTTGAAATATATAGTTGGTATTATATGCTAGTAACAGTACACAAAATACTTATACACGTAAAAGATATCATGGATGCGGCAATACTTCCTATTGGCATGCTTTCCCAAGAAGCCGAAGAAGCCAGAAATAAAGATTATAGAAATTATAGATTAAGAGTTTTCAAAAAGTGTGATAGAGTGTCAACAAATACAGATAATTTTCATCGATTTCTACATAGTATCGTCAGATCCTTTTATAAGCAGCACTAGATGTCAACCCCGTAAACATGTTCTAAAACTTGATGATATAGTTACAGAAATGATAGATGATGAATAAAAGTCTATATTTAAATGCATGTATTGAAATTTATTTATAAAATAATTAGTTTTGGTAAACAAACAAAAAATTGTGGGGAAAATACAACAAGGGTTATATGGGTGGCGGACATTGGGCGTGGCCAATTTTGATGAAACTTTATTTTATTCTTAATTGAGATAATAAAAGGCTCTGTGCCAATTTCAAAAACTTTGGGCCAAAAATAAATGTTGGATTCTATGGGCGGTAGGTTATATTCTTCTGCAAAATGAGCCTTTTGTGCCAAAATCGCCAAACGTAACTTAACTTTTGACAACTCATCGCTGGCTGTCGAAGTAAATGATATCTTACACTTATGTGACGGATGTGTCATATAAAAGAATCGCAACATATAAGCTACCACCTTAAAAGCACGATCTAACTTAGAAACCCTCTCTAGAATATCTTCATAATTGGTAAGAAATGATGCATGAGTTTTTACAGCTCGAGCTTCCGTTTCTATGTCCATGGATGATATATTATTCAGTTGCCAATTGCATTTATTTTTTCGCAGCCATGTGGGTCCGTACCACCAACCGTAAATTTTTGACAATTCCGATAGGGAAACTCCTCTGCTCGCTAAATCCGCTGGATTTTCTTCCGATCTAACGTGGTACCAATTATAATTTTTGACATATTCCTGAATCCGACAGACTCTATTGGCTACAAAAGTGGTCTAGCTACTACGAGTTTTCTTTAACCAGCAATAATGGTAAAGTTTGTCTAGCAATACACTTGTTCAAGCGGAATATTAATTTCTCTGACAATAGTTTTTAAGAGTTCAGAAGCCAACACTGCGTTTTACAGGATAGCAAATAAGTATGGATCTGCTCAAGAGACTCAATTCTAATATACACTACCCACGCGTATGCTTTCTCTGAGGCGTCAGAGAAAACGTGAAGTTCAGCAGAAGTATTAGGCGCATATTGTACCCATCGTGGTATTTGTATATTATTTACTTCCGTGTAAAAACTTACGAATTTCTTCCACTCATTTTCCGTTGATGAATGTAATGTCTCATCCCAATCAATATTATCACGCCATATTGTCTGCATAATCATTTTTGCAATAATAATGACAGGACCTAGCCAACCTATGGGATCAAACAATTAAGCTATTGTAGACATGATCTCTCTTTTGGTATTAATATCTTATCAGCACTAGGCTCCACTTTAAAGTAAAATGAATCCAACTGAGCATTCCATTGAAAACCTAAAGTTTTAGAGCTACTGGATTCAAGAAACGTTAAAGGTATCGAATCTGTTAAATACTCTGACGGAAAACCATTTGAAATTTCTATAGCATTAGAAGTCGATTTTCTAAGCTCAAATTTTGCTGCCAATAAAACATTTCGAAGTTGATCCCTAGCCTTCAGAACAGATGAAATATCATGAGCGTCCATCATGATATTTCATCGTCGTCAACATACATAGATTTGCGCGAAATATGTGTCGCAAGAGGATATTAATTTTCTGAATAATCTGCAAATTGTAAAAGTGTCAGTATCGCCAAATAGGGAGGACATTTTACACCAAAGGTTACAGTCTGTAACTCATACGTTTTCACCTCCTCCGTTGGAGAAGATCGGAATGGTATACGTTGATTCGCAGTATGAACAGCGTTAAGACGAATTTGTCTATACATTTGCGTAAAGTCGCAATTAAACACATACCGAAAGAGCCTCCAACGTAGAATTAAAAGCACCAGATCAAATTGCAATCTGGGACCCACATACATATAAGCAATCATTTAAGCTTCTACCGATCGATGTCTTATTTCATGCGTTAAATACGACACGCAATTTGGTAGTTTTCCTGTCAGGTTTAATAACAGGATGATGAGGAAGATAACACGAAACCATGTTTTTGTTGGAAGTATTTTCTAACACAGCTCTCATATGGTCTAAAAGATTATATTCATTAACGACATTATCATATAATGTTTTGATTTCAGGTTTGCGCAGAAGACAAGATTCATTTCTCAAGAATTGTGTCATGACATTCTGTTTTGAAAAGCCCAAATTGATTGATTGTGGAAATTTTAGCCTAAATGGTAGCGTCACTACATATCGGCGTTCGGAGTTGCGTCGCGTTGTTCTCCGATAATTTTCCTCACAAATTCTATCAAGGGATGTTAAAACCTTGCGTTTTGGGGTTTCTTCGAATTCCCAAAACCTAACAAGATTTTTATTAATACTATCTTCAGGCAAAGGTTCTACTGTTGTAGAATATCCCTGAATTGGTGTGTCTAAAACAGATCTCGTGATGATCCATCCAAATATAGTATTTTGCGCTATCAAAGATTCGAAACCATTTCTTTGAATGCCACTCAAGGTTAATTGCGGATATATATCAGCCCCCAATAATATATTAACCGGTCTTGATTGATAAAAATTACTGTCGACCAACTGCAAAGGTAAAAATCTATTACGAAGACTTAGACCGATTAAGAGAGATGGCAATGCACCAGAAATATTTGGTGATACAAAGGCCCTTGTTTCCAAGACAAGAGTCTGATATATAAACGATCTAATTTTCAAAGAACAAACTTTTCTAGTTCGAGCAGAAACTAACACCTGAAACTTCAACATTCGTCAAATGTGTTATTAGTTTCAAACGATTTTTTAATTTTTCAGAAATAAACGACGTTTCTGAAGCCGGGTCAATAAGAGCCCGCGCGGGGTACGTCATACCCTGATGAATAATATTCACCATAGCGGTTCCCAAAAGCACTTTACGGTTTTGAGTAACGTGGAAAATTTGTCGATTTGACGACAAGCCTCTAGAGGTAGATGGTAGAGAAGAATTCGACATACTGTCATTGTACTATTATCTACATGCCTATATGCATTTCATTGGCACTTTTTACCAAATCATAAGTAGACTTTAACCACAGTTTTGAAAAGTTTCAAACTTCTCAACTTATTAAAAAATAAAATAGAGTCATATCGAATAAAAGTTGTTTGTTGGGTTTTAGTTTGTATATGTTTCATAGCCTACTACACTTATTATAATGTGATTTTTTGAAATCATTTGTGAATTTTTTTAGTTAATTTATTAACATAATTCTCAGATGCTTTATAAAAGGCTTTTAATAAGTTGAGAAGTTTGAAACTTTTCAAAACTGTGGTTAAAGTCTACTGACGATTTGGTAAAAAAAAAAACCCCAATGAAATGTATATAGAAATTGCTTAACCACCCAACAAATAAATTTCAAATCATTATATTGCGAACTAGAAGGGGAATTGTTGAATTATCCCGCTCTGCTATGTCTAACGAACCTTCAGTAGTAGATATTTCACGATGCAACAAATAATGATGCCTTTTATTACAAGTCGTGCAATTAAAAGCACTTTTACAGTTTTTTGCTTCATGTTCTCGAGACAAACAATTAACACAACAATGATATTTTTTTAACTGTTCAGAATCTGTCCGAAATTGAAAGATTCTTAAATCGTTTACATGTTCTCAAGAAATGTCCTGAAGTTGGACAAAGAACACAATAAGTTGCATTAGAATTAGAATTTTTTAAATGAACTTTGGTTTTCTGCACTGAAGGTTTCCCTACCGATGAGTCTTTAAGATCGCGGACACATTCTAAAGTCTGAATTCTTTCTGTCAAAAAGGCATCAAAATCTTTCCATTTAGACAATTCAGATTTTTCCTTCACACTATATTCCCATAAACTAATAGTAGACGTGGGCAAACGTTGAATACACATAAAAATCAGGATTGGATCCCAACTTTCTGTCGAAACTTTATACATATATTGCAAGCGCAGTCAAACAATTATTGACACCTCGTTGCACAATTTTGAGACCATCGCCAGATTCTTTGTGAAATGAAGAAAGCTTAAATAAAATTTTCAATTGATTATTGACAAGCATGCGAGGATTCTCATATGCGTCTTTTAAATTTTGCCAAGCTATATCAAACCCCTCATTACTAAGTGGTTACTTTGATACAATTTATTTTGCCTCGCCGGCAGTTTTCCGTAACATACGACAAAATCGCTCTATATTACTCAAACGCGAACTATTTATATATAATGCAATGAAAAGGTCACGAAAGGCTGACCGTGAAATATAATCACTTTCAAATGTGTTCACATCACACGGAGGTAAGGTGAGATTATGGTCAGAACTATTCAAGTTATAATTCTTTGTCATCGAATCGTTCACTTTCGGTTGCTTCGAATTTAAACAGTGCATCTGATACACGGATAAATTTCTTTAAAATTGACGTCACTATATTTTGTGATATAAATTTACTTTTAACACTTTATTTCAAATATATAAATTTGTGGCTTTTGTTTATATAAATCTAGATTGAGTTTAATAAAATTTAATTTTAATAAAATTTATTCACACAAATTCAACACAAAATCTATCTCCACCAATTTGACCGACTATAGAGTGCTAAATTCCACAAGTAAAAATATGAAATAAAGAATCAAAAAAATGTAGTATGTGTTCTATTCACTACACCAACAATGTATCACAACGATATATGTATATGCACTTATGTATTTTTTCCAAGTATTTTAATTTGAATTTGTCACTTTATAAAGTATTTGTTTAGAAATTCACCGATAATAAGAAAATTAATATTAAAATTATTCTACGATATCGTCCGTCCACATACACAATACGCACGATGATTTTATTAGTACGTGATATATTAATCACGAAAATAAATCAAAGCAAACGTTACAATTATTCTAAGGCCAATTGAAAACCAGATGGAGTTCTCAACACATATATGTCTGCCTTGTAATAATTAATATTGCAAAGTGATCAACCACAACAAAACAACAACAATTGTTTCCCTCTTTTTCTTTTGTATATATTTAAAATTTTTGACTTTTTAAATAAACGAGATTACGCACCTTTTATTTTCCAGTTATATATATATATATATAAATATATATATATATATATATATATATATATATATATATGTATGTATATATATATATATATATATATATATATATATGTATACGAGTGATATATATATATATATACGAGTGATATATATATATATATATATATATATATATATAAGTGATATTTATATATATATATATATATATATATATATATATATATATATACGAGTGATATAAATGGAGTGATGAAATTTCTCGGGATTGGTGAAGATCTTTTTAAAAAGAAAAAACAGAAGATTAGCACTTTTGAAATAATAAATTTATCCTCTAATATCGGGCTCGAATGGACCAAATGTTTGCGTGTAAAGAAGGAAGTTAAATAAAAAGCTATTGTTATTAATGTTTTCAAATTCAATATATGTTTCTTTATTTTTACCTTTTGTAGTTTGGTTATGGTTTTGGATAGTGTATGTCACTTTCGTAAAGGCTCACAAACAAGTAAGATATTATACATAAGTAATACAGCAAACGATCAAACAAACGAGTAAAACCAAACTGTTAGATATTTTACTAGTCAGAATCCAAGGATTACTCCGAAAAATCAAGAATGATTTAAAAGAGGAGCAAATGTGGACCCTGACAAAATACTAATTATTGAAATAAGTCAACATGACCAAATTAATAAATAAATTATAGAAGTCCAACGTTTTGGCTTAAAGAATTATGAAGTTTCAAGTTAAGATACAAACTTAACGTCAAACTGGCTATATGTACTTGGCAGCACAATTATTTCAACTCTGACAGATAAAACATATGTAACATTCCTGGTCAATAAAGAACAACTAAAATTCAGATTAACGGAAATATAATAATCAGGATATATCGTGATATGGTAACGGTTGTGGACAACAACAAAAATAAACTTAACAACATCCATGCTGAGAAAAAATGGTTCCCTCCCTATAAATTAAAATACAATAGTTACCAAAACAACGTAAAAACAATGACCAGATGTCTCACGAAGTTACCAGAAGTATGCTTTTCCACTTATGCGTGGCAACGTCGCCTAGTGTAAAACAGTAATTACAAATGTAAATGAAGCATTGTCCGTTTATTACACTGCTCTGCAAAAAATTACTTTTTGTCGCTCCTTTAAAACTATATGTGCTGTATGGATTTTGATGCGTTAAACTCGAATCCGTTTTCGGGTTCTTTCCATCAGGTCCAGATTTTTTTTTTTTTTATGAGTGGCAATTTTTTGCCACTAAATTAGCTAGGTACGTAGACATATTTCAACCTAACTCGGAAACGAGTCATCCGAACGAGGCATCCGATTTTAAAAAGTAAAACACCAGAAGATGTGTAACAAAATTTGTTTTTATTTTAGTCAAATACAGTTTTTCTTTATCTCTTATCGTTTTGGAATTATTCAGAAATTAATCGAGAAAAACAATTTTTTTCCTGCAAAATTCATAATTTTTTTCAGATTAAAAATAGAATTTAAAGCAAATATTCCACACTTTGCACCTTTGTCTAATAGCTACAGATCTTAGAAAAGAAAAAAGCTATAAACCATAAAAATCGGTTAAAAAATTTAGATTTTATTTTCAATTTACCGCAGGTACCCAGTATTGTAATGCAACCAACCTTACGTACGTATGACGATAGCATTTCGTTAGGTGAGCAGGTAATGGAACTAAAGTACATCGGTATTTTGCATGGTTCGTGGATTTAAAAATTATAATATAGTATTTTTCATTAACCTGTGATTCTAAATCGAGAATATTAGGATAGATTCTAATATTTATTGTAGCAGTATATGCAGAAGTTGATGGACAATAAGTGAGTCAGTTTTAATTTGATATCGTGCGGTTCTGAAAATGGATTCGAGTTTAGCCCATCAAAATCCATATAGTCCAAATAGTTTTATTCAAAAGAGGATTTGGCTGCTGAGCAGCGTTATTTTTAAATTTAGTAAGTTACTATTTTATTATTATTGCAATCAAACGAATCCTGGGTAGAAAACAAAGCCACTTTTCTGCAAAAAGGTCTAGAATAATGTAAAAATAGGTATCAGAAGTGGGATTTTAAAATTAAATTAGAAAGGACATTTTGAAATAAATATAATAAAAAAATACGCTGCAATATATAGAAGAAAAATAAAAGGTTATTATAATATAATGGAAAAAGGACATTAAAAATTAACAGACTGTAGTAGAGATAAAATTTTATGAGTTAACAATTATACAGCAAAAAAAAAAGGAGCTGAGCAAGCTGGAACTACTGACAGTAGGTAGCAAAACTAAACTCCAGAAGATACTAATAGAAGAATTCAAGAGCCATGAAATGGACATCGGAACATAAGAGTTTGAGAACCAGGACGCTGCTATGGTGATCGAAATGAAGAAAAACAGCGAAACGTTAACCCAAGGTTAAACGAAACTGCTGATGTTAACTAGATCTACGAATGAGACACTGGCACAAATTTCTGAAGCGATAAATAAGAGAGTGTATTCTGTGGAGAAAATTCGCAGTTCTGAAAGAAAGAGACCACAATCTAGAAAGCAATAGCCTGGAGATACATGTAAAGGAGTTCAATGATAAATTGCGTGCTATAGAGGACAAAATAAGAAATCTCAGTGCCACAGCATCTTCCATATCGCGCCGCTTACCAGTAAAAATGGATAGGATGCTGCAGAGAAGGCCATAGAGTTGATCTTGGCTTTAAAGGGTACCGCTGCAGAGGTGATCGAGACTGTACCAGTACGCTGCAGAAATAACTACAGCGAAATAATGGTGGCATTGCAGCGCAAGTAAGGTGGCGAGCACAAGCGCGACATATACAGGATGGAATTGCGGTGTAGAGCTAAAAAGCATAATGAGTCTCCACAAGACTTCGCAATGAAAATTAAGCGGTTGGAGCAGCTCACATATGCAGGCGACAGTCACCCGTTAATTAACCATTTTAAGACTGAAGCGTTTATTAAAATCAAACCGCCTGCCGTTAGATCCATTAACGGGGAAAAGCATGTATTTACCATAGACACAGGGAAGTCTCAGTCGATAATAAGGCGCAACATAATAACGGAGAAATGCGAGCCGCTAAGCAATATACGCTTACATACAGCTACTGGAGAGCCTGCCACTGTCTATGGTAAGATTGATGTAAAGGTGACTATAGCCAACATCAGCGTGAAGCATGTGGTTTCTGTAGCTGATATAATCGATGAAGTCATTATTAGAGCCGATTTCATGACAAACCATGGCATTATTCTATAATATGGCAGCTGATGATTTGGCGTAATCCACCTGATGTTGGATTTGACAATAAACCGCAAGTGAGAAATGTGTTGGATGTTTGTACATTACCACCATATTCTGAAACAGTCATAGGGGCACGTATGGAGGGAGATTGTGCGGACAACCGATTGTGGGTTGTCAAACCAACAAACTTTAACAGAGAGCTAATAACAGCAACGCTAGCAAAGGCGGAATGATCTCCATCCATGTACTCAATTTAGCAGGCCACGTAAAAGTCATCAAGGAAAACTCAAACATAGGCCAGTGTACTCCAGCAGAGTGAGCAATTTGAGGAATACGTAGAGAAAAGGATAACAGGACTAGCAGCAAAAGACAAAAAAAAAACCAAACAGCTGCTAAATAGACATGTCAGCATCTACGCTGCAGCAAACTAAAGCCAAGGAAGAACCGCTATAGTGAAAATCGAATGCAAATTATACCAGAAAGAAACTGCTTCTAATGTGTTACAATTTAGACCTCGTTTAAACATTTATTTACAGGTTTACGTGTGGAAAGTTCTCGACTTAAAAACATTGCCATTTGCTTCGAAAAAGAGGAGAACCAAAAGAAATTTTATCACAATGCCCTCTATCGAACACAGGATTCGACATAGTGTGGAAAAATCTACGTTTTAATAGATAAAAACACAAAATCGCATGGCATTGCAAAGGGGTATCAGTTATTTATCTGCACTGGAAATTTATGACGTGGTGCTGATAATTGGGACCCTATCATTGTTTTGATTTTTATTTAGCGACTTGAAGACTGCACTGTTACCCTATAGAAGCAGAATATAAAGGACAAAATTGTATTGTCTGCTTGAAAAGACTTGGCTGCTGTCTTAATAACAACAATTTTAACTTTGGAATTTCTGTGGGATATTAGAGGTTCAACATTTGAAAAAATGAAAACTCATCATGTCTAGCTCAAATTCTTGCGTGCTTTTTAAGAATGGATACCAATTCTCCTTTTAGTTTTGGAGATATTCAACAGCAAAAACATTTCAATGTTGTGTTAATTGTTTGTCCCATACATAAATATATATGTTCATAAATGTAGTATATACAAAATGTTCATAGTTATAAGCTTACATATATAATGTATATAAATGTATGTATCACATCAATATCTCTAATAAAGATAGTCATCTGAATGTCATTGATAAAATAACACATGGCGCAGCCGGTGCGGAATGCATACAAGAAGTAGAACTAAAAGTGAAAACAATCAAAAAAAAGAAGAACAATCAAGAATACAGGGGAAGCGAGGCCGATTAAACCACCCCGAAGTGTACCTCTAGCGAAGCGTAATGAAGTCAAAGATCTAGTAAATAAAATGTAGCAAAATGGTGTAATCGAACCATCGTCAAGTCCTTGGAGTTCGCCAGTAGTCTTAGTTAAAAAGAAAGATGGCAGTAAAAGATTCTGTGTAGACTACAGGAAACTCAACGAAATTACCAAGAAGGACAGCTAACTGCTCTCCAGAAATGACGACACTACGAAAAGGCTACCTGGTACAAAATGGTTCCCACCGCTGGATTCGCAAAGCGGATATTGGAGGGTGGATATTTCCTTCAGCGCAAGAGACGGTTTCTGATAGTTCGTAGTTATGCTATTTAGTCTCTTCAACGCTCCAATTATATTTGAACGCCTAATGGAGCAAGTACTGAAGGGTACTCACTAGAAGACATGCTTGGTGTATCTAGATGAAATAGTCGAAATGGGGAAAACTTGAGATAAGCATCTTAAGAACCTGGCAGAAGTTCTTCAACATATATCTTCAGCTGGACTAAAACTCAGCCTAAAGAGATGTGCATTGTTCCAGGAAGAAATAAACTATTTGGGCAACAGATGAAGCTATATCCGAGCAGTAAAGGAACAGTATCGTCCTAAAAACGTCCATGAGTTGCGAAGCTTTCTGGACCTTTGTACTTACTACAGGCGCTTTGTACCAACTTTTGCTAGTCTGCATGAGCTGACCAAAGAGAGATCATTCATTGGGGTGAGTTTCAGGAAAATTTTTATTATTATGAAACTCAACATCTTGTGGTTGAAATGGCTATTGTACTACCGCTAATTGCATAAAATGGATTTCCACAAGCTGAATAAGCCGTCCATAATATCCTAAAAGCTGATAAATCAGAATATGTGAAGCAATATATGTTTTAACTTACGATTTCTCAATTTTTTACGCTTCATATTTAAGTAAACTAACAATTGACAGAGACCAAACTACTGAAAAGCAGTTGTGTATACTGAACGTTTTTGTCAATTAAACTTCTATATAATTGTAAACGATAATACAAAAAAAAAAAAAAAAAAAAATTACCATAAATCAATTGAGTTATGAACGGCAATGTCATCTTATCGAAAACAACCATATATTTTTAAAAGTTGTAAATCACAACAGAGGCATACAATAACATTTTAGAATGACGTTATTTTTGTTGACAATCTTGTTAGATATGACAAATTAAATTTTTTTATCAGCAAAAGGAAAGATGGAGGGAAAATTAAGGAAGAACGGGAAGAAATAGGTGTTAACTTAAATTTTATTAGAGCGCTAATTTGAGGTAGCAATACTTGCAGAAATTTAGAAGAGATTTCGAATGCAAATTATACCAGAAAGAAACTGCTTCTAATGTGTTACAATTTAGACCTCGTTTAAACATTTATTTACAGGTTTACGTGTGGAAAGTTCTCGACTTAAAAACATTGCCATTTGCTTCGAAAAAGAGGAGAACCAAAAGAAATTTTATCACAATGCCCTCTATCGAACACAGGATTCGACATAGTGTGGAAAAATCTACGTTTTAATAGATAAAAACACAAAATCGCATGGCATTGCAAAGGGGTATCAGTTATTTATCTGCACTGGAAATTTATGACGTGGTGCTGATAATTGGGACCCTATCATTGTTTTGATTTTTATTTAGCGACTTGAAGACTGCACTGTTACCCTATAGAAGCAGAATATAAAGGACAAAATTGTATTGTCTGCTTGAAAAGACTTGGCTGCTGTCTTAATAACAACAATTTTAACTTTGGAATTTCTGTGGGATATTAGAGGTTCAACATTTGAAAAAATGAAAACTCATCATGTCTAGCTCAAATTCTTGCGTGCTTTTTAAGAATGGATACCAATTCTCCTTTTAGTTTTGGAGATATTCAACAGCAAAAACATTTCAATGTTGTGTTAATTGTTTGTCCCATACATAAATATATATGTTCATAAATGTAGTATATACAAAATGTTCATAGTTATAAGCTTACATATATAATGTATATAAATGTATGTATCACATCAATATCTCTAATAAAGATAGTCATCTGAATGTCATTGATAAAATAACACATGGCGCAGCCGGTGCGGAATGCATACAAGAAGTAGAACTAAAAGTGAAAACAATCAAATAAAAGAAGAATATTCTGAAGACGAAGCTAATAGAAATTCCAGAGAAATGGCATCAAATACAATAATTAGTAGCTTTGATGTTCATAAACCTGAGCCTCTTAAATTGGATGGGAATTTATCAGAAAACTGGCGTGTGTTCAAACAAAATTACGACATTTTTGCAATTGCTACAGAATTAGAAGATAAAAAAGAGCAGCAAAAAATTGGCATATTTCTGAACCTCTGTGGCCCTGAAATTATTGAAATTTTTAATTCTTTAGGATTGTCGGAAGAAAACAAGAAAAAATATGATGCAGTGGTCGCAGCGGTAAAAGAGTACTGTATGCCGAGAAGGAACGAAGTCTGTGAAGCCTTTAAATTTAACAGAAGAAAACAAGAGGAAGGGGAATCGTTTGATTCCTTTCTTTTGGATTTACGTAAACTGGTGAAAGCATGTGAGTATAAAGATGAAGATAGAATGCTAAGAGATAAAATAGTTATTGGTACTAACAACAGCAAATTGCAAAAGAAGTTACTAGAGACTGAAGCATTGGATTTATCAAAAACAATAAAAACAGCAAGAAACTTCGAATTAGTTGAAGGTCAAGTAAATGACATACAAAATCAACAACAAATAAATAAAAGTACGCTAGTTGATGCAGTTACTTCAAAAACATTTAACAGACGCAAAGAAAATAACGAAAAAAGGAATCAAATAAATAGAAACACAAATTACAACAACAACAATAGTTATGATGATAAAAGAAATCAAATAGGTAGAAACTCAAATTACAACAACAACAATAATATTTATGGACAATCATCATGCAAATTTTGTAAAAGCAAGCACGAACCTAGAAAATGCCCTGCATTTGGTAAACAATGCAGCAATTGTGGTCGTTTTAACCATTTCAGTGTAGCATGTTTTGCTTCCAGAGTGAGAGAGATTAGAGAATCTGAAATCGATGAAGCCCACGAAGAAGATATTTTTCTTCATCAAATATCAGATAATGTGGGAGAGCGTAAAAGATGGTATGAAATAGTTCGACTAAATGATTGTTTGATAAAATTTAAACTCGACAGTGGCGCGGATGTGAATGTTCTTCCGCTGAGGTATTTAAAATACATTAAAGATGTGAACTTCCAAAAGGGTGGAGTGCCACCACAAAGCTACGGCGGTTCTGATTTAAAATATGTAGGCACATGTGAATGCGTTGCAATCTGTCGAAATGAAATTACCTCCATGAAGTTTGTAGTGATCGACACTCCGTATGAAGCTTTATTAGGTTTAGCAGCCTGCTCAAAACTGAATTTAATAAAGCGTGTATATACCATTTTTGAAACAGAAAAACAAAAATTTTTTGCAAAAAACCGTGATTTAGAAATAAAATTACGTAAAGAAGCTACACCAACTGTTAAACCGGCGAGAAGAATTCCTTTATCATTGGCTAAACGTGTAAAAGAAGAACTGCAGCGAATGGCTGAAAGAGGTATAATCGAGCTTGTTGATGGTCCGGTGGAACGTTCTTCAAATATGGTAGTAGTAGAGAAGAAGAACGGTCAATTACGAATTTGTATTGATCCTCAAGATGTAAATTCTGATATTTTACAGGAAAATTATACAATTCCAGCTTTTGATGAAATTTCTGCATCCTGGTTACCTGGCCGGAAAAAAGTACTTTACGGTGTTAGACTTAAAGGAAGGTTTTTGGCAAATTGGCCTAAGTAAGCAAGCAAGCGAAATTTGTACATTTAATACTCCCTTTGGATGCTATCGTTTTAAGCGTTTGCCTTATGGTGTAAAAATAGGTCCGGAAGTATTTCAGACGTATAATGAAAGAAATTTTTCTGGTATTCCTAATGTTACTGTTTTTATAGATGACATCTTGATTGCTGCTGACACAATAGAGGAACATGATGTGCTGTTACAACGAGTAGTTGACCGCGCAAGGAAAATGAACATAAAATTTAATAAAGATAAAATACAATACAAAGTAACTGAAGTCAGGTATTTGGGTAAAGTAATTTCAGTAGAAGGCGTAAAATGTGACCCTGAACGTGTTAAAGCAATACTAAGAATTTCGCAGCCTAGAGATAAAAAAGATTTGCAAAAACTATTTGGTATGATCAACTATATTAGGGAGTACATACCAAATCTTGCAGAAAAATCACAACCTTTAAGAGAGCTATTAAAAAATGGAACTGTTTATGAATGGCAAACAGTTCATGAGGAATGCTTGCAGCAAATAAAGGAGTTAATTGCAAACGCACCCACATTGCAAAATTTTAATGAGAAATTAGACATCACCATTGAGACAGATGCTTCCAAATATGGCGTTGGTTGCTGTCTATTGCAGAAAGGTAAGCCCGTAGCATTTGCGTCAAGAAGCCTTACGGATACCGAAATTACCTACGCGCAAGTAGAGAAAGAGTTGCTTGCTGTGGTTTTTGCATGTCGCAAGTTTCACTACTATATTTATGGAAGGCGAATTTTAGTTAAAAGTGACCACAAACCTTTAGTGGAAATCATGAAGAAAAGTTTCTGTAAGATTCCCTCGGGAAGATTACAACGATTGAAATTAAGTCTGATCAAATACGATATAAATTTGATTCATGTTCCCGGCAGGCTCCTTTATATTGCTGATTTTCTGTCCCGATATTACGATAAAAGTGATAAAACTCCTGAAATTGAAGACTTACAGGAGTTTGTGCATTCTATAAACATATCAGAAGACCGCTTACAATCATTTAGAAATGAACTTCAAGCAGACGAAACGCTGAAACAATTAAAGCATTTCTTACTAGAAGGGTGGCCAAAAGACAAGCGCGAAATTCCCGAATGCCTAAAGATTTATTGGAAACTCAGAAATGATTTAACGATTGAAAATGATGTTATTTTCTTCATTGATCGTGTTATAGTACCGCACAACCTACGCATCAATGTTTTGGCACAACTGCACTATTCGCACTTGGGAATTGAGAAAACCAAGAAAAGAGCTCGTTCTTTAGTATATTGGCCTAAAATAGAGGAAGCTATAGAAAAAATGATAACCATGTGCGATGTTTTCCAAAAGAATCGTGCTGCCAATATATCTAATAATATCTCTATAATAAAGATATCTCTAATAAAGATAGTCGACATCTGAATGTCATTGATAAAATAACACAATAAAAATATATGTTCTTCAGAGTTAGCTATATATATAGCTACTTTCTACCTCTCGCGGTAATTGTTAGCCGAAACCCCTTATTCAAAAAATATTTCATCTGTCAGGTTATTAAGGATACAGCTAGCGGCCATACTGATCCTGCTTAGGAAACTTCCTCTATTTTCGAACTTTTACATAACCTTTTAAAAATTTCAACGGATGCCAAAATGTTTGACGTAAGATATTAGGCTCCATCTGCTCTAGGAAGTTTTTTTTGCTTGAAATAGGCTTCCTTATGGATTCGTCTGTTACTTTCAAAAGAAACGCATGGCTTTTTTTCTGGTAATTTGTTATCCTTTATTTGAAAGGATGTACTCAGAACAAATTAATAAATCTACGTTGATCTATTATTACGTGCTGATTTATATTCATGCATTATTATGGGTGACATTCGACGTATTCTAAGTAGATTGTTAGCTCGAAATATAGTCTTCGACTACTCTATACTGAAACTTTCATTACAATAATTTACCAAGGGTTGAATTTTCTTAGAGAGAAATTTCTTAGAAGAGAATTTAACTCAATATTCCTTGAAATTTCGGAAAATAGAGGAAAAACCAAATGGGAAAATATTGTTTTAAAACGATTTATTTTTCGGAAAAAATTTACCATACTAATGTAGATTAGAAAAACAGCAATGTATGCTTATGTTAAAAGTAGCACTACACTTAGAATTTCTGTGAAAATAGTAATATAATAATGACCGTATATTATTAATTGTTTTCTCACAGAGCATACTTTTTGATCTTCAACTCAGGGTGTGAATTCCAGTAATAATAATTGATATTATAAATACCAATTGATAGTATAAATACCAAGCAAGGTATAAAGAGAAAAAACTTGTATACGATTTTTATAGACTGTCGGAAGGCTTTCGATTTAGTGCCACACTTATGGCTTCTAGATATGCTAAAGATATATAAAATTTATACCACTCTGGTAAGATTTATTGATCAGTTAATGCGATTCTGGAAAACTAAATTGCATATCCAAAAGGGAAACAGCACGGTTGTGTCACAGCCAATAAAAATACTGCGTGGAATATGCCACGGCAATTCGCTTAGCCCCTTGATATTCTGAATAGCAATAAACTCTTCCTTAATAGAGCCAATATGGGTATAAACTGTGTCCTACAACAGATATAATTTCGCAATGTTTCTATATGGATGATCTAAAAATTTATACAAATACATCACAAAACCGAGATAACCTATTGAAAATAGATGAAATGTTTTCGAAAGATGACAGAATGAAATTTGGAATCGACAAATGTAAAACACAGAATGAAACCAGGGGAAAATATGCAACCATCCAAAATTTCCAAACTACGGACCTGGACAACATAACACCACTTAGAAGAAACGAACACTATAAGAACCTTGAATAAAAAAAAAAAGATATTCTTAAAGAAATCATAAAAAGGATTAATATAATATGCAGGAGTAAATAAAAGGTCGAAACCTTGTAAAGGTAAGAAAAGAGATACTCTATATAAAATATTATAAGGTAAAGAGCTATCAAGATTAATAGAGTATTGTAAAACAAAAGCTTCAGAATCTCCTCTCTATAGATGACTCGTAAGTGCCGATGATAATCCCACTCCACTATATCTTGTAAACAAAAACAACAGAGAACCTCATCCAAGACCGGATATAAAAACCGCCGCACGGAAAGTATCCTAATTTGTGCAATCAAACTTATCTAGGTGTAGTAAATACTAACAATTGGCTTAAATATGGTAACATCTTTGTTGAAACTGAAGGATTCATTACAGCTATTCAGGATGGAGTAATATAAATGAAGAACTACAGGAAATACATAATTTGTGACAGCACAGTAACAGACGAATAGCCTAAGGTGCGGTAAAACGCCTGAAACATACAACACCTACTTAAAAGCTGTCCAACTCTATTTCCAAATCATTACAGGCAAAAACATGATAATGTCAGAAAGATAATATATATACATATATGTATATATATATATATATATATATATATATATATATATATATATGTATATATATATATTATTTTTATATAGTATATAATAGGTTATATATTAACGAGCCAATAACACAGTAATAAAAATATCAACCTAAGCCAATAATCAAAAATAACTAATATGTTATCTACTGGGATAGATCATTACTATCCACCCACCAGACATGAATATACCCAATAGAGCAGATATGATAGTAATAAATTAAAAAAAAATAGCCCTGATCATTGACTTCGCCCTACCATATGTACAAAATAAATACTGACATTCAAGACACAATATCCATAAAAAATCAATATATATATATATATATATATATATATATATATATATATACATATATATATATATATATATATGTATGTATATATATACATATATATAAATATATATATATATATATATATATATATATATATATATATATATATGTATATATCATAGGAATAATACCCAAAGGTACAACGTGAGCAACAGGGCCTAAATAAAATAGAGGTACTAAGAGGAACAGAGGTTCCTGGGTATTGAAACCCCCAGCATATTTGCGCTTCAACAACAAAATCTCGCGGAAGGTGCATTCTGGACATGAGCGCACGGTTGGAACTAGTTTTGGCAAACAACAGTAATGTCACTTCTTTTAGAAGACCGGGATGTGAACCCACTATGCGGGACATCACTGTAGTGATGAAGAGTCCAGCTTCAACAGTTACAGGATGGAAAGTATTGGAAGACTACACCAGATGCGATCACCAATACGTTACCTTCCAAATTATAGTCCCACCAAATCCTGCTCTGAGATCAAGAAAGAGAAGCAAACGGAAATGGAACTTAGCTAGACTAAGCCAAAGCATTGCTGACAAATTTCGATGGGATTCCAACTTTTAACGAAAAAAGGGACACTGACTCCTTGGCAAACGCAATGATCAAGCGCAGAACTCAAAGCTGCAATGCATCTATGCCTCACGTGACGCAGAACTTGAGAAGAGCTAAACACTGCTTCTAGAAGCCTTAAAAAGGGAAAAGCACCCGGCCCAGACAGATTACCTACTGAGGTGCTCAAACTTCTGTTCGATAACTGCCCAAACGTGATGCTTGGGGTTTACAACGCTTGCTTAACTCAAGATATCTTCCCTAAGCAGAGGAAAACACAAAAGTATGCAATTGATTAGCAAGTTAAGAGCTGACCAGCATCATACTGACCCCTCTGCATGCTCGATAGTGCCGACAAGCTATTTGTGAAGCTCCTACAGCGCAGATAAGCAGAATCAGTTGAGTCTGCTGGGGGACAATCAAAAAGACTGTTGGATTTCGACCAAGAAAATCGACGCTGGATATTATTGAAGAAATTTCGAACACGCCCAGAGCAGACGCGCTATCGTGTTGGTCACACTCGATGTAAGGAATGCTTTCGATAGCCTACGTTGGGCTGATATTATGAAGACATTGAGGGAAAGGTACGGTGTCCCCGTATATCTGATGAAGATGTTTCGGAGCTACCTAAAAGATAGCAAGATGCTCTACGATATACCAGATGGGAAAACTAAAATGTTCACATCAATCCTAAGACCCGACATCAATCCTAAGACCACTTGAAATTGACAATGTGTGATACGCTCGTAACCACCAAGAGAGCGATTTTATATTTGGTGTCAAGTAGACTGTAGACTTACTTTTTTGACTCAGCCAATAAGGCGGAAAAAGTAACTGGCAAGTTATGTAGACTAATAGCGAATATCAGCAGGCCAACGTAGAGCAAGAGGAAGCTGATCAAAGGAACAAAAAGCTCGATGCTGCTATATGGCAGTTAGATTTGGAGAGATACACTGATGGCCAAATTAAAATGCAAAGCCCTGGAAGCAGTGCACGGCGGCACTCAAGGTTGTGTCAGCTTATCGCACTGCTTCAGCAGCACCATTTTTTGTAATCAGCGGAGAGAAACCTATTGATCTCTTGGCATAAGAGCAAAAGGAGGCATTGGATTCCAAGAACGGCGGTCCTGTTAGTAGTTCTGCAGATCGAAGGTCCAGGATACTCCAGCAATGGAGTATCCTGGACCTGGAGTTGGAGCACGGAAACCGTAGGTAGATGGACAGCGAATCTCATCTCCAACATAGAGGAGTAGGCACAAAGAACTTCCTGACACAGTTTCTGTCAGGCCATGGTTACTTCCTCAAATATCTTTCTCGTATGGGCAAGACAGAAAATTTCTTCTGCATGTACTGCACAACCCGAAATGATGACGTTGAACGCACATTTTTTGACTGCAACAAGTGGCAGGCGGAGCGAAGTGACCTATATGATCAGATCAGTGAACTTAATCCTGACGTTGTTTACAAAGTGTTTGAAAGAAAGGATAAATGGATTGCCGTAAAAAACCACGGCATTGACCAACTTTTTGCAGAACGGATCCACCTTTTAGGTCGTCATCATTGTCAATTGGCGACGGCCACTGTAAGTTCGAATACATTTTAAACCCTTCTCACACGCCAAATATATAATAATGATATGCACAATAATAATATATAACATTTCTTACCAATTTGCTAGCTACATCCACTGGATTTACATCACGTATATCAAACTTAAATGTTATAGTTTTTTGTTTGTTCTCCATGTGGCAATTGATGACGGTGCCGTGGTCGATACCGGTCACGCTCAGCTTTGGTATGCGCTCATTTCCACTTCGGGTCGCACGACGAGGCTTTGGTTTTGATTGTTTATCATCGACATGATTTTGATGCGATTGAGATGAACATGAACTTATAGAGACTTTGTTTGGATATTTAGGGGTCGCTTCCACTACCTTTGTTTGTTGAGATGATTGTGTTGTTGTTGTTGTTGGCTGTTGCTTTTGCATCATACGCTGCTGTGTTATAGCAGGCTGCTGATCTGAAATCTGTTGTATAAGATGAGCTTGTTGATTATTTTGTTGTACCAATGGTATTTGTTGTAATTGTTGTAGCTGTTGATGTGTGTTAATTTGAAGCTGTAAGCCCTGCTGCAGCTGTTGTTGTTGAGATTGTTGAACAGAAGATTCCTGTGGTGAATATTGTTTTTGCAACATTTGTTGATTTATTTGCATTAAATGTTGTTGCTGTTGCGATATCTGACCTGCTGGCTGTGCCGTGTATTGTACAGGAAACTGCTGTGATTGGTGCTATTGCCCAATATATGTAAGCAAACAAATATTTTATAAACATGAATACGTACATTATTTTTCGAACTAATAAGATAAACAATGAAATATACTAAGATGAGAATCATTATGCAGACTCAAGTTGAAACCCAGGAATTCGCAAATATCATTTTTAATTTTTTGTAATAAATTCGAGTATATGTCAAGAATATATATCATCATCATTCTAGCAGAAGGGGTCAGTAATGATTTCATGATATCATGTTTTCAGATTTTTTTGTGCATGATATCTCAGAAACGGATGAACCGATTTTGGCCCGGTTTACGATAATCGAAGTGATTTTAAATGTCAAGAACTGAGTAGGAGTTATTTTAAAAACACACTTTGAAAAGTGCTGAAAAATTAGAAATTCAACAAGGGACGAAGATGAGATGGCATAGCGGTCACGAAATCAATAACGATACTTTATGATGTCTTAATAAATATTTTACATTAATCTCTGTATGAATTTTACTTTTCGAACTATATTTTATATTGAAACAACAAAACCAAACTAAGGCTGCATTCAGTAGGTTGACTAATAGATATAAAGTTAATGAAAAAATACATATAAATGGATACTTTTTGCAAAATTTGTACTATTCTATGCTTTTGAGTTCTTCGAAGTAGTTTTCAAATGAACCTATTGCTAAGTGATAACCGGTGATTAATGTAGTTTTCGGTAACTATAAAAGAGCCGAGGACCCTAACTGATCAGATAAATAGTTTCGGAGTTTTCCAGATATATTACTAACTAATAGATTTGTTTGCTTTTGTCAAAAAATTTCCTGAAGAAGCTAACCGATGGTTAGAGAAATATCGAATATTATATATTAATATAAAAGAACCTCAAAACTCAAACAAATCTATTAATTATTACAAGAAAGAAGGTTAAAAAATTAGACATAAGAACCAAATATAATACTTTTTCGAATATTTATGGTCATGATACCTCACGAACCGATTAAACGATTTCCACAATGTTAGCTGTGATCAACTTGGTTTGTATATTTCCAAGAGCCAATTTATTTCAGGATTCGATTGGTGGAGTCGCTAAAAAGTTATTTTAAAAATATCACTTTTAAGAACAATTTTTTTTAAATGTTTTGCAGACATTTTGAAATGTAATATTTTGAATCGGTTCAAGTAAACAGGAAAACTATGTCCGGAAACTCTCCACTTTTGATTACTATAAATAAATTGAGAACACGAATTGATTAGACATACACATTTTGGACTTTTTCAAGGAAATCACTTTTATCATATTTTTGTTTACAACATATCACGAACGGATTACCCCAATTTTGACTAGATTTGCATATTTTAAGCGTCTATTAGTTTGTGCAATCCATCGATAAGGCAATTAAAATGTTATTAAAAAATACCACTTTAAAAAAGATTTTTTTTAGTTTTTTGAGATATCTTGAAATTCACCGGTTCGAATCGGTTCAAATTTACAGGATATCTAAATTCAAGAATGCTCTTCAGAACGCCAACAATTCGTTCAATTCGGTTCAGCCGTTCAAAATTAGTTAGGAAAACTTCCTAAAATCTCAAAACGTGAAGATCTGATGAGTACTTAATTTTTTCAATAGTTTTAGTTTTAAATTTGTTCAGAATTTTCTTAGAAGGAAGTTAAAAAAGCTTACCTGACCTTGTAGCATAACTGTTGCTTGCTGCGAGCTCGATTTCAGTGCTGCATAGTTTACTTGATGTTGAACATTAGTGGAATGTGATAAAGTGTGTTGTTGCTGAGACATTTGGGAGTTGTAGTATTGGTTTTGAGAGGGCATGCTGGTTGGGGATACCGTCTGCTGTGGGGTTTGTACATCTTGTACTGATGTCGAGTAACTGCACTGTGATGTTATTGTTGGCTGTTGGTAACATACAAAATTTTGATGGTGTTGTTTCTCATTATTTTCAACATTTCTCTGTACAATATCATCACTTTGTAATGAAAGCGAACTCTGCAATTGCAGTACCGGCTGAATTTGTTGTTGATGTTGATTAATTTTTTTGGCGTCGTCATCATCTTCAGAATCAACCTCATCTTCCTCCTCCTCTTCTTCCATATTTGGTGGTAACATTTCTCGTTGTTTTTGTAAAGCTAACTTTTCTAAGCGAGACTTTTCATTTTGCAATTGCAATTGTGTCTGACGTTGAACACGTTCTTTTAACAACGAAAACACTTGGACTTTTAATAATCTTACCACAGCCCTGGCATCTTCATCGGATATGATATTCTCCTGCTTCATATCATGACACAGTTGCTCACAATCGTCCTTTTTAATGTCAAATTCGAACTGTATAGCCTCATTTTCTTTATGTTTTGAAGAGCGCTTTTTAGGATCTAGAAATCTTAAGCGAAACTCAATGACGTTGACATCGGGATTGCTAAGAAATGCTTCGGTTGCTGTAGCTTCCACACGAATCCCAATATCTTCCTCGAAGAATTCCGAGTTCAGTAAATCTTTACAGCTTGGACGGTCTTCTTTTTTCAACTCTATACATTTTTCTATAATTTCTCTAACTTTTGGATCTTCAACTTTACATAATGCTGCTGGCTTTATCCCAGATATGACTTTCTTATAAATCTGAGCTGGTCCTTTACATTCACTATATGGATATTCAGACACTGCCATTTCTAACATGCACATACCGAAAGCATAAACATCAACTGACTCGTCATAATGTTCCTCGTACATTTCAGGTGCCATGAATTCCGGAGTACCAATAACAGATTTGGCATGGGAACGATTTTTGAGGGTAGCTAAACCCAAATCACCTATTTTTACACTACCGGTTGTACCAGTTATAAATATATTATCACACTTCAGATCACGATGTATAATGGGCAATTGACGTGTGTGTAAAAAATGTAATCCTTTCAAAATTTGCCGGCACCAAGATTTAAGAACTTTTGGATTTATTTTCTTAAACCGTTTTAAATAACTGAAAATATACATTAGTTTAATATGCATATACATTATTAATTACCTGAAAATATCTTATAAAATACATTAAACAATATTTACTTTATAGTTTTCACAGTAACACAACATCATGCAACTTGAACGCAATCAGATTGTAAAAGTTTCACCACAAAACTTTGTTTATAAGCATTGTTGAAAACAATAAGACTAGTTCAGAAATAAACGTACTGCTGGAAACACTGTTTCAGTGGAAAGGAAAACCTAAAAAGGCCATTATATTTTTTTCATTATATAAGTCAATCAATCTGTTTTGGAATCAAATCCATTGCATAAAAATTAATCTTTGCTTTTTTGAGAAAAACCATTAATTGTAAGATCGATCAAAACATAATCCTTCCAACGTATTCTTTGTGTAGAACTACAATAAACTGCTGGCCTACACATAAAATTGCTAAACTGTTTCTCTTTCACTTGATAAGTACACTATGTATAACCCTACCAGTGTGATGTACGTACATAGCCTAGGATATCCCGCCTACACATTTCAATTTATTTCTCTCCAGCATAGTTCCCTAGGTAAAGCACTCCTTTTTTTCAAATATCTGAAACCCCCGATTCAGACTTAAAAAGCATTTTCATCTGTCAAAGTATACTGATACCTGCGGTGTCAATGTTGGTGTATGTGATTAGAAGGAGTATGATATGTTAGAAAGAGTATGGCAGAATATATGATTTCCTTGTGGATATTATATTATTAAGCCCTGCAGCATCACAGTGTCTCAATTTGCTCATTCCCTAAGCCGATAAGAAATTAAAATAGAGGAATTATCTACCATATTAGCAAGAATCGAAGCATGCCTTAATTCTCGTCCCTTATGTCCCATATCGGACAATCCTAATGAACCTGTAGGCCTAGGCCTGGTCATTCTTTTATAGGCCGTCCAATATTGGCTCCGCTGGAACCAACTATTTTGGAGACTCATGATAGCATTGTAAATCGATATCGTAAAATCCAAGCATTTTCTTAAGATTTCTGTCGACGAAGGAAGAATATTGCAAAATTTACATAAACGCTATAAATGGAAGACGACTTAGTTGCTATTCATGAACAGCTTTCTGCTGCTACGCGGAAATTAGGTAGGGTAATAAAAACTTATTTAGGGACTGATTCCCATATTCGCGTCGCGGACATACGTAATGCAAACGGCATTGTGAAGAGACCAATCACAAAACTGGTCATTTTGACTACTTAAAAGTTTAAAATTTATTAACTTCCCTTGTTTACTAGCAATATGGACTGATTGTCATTATTGATGGAATAGGCTCTACTGGAAGAAACCCCTATGCCAATGGAAGTGACTCCTCTGATGGTGGTTCCATGGGCAGCGTTCCCACTTCATTGTGTGTGGATCCAGCAGCGGCGACTGACACTGTGCAGGTGGTTTCGGTATCGTCATCGGCGTTCCCACGTGATACATCTGGTGCAGCAGACATCGACAAGTCCAATACGCCTGCTGCTAAGCGGCCTAAAGCTACAGCGCCTGCAAAAAATCGAATCCCCTTTAATCATGCTTCCGTTTCAGATGGCTGGCCCATGAAAAAAATTACGGCACTTATTTCTCGCTCTATCTACGATACCTCGAAGCCCGAAGGCGCGGAATCGAGCGGAATCTAAATACATGATATACATCTCTTTTTAAAGACTAACTTCGTTATTACAAGGTAGCTGGCAATGTTTAGGCTAAAACGTTTGATTTCTGTAGTTTTATTTCTTTGTTCTTGTTGACTTATTATAGTATTATGTCAGGGTCCAAATTTGCTTCTTTTTTAAATCATTCTTGATTTTTAAGAGTATTCCTTGGATTCTAACAGTAAAAAAACTAACGGTTTTCTTTTACTCGTTTGTTATTTGCTGTATTTTTTACGTATTGTGTCTTACTTGCTTATGAGCCTTTACGACAGCGATATATACTATCGAAACCATAAGAAAATGTTCAAAAGGTAAAAATAAATAAACATATCTTGAATTTGAAAACATTAATAACAATTGCTTTTTATTTAACTTCCTTCTTTACAAGCAAATATATATAAATTAATATGTATATATATATATATATATATATATATATATACATATATATATATATATATATATATATATATATATGCATATATATATATATATATATATATATATATATATATGCATATACATATATATATATATATATATATATATATATATATATATATGCATATACATATATATATATATATATATATATATATATATGCATATACATATATATATATATATATATATATATATATATATGCATATACATATATATATATATATATATATATATATATATGCATATACATATATATATATATATATATATATATATATATAGGTTAGGTTAGGTTGAAAAGAGGGGCATAAGTCATTCCAATCCTCTCAAGGATTAAACTTAGGCCGCAATAGGCCTGTTGTGCGCTCTAAAGTAGGAGCCACCATTCTATGGGACCTCCTTCGTACCTTCCAAAAAACCTTAGAGTTTGACTACATCAAGAACCTAGTCTCTTCAATGTACCTTCTTAAGTCCCTCCAGTTAGAGCCCCTAAGAAATTCCATCTCCTGTATAATACCCTGAATAAATGCCTGTTTTCTGACTTGGCTGAAAGCTGGACAGTGGCACAAGTAGTGCTCCAGTGTTTCGTCCTACTCCTGACAGGCTCTGCATGTTATGTCGTCAACGATACCCATCCGTGCCAGATGAGTCCTCAACTCTGTATGTCCTGTTATTAAATGAACCAGTCTCCGTAGTTTTGGCCTACTCAGTGTTAGGATCTCTTTTGTCGTATTACCATCTGGGTCCCCCCATAGAATTCTGGTTACCCTACCTACGGTAGAGTGCTGAAAATCCCTTGTATGCAATTCTATGGCCCATTGTTTCAGTTCGTTTTTAAAAACCTGAAATGGCTTCGGATTATCTAGTGTGATGTTTGCCATTAATGCTCCCATCTTTGCTAGCCTATCTGCCTGAATATTTCCAGGTATTCCCTGATGTCCTGGAATCCATATTATCTGTATGCTCCCACATTGCGTGTATGAGTTAGTCTCATCCTTGCATTATAGTACACACCGAGATTGAACAACATGATTCCTTAGGGCCTCGATAACTCCCCTACTATCCGTGAATATACGAACTGGTAGTCTGTTATCGATTTCCTTTAGCCATTTTATCGCTTCCGTAATAGCGGCGATCTCACTTAGAAATACTGTGTTATGATCCGGTAGACGAAAGTATTTGCGATAGTTACGACCCATGTCATAGAAACCGCCACCCGATCGGCCGCCAATTTTCGACCCGTCCGTGTACAGGTTGGTCATGGAGTTCGTTGTATCCGCATTCTCCCATTCCATACCTTCCGATATTATGGTGATGCGGTGTGTTTGTACATATCTTCCTGGGTAAGACGTGTATTATACTCTGGTGTTTGGTTAGGTGTTCTTTCTTCAGCCACTCATCCATCACCATCAATCTTGTAGCAGCTAGGCTGGCTTCATATTTAACCTGTATATCAATAGGCAGTATTGATAGAATATTTTCCATCGCCTTAGTTGATGTGGTTCCTATTGCGCCACAGATGCCTATACAGCACTGTCTCTGTATTTTTTGAAGATTTTTGATCACCTTCTTTTCTAATGACGTCCACCATACTAACGAGGCGTACGCCACAATTGGTCTTACCACACTCGAATAGAGCCAGTGTGCCATCTTTGGGTTCATTCCCCATTAGGACCCGATTGCCCTTCTACATACAGTAGGTCCAGACTCTTTGGGTCTTCATTACCCTACTCTCTATATGGTCCTTCAAGGATTACCTCCAGTCGAGTATTACTCCTAGATATTTGACCTTCTTGCTTATTTGTATTATACTATTCCGAAAAACCAGTGGTTCCAGCTGTGGAATCTTCCGTTTTCTTGTAAACATACATATTTCTGTCTTATTTGGGTTTACATTGAGACCCCTTTCTTTAGCCCAGTTGTGAGCTAAATTTAGAGCCTCTATTATATATACATAAATATATATATATATATATATATATATATAAATGCAAATATATACATATATATATATATATATATATATATATATATATATACATATATACATTTGCATTTATATATATATATATATATATATATATATATATATGTATATATATATATATATATATATATATATATACATATATATATATACATATATGTATATATATAGATA